>LPNX010808146.1:202164-217630 GCA_001517045.1 Pseudotsuga menziesii
GCTAGAGTTGAGTGAAGTTGTCAGAGAATCTAGTGTTCCATGACAAGTCGAAGCATATCGAGATCAAGTATCACTATATCATGGATATGGTGCAGAGGGGAGTAGTGAAGCTCCAGTATGTTGTGATGGATGATCAGATAACTGATGTGTTGACAAAGCCATTGGCTAGGGGGAAGTTTGAGTACTTTAGGGAGAACCTTGGTGTTTTCTAGATCGACGATTCCCTCCAAGGGGAAATGATAATACCCAAATCCATTTTGACATGGTGAGAGGATTGGTTTTTTCCATGGTCAGATGTAAGGGCTAAGCCATTCTGTCATGGTGAGAGGATTGGTTCCTTCCATGTCAGCTATGACTGTTGATCCATTCTGATGTGATTGTAGGATTGGTTCCTACATGATCAGAAGTAAGCGTTGAATGCCCTTCTTGGAATGGAGGCACCTGGTCAGTTACTAGAAAAGCTCAGTCTGGGACTGAGGGCCATTCTGATGTGACTGTAGGATTGGTTCCTACATGATCAGATGTGAGTGTGGAGCCCTTATGACATGCATGTTGGATTGGTTCCTCGCATGGGCAGAGATAAGTGTAGAGCCCTTCTGACATGCATGCTGGATTGGTTCCTCACATGGGAAAATGTAAGTGCAGAGCCCTTTCGAACATGTATTTTGGATTGGTTCCTTACATGGTTGAATGTAAGTGTAGAGCCTTTTCAACAAGTATGTTGGATTGGTTCCTCACATGGTCAAATGTAAGTGTAGAGCCTTTCTGACATGAATGCTGGATTGGTTCCTCTCATGGTCAAATGTGAGCGCTGGGCCTTTCTGATAGGGTTGTGCAATGTGTTCCCACATGGTCAGATGTGAGTGTTGGGCGTGCCTTTCTGATATGATTATAGGATTGGTTCCTACATGATCAGATATAAGTGCTGGGTGGGCCATTCTGACTTAGGGTCAGATATAAGCACTAAAGAAGACCTACATGGAGGCTAGGCCTACAACCAGCAAGAAAAAGGGTTGGCTCTGTAGAAATTCATGTGACAAGAAGAATCATAAGATAGCACTCGTGATGATCCAGTGATGATGATCCAATAGTGATGATCTAGATCGAATGATGATCCAGATCCAGTGATGGTGTTCCAGTGATGATGATCTATAACGAGTGATGATCCAGATCCAGTGAGATGATCTAGATCGAGTGATGATCCAGATCCAAATGAAGATGACTTGAAGATGAAGATGACTTGAAGGTGAATATGACAAGGACTTGATGATGATCCAGATGATACAAAGAAGAAGACTTGTGCTGATAAATTGTGTTGAGAGAATATCTTCTTAGTTAAGAGGGAGTGTTAATGTAATTGTAACTTCAGAATGGATTCACTTGTATTTTTTATGTATTGTAACCCGATGTTTATTCTGGGATGTATTTGTAATGTACTTGAATCATGTCATGCACCGATGTTTGTATCGGGAGTTTCTACAATGTAAACAAGTAATGTCAAGTCAAGGTGGGTAACCCTCCTATTGTCTAATGTTTAAAGTCCCCACAGTTCCAGGGTACTAGGCTTGTTAGAATCACCTAGTGAAGTCGGCCCTAGTAGGGTTTAGTTAAGTCAGTAATTAGTATAAATAGAGAGCTAGCCTCTCTATTTATCATAGACTCACTCACACTCAGTTGTAGCGCATAGTTGAGGAAGAGGAATACACTGGGGTAAGGAAGAAATAAGGTTACTACTGTTGGGAGATCATCTTACTGTTTTGGGTTTTACTTTTGGTGTTGATTATATCTCTAAGAAAGTTGGGGGGTTTTCTCCTTTATGGTTTCCCCAAGGAAAAGCACTGTGTTCATTGTCTCTTGTGTTTGATTGTTGTGCTTGTTATTCTCTCAGTCAAAGATCCTAATGTAATGCTAACTTAATGTTAAAAATCTAACACAAGCTATAGTCACTAACCGCAGATCTCATTTTCAGAATCAAATGATGGATGAGCTAAGTGCTAAGCTGGGTTTTTGTCATGAAAACTCAACTCCTTATTACCCATAGGCTAATGGTCAGGTTGAGGCCATTAGAAAAGTCTTAAAAACAATGCTACGTAGGATGGTTGGATATCATAAATATAACTAGCACTTGACTCTCTTTTCCTCACTTTGGACTTACTGAACTTTAGTTAAAATGGCAATTGGTTTTACACCCTTTCAGATAGTCTATGGAATGGAAGTCATCCTACCTATCGAGTGTCAAACTATGTCACTCAAACTCGTAGTAGAACTTCTCCCACACACATTTTTCGAGAATAAATATTTTGTACTTGAATAACCTTACTGAAACTAGAAGAGATGTCTCCTTGGCTAATGAGGTACAAAAGAAACATGTCAAGGCACAATATGACAAGTTTTTTCAACCTCGTGTCTTCAATGTAGGTGACCTAGTACTGAATTACGATCAGAGACATGATAAACTAGGGAAGGGAAATTTCAAATCCATGTGGTACGGTCCCTTTATCATCAGAAAGGTCTTAAAGAAGGGGGCTTACGAGATTGTAGATTATGACAGGATAACCTTTGGGAAACCTCGATGTTATCACTCAGAATGTACCCAGGTTGCGAAAGGTAGATCCCAAGGTAACAACAAAAACCACTTTAGAAAGAAACTAGATTTTCTTTCTGGAGAAGGATCTCTCAGATATAAATTTCATAAGGCCAGATATTGGAATCAATACTTAAATTATTCAGATAATTGAAACAACACATATAACCATTGGGAAATGGAGTCAGATAGATAAAGATAATGCATAGTTTCATACACAGAATCCCAACAAAGGAAAAATAATCATTCAGTCACAGTCATTCATTGATTTTCAGGCGAATAAGAAAGAAACATGAACAATCCATTAATATAGAGCATCATGAGATGAATTCCATATCAACTTTAGCAGAAATATTTGTGAAATATCTGAGACAATAGCCAGAGCATAACAAGTATGAATTCTGAAACTATTAAACACTATGTTCAAATATCAAGAAAACAAAATGGAACGTAAACACTTAGAAGACAATCACATGGAAAGAAGGCACATACTGTAACATAAATGACATAGGAATATTTGAAGATAAACCAATATTCAGCTCTGTTATTTATTCAAAACTATAAGTTCTCAAAAACATAGATCCAAACATATGGGTTCCAACCCCAATACCTCAAATAAATTCAAATATATACAAAGATAACTTCTTCCCAAGAAGATTAATAATCGAATAATCTATTAATCAAAGTTTTTGTAACCATATCCCTAATAACTAGGAATAAAAACTACATGCTTCGATTCAAACAATAGATTGTTTGATTATAACCAACTTAGTGACTTGCAAAGTATCCTGAATAAGCAACTCCACGAAATGTAACACCTATTTTTAAGGATGAAGTATGTACTTGGTCTTCTCGAATCTTTCCACGATCCTCCATTGCTTTGCATTTGGGGTGTCGTATTCTGTCATCTCTCTAATGGACACCTCTAGATCCACATAGGCTTCATAAGATACTGTGGGAAATCCTCTTCTAATGATTAAAAACTTTTGCAATATTTCGAAATACTTTGTCAATTTTTATACAATGATCTTTCCAGTCAACCCTTTAACTAAATCTTCAAACTTGGAATGGTCCATGCGATTCTGTACTAGCAAACTATGATAATGCTCCTGAGAAAATAACCTTCCTTCGTCGTTCCAAAACGAAGGGAGGCTGTCTTCAAATAGATCCTTAAAAGTGAGCTTGAAATATTTTATCTGCGAAGACATTATATTAACCTTATCATGCACTACTTTCATAAGTTGATGTCTATTAATAAACTTTTTTTCCCATAGCACAATTGCCACTCTCTTCTTAATCCCAATGTCCTGCAACTTTTGATATGTTAGAGAATTCAAGAAATTTAAAGCGTTTTGAGCTGTATTTAAAGGCTTCTTTTCCATGGTATCGTTTGCTAACTTCAGTCTTTGAGTAGCTAAATTGACTAATGCACTTTGATCATCAATAAAATTTAAATAGTTCCTAAACTTGGTGATTTCCACAGATAATGTATCCCAAATTAAATGTTTAGGACCTTGTAGAGGAGCTTTCCCTATACTTTTTTCCTTTAACTCATTGAACTTTTTTTGTAATTTGCTTTTATCATTCAATGTTTTATTCTTCTTGTCAATGTTTCTAGCCAATTCTGATTTAATTTTCTCATTTTCTTCCTTTAACTCTTTAATTTCCACATCCTTTAGACTTACCTGAGACATAGGAACTAATAGATCATCTGAAGAAAATTCTCTTAACGGTCTTTCAATATTCACAAGAGGTAAATCAATGTCAACAGGAGTTTGACTCATCAACTCTTCCATAATTTCCTTTTCATCATTCTGATCCCTTTTTAACTTCAAAATCTAGGCCGTCAATTTAGCTCTTTCCACTTCCCATCTGTTTTTCTCCTCTTGCAACTTCAATGATTTGCCTTTGTAGTCCATCATCTCTTGATAAAGTTTATCTTTTTCTTCCTACAACGTAAATAATTTTGGGGACTGAGCATGCTCAACATTTGGGATTTTAAGCTTCTTTTTCAATACCTGAATGGTATTGTCCTTTTTTTCTAAAATCCTTTTGGTTACCTGTACATTTCCTGGTTCGTTTCCTAAGCTTATAACATCTCCCTGTAACTTTTTAATTTCGATCATATTTTCTTTATTTTCTACCTTCTCATGCTTCAATTGGACTTCCATTTTATCTACGAGGGATTGCAATTTTTTAACTTTCATAATAGCATGTAATAAATCGAAATAAATAACATCTCCAGTCTACTTAAGGAATTGTATCTTATCGAGGACACTAATTTTATCTAACTTCACTTCCATCTCAGATACTTTTTTATCACTAACCACAACGAACTTCAAGGTATTCCTCTCCACATCTCGAGTAGAAATCAATGATGTCTTTTGATTGATCAGACTTCTAACTCGAGGAAGCAGATTTTTGGTTTTCCTTTGATGACTGTATTTCTTTTTCAACATAACTTGACACTAACTCTGCTCTTGATTTGAAATAGGAACAGGGCTCTGCACTACCTTCTCCTTCAAAGGAATACTGATGCATCTGTACAGACTTCTTCGGGAACAAGACCATTCTCTTTGAATCGTCTGAAACTATTTCTCTTGAAACTTGATCATCTTGAGGATGTGTTTTGATCTTTTTATGTGAAATGTTTTCATCCACATCCATGCTCTCATTTTTAGAAAGACTCCACTTATTCAAAATGCTAGGATTATCAGGTGCTTGAACCGTTGCAGTCAACTCGTTGCTCCTATTCTCATCGATTCCTGAATTTTTTTCAAAATAAGACAAATTGGTTATGTTATCTAATCCTTCAACAATTTCATGATCGAATGGTTTTTTTTTTGTTTGACTGCTTCCTCTGAGAAATAATATGATCTAGATCATAATTTAATCTTTTCTACTTCTGGAAATCCATAACTTCTAATAAATTTTCTATGACCAACGGGGCACTTTTGTTTTTGAAAATAAATGGACCAACTTTAAAAGGAAATTTAACATTGGAATACTTTTTGAACACCCCAAAATGCTCTTCTTCTGCACATAATCTCTGCCTTATAAACTCAAGTGCAAATATTCTTGGAGTTAGAAAAATAGGAAACCTGTATGGTTCCCCAGTGAACCCATACACCCTCAAAACAGTAAAATATTTATATAAGAACCAGTCTCCTATTATATCCTCTGAGGAAGACTGTAGCATGAGTTTCATTTCTTCTAACACCCTTGGTAATACATCATTAAACATCAATTTATACATCTCGGCTATAATTGTATTTATAACAAACTCAAACATGTTAATTTGTTTTGGAACATCTGGAGAGAAAATGGTGGACAAGAATTGCAAGTCCAACACATTTGAACATAGGAGCATGTTCAGTAAGTATGACTGATAACTAAAAACCTAACTTTGGGAAATTTGACCAACTGAACATGGATAACCTCAGCCAAATACTCATCCAGATTGGAACAATGAATTAAATGGGACTCGAGATCAATTGAAATTATACTCAATAAGAAACCTAAGATGACTTCACTAATATGAATATCATCATCTAAACCTATAATTTGATTGACCAAGGACATGACCAACTGTACATCTTTTTTGAAAATTTTAACATTGTATGGCAGAAAAAGTCCTTCTAATGAATGACCATCTTTCAGAATACTGGATAGAAATTGGCATCTAACTTCGATTTTACAATTTTTATACATTTCGACTAAGACTGGTTCATTCAAGGACTCACAACTATCACGAAAATTATCAGGTAGGTTTAGTATTCCGTGAACAGTTCTCGCATCAACCTTACAAAGTATTTTTGACGTGGTATGACTCATGATAACTCTTTCGGAGGGAGAATAATTGTTTGCGCACCATTCAACAAATTCGGGAAATGGTAAGGTTTTCTCAATAGAAAACTAATATGAAAAAGAACTACAGACTTTCAAAACATCATTCCCTTGCAAATTACACTGCCACAACCGCTCCTTTGAGACTGATACATTACCAACTGGTAGAACAGGGTCACATATGTTTCTTTCCCTATCGACAACAAACTCTTCCCTCCAATATAAAACTCTGCATAAAACTCCTAAACCCTATTCCTTTTCCATAACGAGCAATGGAAAAAACTCTTCAAACCAAGCTTAAGTGTTTAAGGCTTACCTGTGACTGTAGATACGTATAAGTTGAATTTGGAAAGATGGTGGACTTCCTCCTTCTCTTTCACCCACAGCATGCAAATGAAATTATTTTTTAAACGAAGTCAACTTTACCTTTATACGACGGACGTTTTCATAGCTCTCATCAAGCAATTTTTTCTTTACTGCTTTTCTCCGTGGAGTTCACTTCAAGTCTCCACGTGGAAAATGGTTTACATTCCGCTCTTCCTTTTTAACCGTCTCGCAGCTTTACCTTTCGGAACCAACAATGACTGTTGATGAGTTTTCACTTTTTTCCTAAACCATTGGATTAAGATCGGTTGTGCGTATTTCGCTAGCCTTTGTTATTTTTTCAAATGTGTATCTTTACTCAGTGGATTGTTTCTCAGTCGTAGATTTAATTTGATTTATTCCATAGTCGTTGATTTTTATACCCCGTTAAGCACTTCCACTTTTTATCTCCACTTATCCCCTGCGTAAATTTTCCCAGCGGATCCATTTTAAATCGTATATCTTCACGCTCAGCCTTTACACCTTTAGATTGTGTAACAACTTAATAAAAATGTGTGTTTTGATAATGAAATCAAGACCATCATACTTAGCCAATTTTATGTATCCTTTTATCACTCCATAATCATACCTCTTCCTCAGTTGTTCAACATAGAGGTGTTAACAACTGGCTCCAACTAGGGATGATATTCTCCCTGTGAGGTATCAAAGAACTCGTAGACCAGGTGCCTGTCTCTAACCTTTTGTATCAAATCTTCCAAACTTTTTTTACATTTTTCTCTAATATATCTCTTCTTAAAATAAAAAAAAATGGCTTACCTCCTAAATCTTAGGGCCTTCACTCTAGGCTTCGAAAATATTTGGTTCACCATCTGTATTTCTTTCTCTATGGTACAAAATTTACCCTCCACCTTAGGACAGGTAATGCTTCAAAAACCTTCCATTAACAGGGTTACTCTCCAACGAAACCCCATTTGGATATTCTAGAACAAATGCATTTTCCCCTCCGTGACCTACAATAATATAAGGACCTACCCACATGTGATCAATTTTTCCATGTTTATCTTCCTTAGGAGCATCCCATTTTAACACCAGGTCATCAATTTGAAACTGTTCTTCTTTCACCCTTCTATCAAAAGTATTTTTCATTTTTTCTTGGTGTGTCTGCACTTTATCATAGGCTTTATTCCTTTTCTCTTCTAACTCAATGATTTGGTTTATCCTTCTCTGCATGTGGTTTGGTTCTTTATGTTGCTTTTGAAAATATTTCATAACTAGAACAGCCAATGATGCTGGAAAAATAACTTCAGTTCCATATACGAATTGAAAAGGAGACATTCCAATTGCTCTTTTAGTACTAATCCTGTCAACCCATAAAGCATACTTAAGTTTGGTATGCCAAGATCTCTTGTTATCTTCTAAAAACTTCTTGATAATCCTTACCAGGATCTTATTGGAATACTCGGCCAATCCATTTCCTTGTGGATAATAAGCAGTTGAATGATTTAAGCTGATATGATATTTATAACATAAATTAATCATCTTTTTGGATTTAAAATATGTTGCATTATCAGTCACTATTATTCTAGGGCACCCAAACCTAGCCAATATATTTTCTTCAAGAAAATCCATAATTATTGTCTCAGTTGCTCTCCTAATGGGAATTGCTTCGATCAATTTTGTGAAATAATCTGTGGCCGTTAAAATCCATTTATGTTGTCCTGGAGAATTTGGGTGTATTTCTCCAATGAAATCTAAACTTCACTGCTGAAAAGGAGCCTCTACTATTATTAGATTAAGAGGAAGGGGATTTGCCTTTCTTTTACCATAAAAAATCTAGCATTGGTGACATGTACTAGTTTCTTTGTACACGTCTGAAAACAATGATGGCCAATAGAAAACTGCTCTCAAAATTTTGTTTGCTGTCACCTTCCAAGAATGATGTCCTCCACAATATCCTTTATGAAATCCTTTTACTGTGTGCCGAGATTCATTTTCTAAGAGGAAATTAAGTAACAATCCTCCCGGATCTTTCCAATAAAGGTATTGATTTAAAATACAAAACTCAGCAGCTTTCAGCTTTACCAATCTTGCTCTGGTTTTACTTAATTCTACAGGAGCTTGTAAATTTTGAATAACATGAACAATATCAGAATACCATGGAGATGTAGCAAAGTCAATAATTACCTCCACCCTTGTATCCAACTGATGAAATTGACTAGATAAGAAATTGAGCTGTAAATATTCACAATTTGAATCTGTCAACATTTTTTCCAATCCATGCCCTTTAATCTGTTGAAATATTGTAACTTCAAAGAATATTCTATATGTATTTCTTTGTGGTCCCCGATGGTCCTACCGGGAGAACCACTTGTATTACTGTGTACCCTGATGCTCCTAATCGGAAGAACTAATAAGAGTCATGAGGCGGTCCCCTCTAATTGTAAAGGTGGGTCATTAGCACCCTAGTGTGGTAACTCGAGCCTACATGATTAACTCGAGCCTTCATGATAGATAAGTTAACTTAAGTGAACAAATGAATATAAATAGAGGTGTAGTGCTCCTCATTTATGACACACACTCTCACTTGTGTAGCACATTAGTGGAGAAGAGAAGTAGCTGGAGGAGGAGGATCAGGCTTTGATCTCCTTGTTGGTTTTATCTTTTATCTTTTATCTTTTTGGGGCATCTATACTGAGGAAGATTTTGCTGGGTTTTTCCCTTTAGGGTTTTCCCAGGATAAATCTTTGTGTTCCTTTTGTATGGTTGTGCTTGTCTATCTTTCAGTGATCCTGTTTATATGCTTTTGTTATGAAAATGAAATGAAGTACTGATGTCTTAGCTAAACAAATCAAAAGTTAACATGGTATCAGAGCCACCCTGAAAATAAGACATTATGCAGCTACAGAATCTAGGGATTCTTAATTTTTGGTTGTCTCTCCACAATTGATCAGCAAAATAAGGCTAGGATGACTCTCCATTGAAGGGCGCATCTTTCTGTCGAAGTGGAATTCGATTCCGAGCATTTTCAGTTTTCCGTGTGGGAAATTAGGGCTTCTTACAGAAGAAGAATTTTTGTGTGAGACCAGCATAGGATTGCTCTCCTCATCAAAATCAAATTTTAGAGACCTGGATCAAGATTTTTGGTTGGGTGAAACTCCGGGAAAGTCAAACCCTAGTTTGACTCGGAGCTAGAAAAAAACCCTAAATACTAAAACTGCTAAGTTTTGGTACATTCTCTATATCCTGATATTGACGAAGGGTCAGGAGTTGAAAATTGTAGAGGCCAAATATAAAATCCTGATTTACACTATGTCCAACATTTATCCTCATATTAGCTATATTCTGGGAGATATGACCCCTCCAAGTTAGGGTTCCAGCCTCTTCCAGAATTCATCCCTAAACAGGACACCTGTGGAGAATTGCTGTAGCGTGGGCTAAAGAGGTCCAAATGGAATTATTGAAGATGTTCCAAAAATAACACAGACTCTGATTTCTATGGTCCAAATTTCAGAACCTGAAGATGAACCAATGACACATGGAATTCCGTACAACTTCACTATTTGGAACAGTCCTATAACAGGTCACCTTGGGAAAATGATCATAAATCCAAATTGGTGAAACCAATTATGATGAAACCTATTGTGTTGGATCAGGGACATGAAATTTTACCTCAGTGAGAAATTTCAGACACAGAGGAGTATTAATGTTGGAGATATCATAGAAACAGTAAAATGCATTTCTACAGAAGAAATTGGAAAACTAGGGCTTTCTGTTTCGGGAGCTTCCCTCCACTGTTTTCAGAAAAGGAGTACATTGGATAGCTCCATTTGAAGAGATATATCTTTCTGTCCAATCAGATATTAAATATTCCAAGTTTTGAAAATTAGGGTTTCTCTGACAAACCCTAGATCAGCCAGCTCCGAAAGTAGGGCGGACACCTCAAATCGGTAAGATCTAATCTTTTGCTATTTGCAGTTGAGGTTCTCATTTCAAAGTGATATATCACATCAGTTGAAAACTTCCAAGCATGGAAGTATTTGATCTCTCTGAAGAAAATGAATTGAACACCTACATGAGTAGAGAGGTTCCAATTCCATACAAAGATGAGGCTCAAATCCTTACACAAGAAGAACTTGATCAAGGCCAAGAAGATCATTGTTGATTCAATCACGAATCAACTTATACCACAAGTGTCTTCCCTAAAGACACCGAAGATGTTTGATTCCTTGATCAAGCTATTTGAAGATAAGAACTTAAATCAGAAGATGGCTTTGAGAAAATAGTTGAAGAATGTGAATATCTAGAATGCAGAACAACTTGAAGCGGTAGAAGAAGAATGTATGACATAAGTAAGTGATTACTTTCAGCTTGACTAATCAGAAGAGAAGAAGAAGATGGGAGAAATTGAAGATAAATCTCTAACCATTAAAAGAAGATCCCTCAAGCGATGAGGAATATTAAAAACTCAATTCTTGAAGAACCTCTTATTCATCTTATCATTTGGATAAGAAATGATGATTTCATGAATGAAGAAGATGATAAAGCAGAATGATCAAGATGGAGTCTACCCACAAAACAAATAAAAGATAAGTATTCAGTTGACATTTAATGATATTGTTTTGTTATACATTTGGTTATATTCATTTGATGTGCTATGCATGATAGATTGTTTACATTAATACTACTAATATGCATGTGATGGGTAAGTAGCTCATGGCGGTCTGCAAATCTCCAGTGCTACTTATTAAACCTCTTTGCTGACATATTGGATTAGTGCACAATCTCAATGATGTCATGGTAGAGATGGAAGGCATCTAGAAAGTTTCTGTGAGATATGGATGAATGTTGTATTGGCTAAATAGTTGCATGATGCATAAGAATTTGTCGTTATGCATATGTTTCATGAAATAGTTCTAACCATGCAACTGGTGCATTTGAATTGTAGGAAAGGTCCTGTATAACCTCCTACAAGAAAAGAAGGACGAGACTTGTTCCGAAGAACAATTGATGACAATTCAATAAACATGAGTATGAAGCTCCCAGGGTTAGAGACACCATGACGGAAGAAAGAGCTTCAGAAAGCGGTAGATCCACCTCAAAGGATGAAGACCACCATGGGTATGAGAGATAACTCAAGATGAAGAAAAGAATGCTATAAAATAAACTATGATCAAAGAATAACAGTTGATCATGGGGAATGATGTATACGATATGATTTCGAGACATAAAAGGAAGTACATAGTATCCTCCATATGGATCTACAAGAACAAGTGTACAAAGAAAGGTTCGTGATTTGCCTCAGAAAGAATAGAATATGACATGACATACTCTATTGACCAGTATATATCAAGCATAGAACCACCTGTATAGAATGAAGAAGGAATATAATACTCCACTTCAGGGGAGTGGCTACAAAAGATATCTGAGTTCGACATGGTATGACATGATGGACAGCTTCTTGATGGATCAAGACTTTACCAAGAGTAAAGTGGGTTCCAACCTTCAAAGTTGAATGCAGAAGACTAGGATATGTTGATGATCTGACAAGACGAACTCATGATGAAAGAATACTAGAATGATGTATGGGATATAGTTCCCAAACCAGAAGGAAGGAGTATTGTATCCTCCAAATGGAAATACAAAATAGAGCATGCAGCTGACTGAAGTATCGAGAAGTATAAAGCAAGATTTGTGACCAGAGGTTTCTTTCAGAAAGAGGGAATTAATTCTGAAGGACACTTACTCCAGGAAGTAAGGTACACTTCCTTTAGAACTATCATGGTAGTTTCTTCCATGGTGAAGTAAAGACAAGTCTTCCTTAATGGTATTATTAAGAAAGAGTTTTTTTTCATTGAATAGTCATGAGGATTTGAAGTTGAAGACAAATGGAATCACGTATGCAAGTTGAAGAAGGCCCTCTATGGCCTGAAGCAAGCTCCCAGAGCTTGGTATGGAAGAATAGATAGTTTCTTGTTGAGCATGGGATTTACCAAGAGTAAAGCTGATCCTAACCTTTATCTCAAGGTTGTAGAAGATGAACTTGTCATCCTTTTATTATATGTGGATGACTTATCCTTAATAGGAAATGAGAAACAGGTCATGTAAAGCAAGAATAAACTAGGAGAAGAATTTGAGATGAAAGACCTTGGGTTAATGCATTATTTCCTAGTTCTGGAAGTATGGCAAAGTTCAGAAGAAATATTTCTCAACCAGGGAAAGTATGCAGTAGAGATATTGAAGAGATTCAATATGTTGGAATGCAAAGCCATGGCCACACCCATGGACTCCAACCTGAAGCTGTTAGTTGATGACTCATCAAAGTTAGTGGATATGACTCATTATAGACAGATCATTGGGTCATTGATGTACTTAACAAATACCATACCAGACATTTGTGTTGCTTTGAACACCTTAAGTCAATATCTTGTTCAACCAAGACGGGTTCACCTAGTAACTACAAAACATGTGATGAGATATCTGAAAGGGACTATAGATTTTGGTTTATATTATGATGGTAGCCATGAGTATAGATTGTATGGCTACACAGATGCATATTGGGCTGGAAGTATCTCAGACAGGAAAAGCACATTAGGTAGATGCTTTTGTTTGGGGTTTTCTATGAGTTCATGGTTTAGTAGGAAATAGTCCAATGTTTCTTGTAGCATGGCTGAAGCAAGATACATAGCAGATTGCTCTACTAAGTTGTGAAGCCATATGGCTTCGGAAGCTGATATCAGGTCTCTTTGAACTGAAGATGGATACTACAATGATTCTATGTGATAACCAGAGTTGTGATTACAGAGAACCCTGTGTTTCGTCGTAACACATAGAAATCTGGTATTTCTACATACGAGATAAGATACAGATGATGATGTTTCAGTATTCCCATACTGAAGATATAGATGATGTTTCAGTATTACATACTGTAGATGCAGATGATGGTGATTCCGTATTTCTATACTGAATATAGAGATGATGATGCTTTTAGTATTTCTATACTGAAGATATAGATGATGATGCTTTCAGTATTCACATACTGGAGATACAAATGGTGATAGTTCAGTATTCACATATTGAAGATGTAGATGATGATGGTTTGGTTGCTGATGTACTGATGAAGCCTCTGTCTCGGGTAAAGTTCAAACACTTTCGAGACAAGCTTGGTTTTGTTCGAAAATACCTTCCTCGAAAGGGGGAGTAGTGATGTTGCAGTGGGATTGTATCATCCCTGGGCACATGCCCTAAAGTGATTCAGAGACCTCAGTCCTAGAGAATGAAGAGGGATTGTATCATCCCGGGACATCTGTCCAAAAGTGATCTGGTGACCTCGGTCCTCGAGAATGAAGAAGGATTGTATCATCCTGGGACATCTGTCCAAAATAGATCTAGTGACTTCAGTCTTCATGAATGTGGTGGGATTGCATCATCCCTGAACTTCAGTTCAAAATGTATCCAGAGGTCTCAGCCCCCATGAAAGTGGTGGATTGGATCATCCCTGAACCTCGGTTCAAAATGTATCTAGAGGTCTCAGCCCCATGAAAGTGGTAGGATTGCATCATCCCTGAACTTTGGTTCAAAATGTATTCGGAGGTCTCGACCCCCGTGAAAGTGGTGGATTGCATCATCCCTGAACCTCGGTTCAAAATGTATCTGAAGGTCTTGACCCCCGTGAAAGTGGTGGATTGCATCATCCCTAAACCTCGGTTCAAAATGTATCTGGAGATCTCGGGCCCTGTGAATGTGGTAGCATTGTATCATCCTTAAACTTCGATTCAGAACGGATCTGGTGACTTTGGTACTCGAGAACGTGTGTTGATCCCGTAATTCCTAGAGGAAGGATTGTCTGAGTTCCACATATGTGTTGATCTCGTAATTCCGAAAGGAAGGATCATTAGTAACTTTGTAAAGACATAAATCCCGTAATTTCGAAAGGAATGATCATTGAATTGATCCCATAATTCCAATAAGAAGGATTGTCTAAGTTCCATAGATGTGTTGATCCCGTAATTCCAATAGGAAGGATTGTCTGAGTTCCACATCTGTGTTGATCTCGTAATTCCGAAAGGAATGATCATTAGTAACTTCATAAAGACCTAAATCCTGTAATTCCGAAAGGAAGGATCATTGAATTGATCCCGTAATTCCAATAGGAAGGATTGTCTGAGTTCCACAGATATGTTGATCCCGTAATTCCAATAGGAAGGATTGTATGAGTTCCACAAATGTCTTGATCCCATAATTCTGAAAGGAAGGATTGTTAGTAACTCCGTAAAGACCTAAATCCCGTAATTTCGAAAGGAAGGATCGTTAGTAACTCCGTAAAGACCTAAATCCTGTAATTCCGAATGGAAGGATTATTGGTAACTCTGTAAGGACCTAAATCCCGTAATTCTGAAAGGAAGGATCATGTTGATGTTTTGATGATGTTGGTGACATACTGATTGAAAGATCAAAATATGATGATGATGTTGTTGCTGATGATGATGATGTTATCTGATCGAAAGATCAGAATATGATGATGATGATGTTTTCTAATCGAAAGATCAGAAGTTGCTTATGATTATGATGCTGTTGATGATGATGATGTTTTCTGATCGAAAGATCAGAATGCGATGATGATGATGATGACGTACTGATCGAAAGATCAGAATATGATGATGAGTTGATGTTAGAGTATGATGATGTTCGGTTGATGATGTTTCTGATCGAAAG
>LPNX010808146.1:217672-271225 GCA_001517045.1 Pseudotsuga menziesii
TGCAATATCAGAGTGTGATGATGATGATATTTTGATGTTGATGTTTTGATGATGATTTTCATGATGATGTTTCTTATCAAAAGATCAGAGTATGATGATGATGTTGTTGCTGATTGAAAGGACAAAGTGTTGAAAAAGATGTTGCTGATCGAAAGGTCAAAGTGTTGAAGATGATGTTGCTGATTGAAAGGTCAAAGTGTTGAAGACGTTGTTGCTAATCGAATGGTCAAAGTGCTGAAGATGATGTTGCTGATCGAAAGGTCAAAGTGCTGAAGATGTTGCTGCTGATTGAAGAGTCAAGATGCTGAAGATGTTGCTGATCAAAGCGGTCAAAGTACTGATGATGCTAAAGACTAAAGATTGAATATGAAGACTACATGATGTTGAAAAGCTTCCAATGATTTATAGATGTATCACCCTGATGATGTTCATGATGTCCTCTATCTCTCTCCTATTATTGTTGTTGTTGATGTTGTTATAGAATACCCTTCTCATTAAGGGGGAGTGTTGTAATATTGTAAATTTGAAGAATATTCTATATGTATTTCTTTGTGGTCCCCGATGGTCCTACCGGGAGAACCACTTGTATTACTGTGTACCCTGATGCTCCTAATCAGAAGAACTAATAAGAGTCATGAGGCAGTCCCCTCTAATTGTAAAGGTGGGTCATTAGCACCCTAGTGTGGTAACTTGAGCCTACATGATTAACTCAAGCCTACATGACAGATGAGTTAACTTAAGTGAATGGATGAATATAAATAGAGGTGTAATTCTCCTCATTTATGACACACACTCTCACTTGTGTAGCACATTAGTGGAGAAGAGAAGTAGTTGGAGAACGAGGAGGATCAGGCTTTGATCTCCTTGCTGGTTTTATCTTTTATCTTTTATGTTTTTGGGGCATCTATATTGAGGAAGCTTTTGCTGGGTTTTTCCCTTTAGGGTTTTCCCAGGATAAATCTTTGTATTCCTTTTGTATGATTGTGCTTGTCTATCTTTCAGTGATCCTGTTTATATGCCTTTGTTATGAAAATGAAATGAAGTACTGATGTCTTAGTTAAGCATATAAAAAGTTAACATAATCAACTTGGTAGGTCTAATCTCTATGTCATACTCCAGTAATGTTGCTATCCATTTCTACCTTCTTCCTTTTGGGTCAGGTTGTGTGAGAATCCCTTTTACTGCAGTTTTTGGAACATGAGCAATTATATATGAATGAAGAATATACACCCTGAAATATTTCAATGCGTTAACCAAAGCATATTCTTGCTTCTCCACAATATCGTATTTTAATTCCCCATCTCTCAACATCTTACTGAAAAAGGCCATGGGTTGTTCCATGTTCTCATTATTTTTTTGTAACAAAACTACAGCAATAGTATGTTCTGAAGCATAAGAAAATACTAAAAAATATTTAGTGAAATCTGGACTCACCAACACAGGAGCCTCCGAAATAGCTTGTTTTATTTCTTTAAAATATTTTTTAGCATTCGCTTTCCATTTTATCTCATGACCCTTTTTCAACATATTTGTGATATTCATTAATATTTCAGCAAAACTCGGAATGAAACTTCTTAAAAAATTTACCTGTCCTAAGAAAGATTGTATTTCTTTTTTACTCCTTGGTTCTCCTACCTTCAAAATTGCACTGACTCTATCAGGATCAATTTTTATTCCATCATTTGAAATTATGTGGCCCAACAATTTTCCTTCTTCCAATGCGAAATTTGACTTCTTTGGATTCAACGATATACCAAATTTCCTGCATTTTATGAAATTTTTTTTCCAAGTGATGAATATGCTCTCTATCAGACCTTCAATAAACTGTGATGTCATCCATATAAATTACCACAAATTTACCTATTTCTCCTGCAAAAGCAATATCCATGGCACACTGGAAGGTATCCCCTACATTCGTAAAACCAAAAGGCATCTTTGCATACATAAAGGTGTCCCATGGCATGGTGAATGCAGTTTTCTCTTGATCTTCAGGTAACACCTTAATTTGATTGTATCCTGAAAATCCATCCATCATTGAAATTCTTTCTTTCCGGACCACTTTCTGCAAAATATGGTCCATCTTCAGCAAAGGATAATTATATTTCATAGAGACCTTATTCAAATTCCTAAAATCTATGCAAAGCCTTATTTCTCCATTTTTATTTCTAACAGGAACTAAATTAGCAACCCATCTTGAGAATCTTAAAGGCACAATAATTTTGGCATCAAACAATTTTATAATTTCTTTCTCAATAACTGGTAGCAGCATTGGATTTATTCTTTTAAGCTTCTGTCTGAAAGGTTTTTCTCCAGGTTTAATTGGAATAGTATGTTGTATTATTGAAGTATCATATTCCTTAAGGTCTTCGTAACTCCAAGCAAATACATCTCTATACTTTTTCATCAAGTTCACATATTCTTCTTTTTCTTTTGCAGGGACGTTTTTAGACAGGTTTACAATCTTTGGATTCTCTTTAGTACCAATATTTCTATCTTCAATAGCATTATCAACATGTTTTACTTTCAGATCTTTAGCAACATCATTATGATCAAAAAGTATTTCTAAAGGGATAAAACCTCTTGTTATAAAATTAATTTTCAATTGAATGATGTCCTTTCCTCCTAAAATTTCCTTCAATTTTTTAGTACTGGTCTTTTCTTCTTCGTTTCCTTCAACATCTTGGAAATTTTCACTGTTATCATTTTCAACATCAATATGAGTGTTTACAAATTCACCGGACATTTCCAAAAATATTTTTATTTGCATATCATCCTCAAATACTTGCCAATATTTAGAATTATATGGTATATATGCTATGTTTACAATGTCCACTTGATATTCCTTTTGACCAGCACTTGGGGTTTTAAATTTTCTAGCAGCAACAGCCAAAGAATTAGCTACTGTATTTTCATATCTAGGAACCACCTTAATTTTATGTTCTGTAAAATAGTTACCAATCATATCCCATACCTCATTTCTATAAGCTCTCATCCGGGGATGTCTTGTTTGATAATTGTCATTTACTTGGTTTATCACAAGTTCTGAATCTCCCAAAACTCTTATTCTTTGTGCTCCCCGATCCTTCAATGCATGCAACCCAAGTAACAAAACTTCATATTCAGCCACATTATTCATGCATTCAAATGTTAACTTATATGATAAAGCTTTAAAATCTCTGATAGGAGAAATTATAAATACACCAACACCAGCGCCAACCTTTTCCATGGATCCACCAGAATACATAGTCCACAAACCATCTCTTTTGTGTTTCTTTTCCAAAGCATTTTGTTCTATCACTTCTTCTTTATTATTTTTAGATTTCATTTGTAACGTAGACTCCAAATCACATAGGACAATATCATTAAAGAAAATAGAAGAACCCAAATCATTATCGGCAGCATATATATGATGAATTTCAGGTCTATCTTGACTGCTGAATACGTAAGGAGTTATTTTCTCACTATACAACCTCCTACTCCCATATTGGACAGGAATAGTGGCATATGACATGTCCATTTGTAAGCTACCCTTCAACTTTGAAGTCCAAGACCTTGATAACAACACCCCAAATTTTGGTGGAATGTCTACCACTACGACATCCATTACTATTGTTTTAGTTGGCAATTTATTCAAAGTTACTACCATATCTTTAATTAAACCAAGACACTTCACCCTCCTGGAATCAAAAGAATAAAAATCTTTATAAGTTCTTGTCACTTCCAATCCCAAACTGTCAACTACTCCTTTTGGCATTAGATTATGTGATGCACCTGAATCTAACATTGCATTATGTACCACCATATCATGCATATTTAAACTCAAATAAAAAGGTGGAACTTCATCATCATCTATACTTTCAACTTTTGAGCCAAATGAAATAGTAGGATTATCATCTGTCAACTCTAAAATGTCAGACTGAAATTCTCCTTGACCTTTAACCATCCTTGTTATCATATCCATGTACTCATTGTTTCTCAGCAACTCATTAAAAGGAACATAGACTTTCAACTTAGAAAGTTCATTCTACAAATTGGAAATAGAATTAACTTTTTCTACATCTACTGGTACCACTTGTTTTGTTCCTTTTGTTTTTTCTACTTTATTCTCAACTTATTTATTACAATAGGACCTTTTTTTATTTCCTTTCCTTTTTCTGTATTTAATGAACTGGTAGAAGGCTAGTTTGAATTTAGCCTCCCTTTATTTACAACAACCTCTCTGTTTCTCAATTTGATCTTCATTTGTACATCATCCATAGGATGTGAATAGCCCCTCTGATATTGCTCTGACTCCCTTTCAAAATCTTAATTTCCATCTTCCTGCGCAAACATCTGATGTTCTTCCTCAGTAAGATATATCTCTGAATCTAATTCCCCAAAAAGACGAATTTCATTCTCAGCAGGATCCTCTTCATCTACAACATAATATCAGGGAAAGGTGGTCGAATCTGTTGCTCTTCTTGATTACTTGGGTTTCTCATATCTCTTTGCCTATTTTGTGGAGGCATAGGAGTATTTGGCCTTCTAAAATTCAGATTTCTGATTTGAGGATCAACTTGTTCTCTATTGAATGATCCATTGTCTACAGTCAATCTATCCATCAACTTCTCCATTGTCTTCAACATCATTTCAAATTTAGTATCAGTAGTAGAAGAAGAAGTTGAAGGCATATTTTCTTCTCTTGTTTTCCTCCTATGAATGTCTCTTTGTTTCATCTTTCCACTTGCTATCATGTTTGCTTCCATTTCTAAAGCATCTGTGAACATGGCAGCAAGAATTCCTGATTTTCTCTCCCTTAATGAAAAAGCAAAGTCATTATCAAAGGCCCTAGCATAATGAAGTTTGGCAGCAAATGAAGAAGGTTTTATATCTTCTAGAATGGAATTATAAACTCTCATAAACCTGCTTGAAAATTCATGAACAAATTCAAAACCTCATTTCTTGATACTATTATATTCGGACAAAAGCTGCAAAGGGCTCTATTTGTCATCCCACCTTTCTAGAAATACATTTTGGAAACCTTGAAAGGTCAGGATAGATGTAGCTGGTAAATCTTTGAAACATTTCTTCGCTTCCCCTGATAAACTCTGAGCAAACAACCACATTTTAACGTCCATATAATCGACTTCCTCCAAGTCAACAAAATATTCAAATTTAGCTACATGTTGCTTTCCTGTAATGCCTCTTTCTCCATCAAATAAAGAAATTCTTTGAGAATAATTTTGGGTAAGATCATGCGAGACAACATGTAAACACAAATGAGCAAATCTAGCTGCCATTGGTCCAAGTGGAATTGGAGGGACTGAGGAATTTTGAATATTTTGAGTAATAGGTGCTTCTTCAACTTTTGCAGACTATTGAAGATCTCTCCAAAGGGAATCAAGTAAATAAGATTCTAATCTTCGAAGGTTAAATTCAATGTTTTCAACATCAAACTTAGATTTATATTTCAACAAACCCTTTTCAATATCAATTTCCCATTTTTTTATCAAAGATGCTATGAAAATTTTGAGAAGAAGATGCACCAAATAGAGAAATATCTACTTTTTCTTTGTCTTTTTTCTTAAATAGCTTTTATAGACCCTCCAAACTTCGTAAAACTTCAGTATCAGAATTACCTCGTGTATGTATTTTCAAAGCCAGGATGTCCTTTGAAATATTGAAATAATTTATACACTGGAATCACCAGGGCAAATAAACAACCTTCTTTACTGACAAAAATTTCTGTTTTCCCACAGAAATATTTTCTTAATCTTTACAAACTTTTTCGTTCCTCCTAGGGCTGATTTGCACCTTCGTTCCCTGACAACGGTGCCAATTTGTTATCACTCAGAATGTACCTAGGTTGTGAAAGGAAGATCCCAAGGTAACAGCAAAAACCACTTTAGAAAGAAACTGGTTTTTTTTTTTCCATCCAAAGAGGGATCTCTCAGATATAAATTTAACAAGGCCAGATATTGGAATCAATACTTAAATTATGCAGATGGTTGAAACAACACATATAACCATTGAGAAATGGAGTCAAATAGATAAAGATAATGCAGAGTTTCATACATAGAATCCCAATAAAGGCATGATAATCATCCAGTCACAATCATTCATTGATCTTCAGGCGAATAAGAAAGAAACATGAACAATCCATCAATATAGAGCATCATAAGATGAATTCCATATCAACTTTAGCAGAAATATTTGTGAAATATCTAAGACCATAGCCAGAGCATAACAAGTATGAATTCTGAAACTATTAAACACTATGTTCAAATATCAAGAAAACAAAATGGAAGGTAAACACTTAGAATACAATCACATGGAAATAAGGCATAGAATGTAACATAAATGACACAGGAATCTTTGAGGATAAACCAGTATTCAACTCTGTTATTTATTCAAAATTATAAGTTCTCAAAAACATCGATCCAAGCATATGGGTTCCAACCCCCAATACATCAAATAAATTCAAATATATACAAATATAACTTCTTCCCAAGAATATTAATAACCGAATAATCTGTTAATCAAAGTTTTTGCAACCATATCCCTAATAACTAGGAATAAAAACTACATGCTTTGATTCAAACAACAGATTGTTTGATTATAACCAACTTAGTGACTTGCAAGCAAGGTATCCCAAATAAGCAGCTCCACGAAATGTAACACCTATTTTCAAGGATGAAGTATGTACTTGGTCATCCTAAATATTTCCACGATCCTCCATTGCTCTGCATTTGGGGTGTCATATTCTGTCATCTCTCTAATGGACACCTCCAGATCCACATAGGCTTCATAAGATACTGTGGGCAATCCTCTTCTAATGATTAAAAAATTTTGCAATATTTAGAAATCCTCTGTCAATATTTCTACAATGATCTTTCCAGTCAACCCTTTAACTAAATATTCAAACATGGAAAGGTCCATGCGATTATGTACCAGCAGACTGTGAATGCTCCTAAGAAAATAACCTTTCTTCATCGTCCCAAAAAGAAGGGAGACCATCTTCAAATAGATCCTTAAAAGTGAGCTTGAAATCTTTTATCTACAAAGACATTGTATTAGCCTTATCATGCACTACTTTCATAAGTTGATGTTTGTTAATAATTTTTTTTTCCCATAGCACAATTTCCACTCTGTCCTTAATCTCGATGTCCCGTGACTTCTGATATGTTAGAGAAATCAAGAAATTTAAAGCATTCTGAGCTGTATTTAAAGGATTCTTTGCTATGGTCTCATTTTCTAACTTCAGTCTTTGAGTAGCTAAATTGACTAATGCACTTTTATCATCAATAAAATTTAAATAGTGCCTAAACTTGGTGATTTACATAGATAATGTATCCCAAATTAAATGTTTAGAACCTTGCAGAGGAGATCTTCCTATACTTTTTTCCTTTAACTCATTGAACTTTTTCTGTAATTGGCTTTTATCATTCAATATTTTATTCTTCTCCTCAATGTTTCTAGCCAATTCTGATTTAATTTTCTTATTTTTCTCCTTTAATTCTTTAATTTCCACATCCTTTAGACCTACCTGAAACATAGGAACTAATAGATCATCTGTAGAAAATTTATTTAATGGTATTTCAATATTCACAAGAGGTAAATCAGTGTCAACATGAGTTTGACTCATCAACTCTTCCATAATTTCCTTTTATCATTCTGATCCTTTTTTAGATTTGAAATCTAGTCCATCAATTCAACTCTCTCCAGTTCCCATCTGTTTTTCTCCTCTTCCAACTTCAATGATTTGCATTTGTAGTCCATCATCTCTTGATAAACTTTATCTTTTTCTTTCTGCAGCGTAAATAATTATGGGGACTGAGCATGTTCAGCATTTGGGATTTTACACTTCTTTTTCAATACCTAAATGGTATTGTCATTTTCTTCTAAAAGCCTTTTGTTTACCTGTACATTTCCTGGTTGATTTCCTAAACTTATAGCATCTCCCTGTAACTTTTTAATTTGGATTATATTTGCTTTGTTTTCTACCTTGTCATGCTTCAATTGAACTTCTGTTTTATCTACAAGGGACTGCAATTTATTAACTTTCATAATAGCATGTAATAAATTAGAATAAATAACATCTCCAGTCTGCTTATGGAGTTGTATCTTATCAGGGATACTAATTTTATCTAACTTCACTTCCATCTCAGATACTTTTTTATCACTAACCACAACGAACTTCAAGGTATTCCTCTCCACATCTCGAATAGAAATCAATGATGTCTTTTGATTGATCAGACTTCTAGCTCGAGGAAGTAGATTTCTGGTTTCCTCTGATGACTGTATTTGTTTTTTAGCATAACTTGACACTAACTCTTCTTTGGATTTGAAACAACAACTGGGATTTGTACTACCTTCTCCTCTGAAGGAATACTGATGCATCTGTACAGACTTCTTTGGGAACAAGACCATTCTCTTTGAATCCTCTGAAACTATTTCTCCTGAAACTTGATCATATTGAGGATGTGTTTTGATCTTTTTATGTGAAATGTTTTCATCCACATCCATGCTCTCAGTTTCAGAAAGACTCCTCTTATTCAAAATGTTAGGATTATCAAGTGCTTGAACCATTGCTGTCAACTCGTTGCTCCTATCCTCATCGATTCCTGAATTTTCTTCAAAATAGGACAAATTGGCTATTTTATCCAAGCCTTCAACAATTAGATGATCGAATGGTTTATTTTTGTTTGACTGCTTCCTCTGAGAAATAATATGATGTGGATCATAACTGATTCTTTGCTCCTTCTAGAAATCCATAACTTTTAATAACTTTTCTATGACCAATACGACACTTTTGTTTTTGAAAATAAATGGACCAACTTTAAGAGAAAATTTAACATTGGAAGACTTTTTGAACACCCCAAAATGTTCTTCTTCTACACATAATCTCTGCTTCATAAAATCAAGTGCAAATATTCTTGGATTTAGAAAAACAAGCAACCTGTATGGTTCCCTAGTGAACCCATACACCCTCAAAATAGTAAAATATTTATATAAGAACCAATCTCCTATTCCGTCCTTTGAGGAAGACTGTAGCATGAGTTTCATTTCTTCTAACACCCTTGGTAATACATCATCAAACAACAATCTATACATCTCGACCATAATTGTATTTACAAACTCAAACATGTTAATTTGTTTTGGAAGATATGGAGAGAAAATGGTGGACAAGAATTGTAATTCCGACACATTTGAACATAGTAGCATGTTCAGTAAGTATGACTGATATCTAAAAAACTTGACTTTGGGAAATTCGACCAACTAGACATGGATAACCTCAGCCAAATACTCATCCAGATTGAAACAATGAATTAAATGGGACTCGAGATCAATTGAACTTATACTCAATAAGAAACCTAAAACTACTTCACTGATATGAATATCATCATATAAACCTATAATTTAACTGACCAAGGACATGACCAACTGTACCTCTTTTTTGAAAATGTTAACATTGTATGGAAGAAAAATTCTTTCTAATGACTGACCATCTTTTAGAATACTGGATAGAAATTGGCATCTAACTTCGGTTTTACAATTTTTATACATTTCGACTAAGACTAGCTCATTCAACGACTCACAACTATCACAAAAATTATCAGGTAGGTTCAGTATTCTACAAATGGTTCTCGCATCAACCTTACAAAGTATTTTTGATTTGGTATGACTCATGATAACTCTTTCGGAGGGAGAATAACTGTTTGCGCACCACTCAACAAATTCGGGAAATGGTAAGGTTTGCTCAAAAGAAAAATAATATGAAAAATAACTACAAACTTTTAGAACATCATTCCCTTGCAAATTACACTGCCACAACCGCTCCTTTGAGACTAATACATTACCAACTAATAGAACAGGGTCACATATGTTTCTTTCCCTATCGACAACAAATTCTTCCCTCTCATCCAAAACTCTACATAAAACTCCTAAACCATGTTCCTTTTCCATAACGAACAATGGAAAAAGCTCTTCGAACCAAGCTTAAGTGCTTAAGGCTTACTTGTGACTATAGATACGTAGAAGTTGACTTTGGAAAGATGGCGGACTGTCTCCTTCTCTTTCACCCGTAGCGTGCAAATGAAATGATTTTTTAAACCAAGTCAACTTTACCTTTAGATGACGAACTTTTCCAGAGCTCTCATCAAGCGGTTTTTTCTTTACTGCTTTTCTTTGTGGAATTCACTTCAAGTCACCATGTAAAAATGGTTTACATTCCACTACCACTCTTCCTTTTTAACCATATCACAGCTTTACCTTCCGAAACCAACAATGACCATTGATGAGTTTTCTCTTTTTGCCTAAACCATTGGATTAAGATCAGTTGTGCGTATTTCTCTAGCCTTTCATATTTTTTCAAATGTGTATCTTTACTCGGTGTATTGTTTCTCAGCCATAGATTTAATTTGATTTGTTTCATAGCCGTTGATTTTTATACCCCGTTAACCACTTCCGCTTTCTATCTCCACTTATCCCTTGTGCAACTTTTCCCAGCGGATCCATTTTAAACCATAGATCTTCACGCTCATCCTTTACACCTTTAGATTGTGTAACAACTTAATCAAAATGCACATTTTGATAATGAAATCAAGACCATCATACTTAGACAATTTTATGTATCCTTTTATTACTCCACAATCATACATCTTCCTTAGCTTTTTAACATAGAGGTGTTAACACTTGCAATGGGTTATACTTGAAGAGGTACTATGCTTAATTCATTTATGTATGGTACCTTGTATATATGTATATTTGACTTTCAGTGTGTTTTGTTGTTTTCAATATGGTTTTCAGTTGATGTCCATACTATTCATACTATGTTTTGGTTATGCAGACTAGATGGCTTTCTATGGCTTCACTGATGGTGCATGCCGTCATACCCCGAACCTTGCTTCAACATCTTAGGTGTTGTATTCCCCAAATCAAGATTTAGTCAGTTTAGGAGCGATTTGTATTGGTCTGGCTACCAATAACATTGTCGAGTATCAAGCAGTGATAGGTTTACTCACCAAGGATGCATCTCGGGACATTCATGACTTGGTAGTTTTTTTGGACTCTCAACTAGTGGTTTGTCACCTAAATCACATTTACACTATCAATACCCTACACTTCTCTGTCTCTTTCTGACGGTACATTTATTAGAAAGGTCATTTGATTTCATTACCTGTAGGCATATTCTTAGGTCTTATAATATGATTGTTGATTCATTGGAAAATTTCATTTTAAACTGGCATATTTCCCATTCATAACTTGTTAAAATAAACACCATTAACCATAAAGTAAAATAAACAGTAAGAGACATGTAAATCTCATGTAAATAAAATCATCCATTTGAAACCATATGCAAACACCAGAATCAAGTCTGTATATATATGTATAAAAAATGTTTTTTACAAAAATTATGGTCACGAGACCTCGTCTGAAGCACTGTGGCTTTAAGGAATAGAAAATAATACAAAAATCGTGAAGCTAGCTAATATTTCAAGGATACATTATGCATACCACTCTAATGGTGCTTGTGGTAGCACATAATGGCCCTTGCTACGCTGCATAGAAAGTGACTGAAACGTCCTGATACTCCTGCAGTATGTCTTTCAAACCTCCTAGGGAGGTCATCAATAGAAGCATCCGAGATATCTAGGGTCAGCCGATCCAAATTCTCCCTAAGCTCTTTGAGCTCATCATCACCTCGATGAACAAATTGATCTCCTGCTCACCTATCCATTGGAGAAGATCCTCTAGTACGTGCATCACCAACATGGCAACATCTGCATGTAAAAAATGCAGGTCTTTTTATCATACATAAAAATCATAAAACATGAAAAATATAATAACGCAATCTACATACTGAGTCTTGTTTCTTATCTATGTCACCCTTGAAGTCAGTATCACCTCTAATGTCAGTACCTGCATACACATAATCCTCAATCATGAGGATTTGATCAGTTAGCCATCAGAAAAATGCAGCCTTAAACTTCATCTTGGCCCCGCCACCTCCTGTGTAAACCGTAATCTCCACCCACCGTTCAGTGAATACTACCTGGGGTCTCATAAGAGGCACCCTCTCAAAAAACAAGCATGCCAAGGTTCTCCCATACCCAAATTGTTTCAACTCTCCTTGCCGACATTTCGTCAGTTGATCCTTGAATAGAGGTAACACTACCTTGACCTAGTTATAAACAATAGGTGCCATGGATTTCAGAGCATATAGTATATGTTCTTGGGATTTCTGGTGGGGTCCTTGGCTCCTTGCCACCTTTTGCATAGTAAATAAAACTATCTATAGTGGAAGATCCATCACAACCCTCATAGGAATATTCTTACCTGACATTTTTGTACCTGGGAGACAATGACGATTTATGAGCTCTTGTGTAGTGATTTCCCCACCTTGGGAACCAGTCAAAGAAATAATAGCCCCTCATTTTGACATCCCTATCAGAAAGTATATGTCTTCTACCTCTATGGTCACAATGTGAGGTCCTAACTCAAAGGATTGCTGCTCTAGATTCCACATCCGTAATATATATTTCAGTAAGCGGACATTTGAAACCATACTAGGGGTACATAACAACTTCAGGAGGCCACAGCCTCGTAGGGCGGCCACACCAACCACACTTCTTACGGCATGAGAATCATCATCATCATGTTGTATTTATTTCTAAATTACCATTTTTAACCAAATGAACTTGCCAAAAATCATCAACGAGCTAATTAGAAACATATTTTACCATTAAAAATGCTCAAAATATTTTTATGTGGCTAGGGAAAGCAGTTTTTGAAGTTCATGACCGACACTGCCTCTGCCTAGTTAAGACAGAGCGGTGTCACCACCTGATTTGAACTGAAAAATGTGGTTTTTATCGAGCTCGCCTTTCACATAAAGGCCAAGCACAGTGCCTGCCATTTCTCTTTTAGGTTTTCCCATTGAGCTCAAAAAGTCATCAAAATAAAAAATTGGAAACCATGAAAAGAAAGAGAAGGGTTCAAGCTTTTACCTACACTTGATGATGCAAAAAACAGAGGGTGGATGGCTCACGAGGGCTTCACTTGTTGACCAATATCCTATCACGTTAGTTCATATTGTGGGTTTTAAAATTATCAAAAATCGAACCAATATATTGCAGGTATTGGGGGGGTGAGGGGNAGGTTAACTAAGTGAAGTCCCCGTGGGATGGCTACGCAATATCCGATTGAAAATTTCCCTACAAATCTCCCAAACTTCTCTCCAAGGTATGGTAAATGGTAAAATGACTTGTTTTTACTATTTACTCAGCTTTTATAATATATTTTTAAGGTATCTTGTATTATTTTAATGTTTTAAAGTCACAAGAAATACCCTTTTATATAGTTTATAAAAGTCATTTTAAAAGATATTTTGGGAACACTAATAGCTTTTAAGAGTTTTGCAGGGAAAAAAATAAACAGTTTGTCTATGGGGAAGTTTGTTTCTTGAATTTTTCGTACTTCTGAAAGTAGAAAACATCCATGAGTGTTTATTTCGACACTTTGTTCATGCTCTTAAAACCTAGCATCAATGTTTCGAATCTTTTTCGGATTCTTTTCAGGATTAGAAAACTTGTTCATCGTGTAAAAGAAACCTATTGGAGTCTTATTTAAAATATTTTTGGACTCCCTGAATATGAAAAGATTGTCGAGTACTTGTCTTTTTCATGCTCATAAAAGTATTTGAAGAGTCTTTTCGACAATAGTTTATCTCTTTTTCAGTTTGGATCGACTATTTTACGAAAAAAATCTCTTTGGAGTCTTCTTTTGTTTTCGTTCAGACTCTCTAAACATGAACGATGCCGAGTTTAATTTCAATGGAATCGTTAGACTAAAAATTGAAAGACCCTTTTGTGGGAACGAACCTCTCCTTTCTCAGGTTCGTAAAACATATGATTTTGGATTTGTTCGAAGGATAAGCTAAAATGAGTGTTTGTTACTCTCTTTGAACTCGAAAAAATGAAAAGAGGCACTCATCAATCATGATGGGAAAATTAAGGGAAGGGAATCAATTCATTTTGCAAATAATATGGCATTTTTTCATCACTTTTGAACATAGCACTTGTCTGCATTTCATTCAGTCAATTGGGTAGATCAGCTTGTCTCTAAGTCAATCCACTTTCATGAGTCATGTAACTCCTTTGATATTTTTAAAAAGAATGCAATATCCATTGTCGCATCATGTTCCGCCTCGTCAAGTCAATGCTTCTAACTATTTTTGTTGTGCCACCCGATTTTCAAAGGGAAGTCAAAAGTTTATTTCTGCAATCAAAAAAACCTATGTGTAAGTACCTTTTGATTCAGTCCTATGGTTACATTATCTACAACACTCCAAAACTTTGTTTTGAGTTTCATGTCGTCGATGTGGGATTCATCATGACCCTCCTTCAACGGGACTATTCCTGTCAACATCAGCTCCTCATTCGAGAATTAGTCTTAGAACAATTTTAGTACCTTGATATTTGTATGCCTCAATGACAGATTCTCTCGCTTTCGACATAGGTTCATATCATTGACCTTTGATCGATAGACTCGACTGAGTGTTTGCCATCAAATCATCTATTCACACTCAGTAGTTTGTACTAGGGTACCTGTTGAGCAAAATATTGTATTGATTAATTCACCCAATATTTAATTATCAACCGGGGTTGGTAGGCATAGAGTTGACACAAAATATATGCGAAGATAGAAAGGTTTCTATGGTGTCGTGGGAATATTTTAACAAACAAAACATCGAAAGATATTTCAAAATGAAAAACCTTGTCAAAATCTAAAGAATTCGTGACTATAAAAGTAATTGAACTAGGATAGAGTACTAGACCATAGTGGTATAAAATTATACTACTCTACTCTATGAGCAATTACTATAAGTTAAAAATATAGAAAATGTTATTCTATGACAATCAACTATTCTCGATGAGAAGATCTATTTTACGGCTAAACAACTTTAAAGATGAATTGTACAAAATTACAATAACTAAATATGCTTTTAAGAAGGACTATACATCCAACTACCAAATGTACATAATAGTTTAAACTGAACCATTTAGTTCCACTCTCCTTGGTTATTTTGAAGATAAGCATTCACTGTGAATGGAACAGGAGCAGGAGAGGTGTCAAATTGACTCTCAAAGGAAGTGTAGAGACTAAATGGAGTCAAGTCTAATTTAATCTCTACAAATATTTGCAGACTAAGAAATGTCCAATTGCAACTGATAGTAAACAAGATGGTTTATTTCATAGGTAACTAACTCCTAACTTCCAAAAGATGGAACAAAACTACAAAAAGATAAACCTAACTTATAAACAAGTAGAAAACTCAAGTAAACAGAAGCAAGTAGAAAACTTAACAAAGATGATTTTAAATCCTATTCTATAGGTTTCTTCAATAACTACATGATGGAAAGAATAAGCCTTATTGATATGAACAAATTACAAGGTACTAGTCTATTAATGCATCTAACCCTCAACTTCTCATGCAAAGGGACAAATCAAATAAAGCCAAAGATATAATTACAAGGCCATACAATAGAACAAAACACATGACATAGTTCCGAACATAGACTGAAAAGAAGGAATAAATAAGAATAAAACTTAATAAGTATTTTAAACAGTCTAATCAAGGCTATAATAAAATACACAACCATTATCTCACTACCACTTATCAAAACATAATCGAAAAACTAAAGAAATAGGCTAAAAACATATTAAAAGTGCTAAGGGCTGAATGAAAGGCTGGATAACAGACTAGAACAAAGGTCTGGATGACAGACAGAACAGGCTGTCCGAATGACAGTCTACACAAAAAAAACACTAAAATGTTAAGAAATAGTTAATCTAAATGGTTTTGAGGTCAGTTGATCCATGCACATGATATTGAAATGTAAAGAGCATAAATTAAACCTATGTAATGATTAAATTCAATCTATAAAATAACTTAAATTCAATTCATAATTAAAAGACATTATAACTTATTGCATTATTAAATAAGATGGAATATAACTGAACGAATTCATAACAAAATAGAAAGAAAGAGAATTGAACCTACTAGAAATACCAATGCAATCTATTTTATCAACATAAACCGAGCAATAAACTGGAAAGACTTGAAAAGGAAATTGAAAACTAATTTATGTGCAACCGGTTGCTTAACTCATGAAAAGAAAATACATTAACAACATAATATCAAAGTGTAAGCTACAGGAAACAAATAACATGAATGATTTAAGTGACTAAATTTCATAAACAAATTACAAATAAAACTATGCTAATAGAAAAAATAAGGAATAACAAAAATATAGGAATGAAAATCTTTGGCTGACGGGGGGCCCTCCAAGCAATCAGAGTGATGACTTACTCAACACTACTAAAACACGATCATGCACAGCATAAGCAAAACTTTCATTAAATTGAGGCAAAGTATTACAAAGTTTTGGAAACCGAATGATTACATGTATAAGAAGGCTAACTAACTTCAACATTTTTTTATTCTTTTGCATAACAGCGTTTATATATACAACATTTTTTAAAGGGAGTGCAAGTCAACCCTTCCAGTGGTCAACTTCTCTTAAGATAAGTCCACCATTATGACAAATAACTAAATGAAGTCCAACACATAACACTTTCCTCTTCCTTCGCGAATCTGGTTTCCTTAAGGCACGGGATGTGGAATACAAGCTATACTTTGGAACGGCTAATGTCAAGGTATCCAGTATAAACAACATGCTAGCAATCTTCCAGAAAGGGATTTTTGATATCACTATGGTGCATGGACAACACGAAGTTTATAGGTCGTTCCATACTTTTAATGCTTAGGAATCTATCAGTACCAATGGGCGATTAGCTCGAAGGACTGAATGGTGAGCTGTGTAATGAGATGTATATTCTCTATGAGTATATATAATGGATGCATGGTATGTTTGTTGGCTCACCGAAGACTAAGATCTCCAATAACAATTGCATATGTTAGCATATCATCGAATTTAACCAATAAAATCATAAAATGATAGAAATAAATCATAACTTGAATAAACCCAAAATATAATCATACCTGAGACTAAATAGTGAACTGCATGAAAGAAAATATTCCAAAAAGGTGACAAAACATATGTCAAACATGTAAATTATTAGTAAAAAATGATGAAAAACGAGGGTCAACATTCCCCAAAACCAAAGGAATGCCAAGTCCCACTGGTCAAAATGAAAAATTGCATTTAGGAAGAAGGTAGAGCTACGTTAGCAACTGCCTTCGACTTTGATGAAGCAGGTGATTTAAATTTCATTCTCTTGGCCTATGCTTTTAAAAGAGTATGCCTCTCTTGTTGAGTCCTATGTGACAGACTGATGGCCTTGTGGAGTTCCTCAATGTTTTTGACCTGCAACTGCAACTCCTTGTTCTCATCTCAAAGCTCTGTGATTAATTTGACATATCCTTCATTTCTCTTTGTTGATTGATCCAAATCTTGAGTTAACTGATCTATTGTTGGTTGATGCAGCGTAGATGGCTCTATAGGTTGCTTAGAGTCTTGTGGAGGAATCATTTCCTTGGATGGTACTTCAAGATCAACAGTCGGAATTTGTATTTTAGTACCCAAATCCTGAATAGGCGTAGAAACAGTTTCATGAATAGGTGCATGGATGGTCTCATGATCATCATTTTAAAGCATTTCAACGGAAACGCTAGCCAAGGTGATCAGAGAGGTAATTTTAGGTTTTCTTGATTTGGTCACACTATTTGAAGGACTTGTTTGGATAGCGGGATGAACCATAGACTGAAGAAACTTTGCTTTTTGATCTCTATTATGAGGTCATGATAGGGGTATAAATTTAGTAGATACAGGGATAAAGTGATTGGATAGACTCGCCTCCGATGTGTCATCATCGATATGGACAACATTGGGGATTTTCTTCTCTAACGACGAGATGGACTGGATTCTTGATGATGAAGAGGTCAAGGGAATTTTCTGATATTTAAATGGGGGTTAAGAACTTTGAATACAAAGGTATCCCAGGGTTGATTCTCCTCTTTAAGATGACTTAAAATTAAAAGCTTAATCAAACTATGATGGTATCGGATTCCCTTAGGGTCAACAATATTATTTCTAACCTGGTTTGACTTCTTTTACAGGCTCCTCAAAAAATGAAAGGGAATTTGAGACATTTCCGATCAATGAAATGAGCTAACAAACAGAGATGACATGACTTAAAGATGCTAAAATTACCTTCACAAGTAATCAAATGGATGATGACCGTCAAAGGATTAAAGTACTTAGGTTTTATCCAACTACGATGAAAACTCTTTCTGCCCATCACAAGCTGAAATTAAGGTTTAAGGGAAAAGTTATGAGATTCCCATGGAACAAACCAATTCTTGTGCCATCGATCGCCTTCTCGTGGAAGCTCGGTTACGCATGCGATTGATTCCTCAATGAATAGGAAGACAAGATGGCCAACCCTTGCCTTCTTCCCATCGAATCCCATCGTAAAAAGTAGTGAGATTTCCTCATCATACCCTTGCAACAGATGAAGGAACAAGTTCCAACCAACGTGGAAAAATACTTCTCGGCATTCTTTGAACTCTTGCAACTGGAATAAGTCTTGGTATCTCTCAAGTTCGAAATGATTTGGCATGGTGAAGCAAAAATAGGATACAGAGTTTGTAGAGTATGGGGGAAAGGTAATTAACACACTCTACAGTGGTAACGGTTAGTGAAAATGATGGAATGGAAAAAGGTTCGCACAGTGTTGATTTAAAACGTGCCTCATTCAACCTATCAAATGATCACGCAAACATCTCAGCATGTTTATACGATTGTGCCATTATGACAATCTTTGAAACGTGTGCCATAAAACACATGTAATTTAATGAGCTTCTAAAGTTTTAGTTAGTTCAAGCCTATCCAAAGTAAACTTTGTACAGGTTGAACATTTAACTTAAGATAGATGTATAAACCATATTCATAACTACAACCTTAATTTAACAGGAGGGTCAACTATTTGTTAGCTTATGCATGCAAACGAAAAATAGGATATGGGTGATGGAAGCGTAAGGATGATTTGGAAGTACCCTAAGGACAAATCAAACCCATATGTAAATAAGAAAAGATCACATTAGATATAAACTGTACTTACATCATAGATAAAGGTTGTTGATGTGACTCTAATGATATGACTCAACTTTTTTCCCAAACGAAATTAAGCTAACACTTAACCATAGGTGCTAAAATATCACAGTTTTTATTCAGATCATCATTTTGCCCTTCATATAAATTCTTATAAAAATAATATTTTCTAGATCATATTGCTGCTAATCATGGATTTTCCTAGGCTGCCACTCCACAAGAAATTCATACGAAACAATTCTCTTGATCTTTTAATTGCGCTCTCCCTTATTCCTCCAAGATTTTAAGACCAGTTTCGTTGTTTGCATTATCCTGCAAACACTTTTTCATAAATAAAAATAAGTATTTTATAAATAAATTAGAAAAATAAAGACTGACAGTCAAATCCTCCCCCAAACCAAAGATATGGCATGTCCCCAAGCCATACAAGAAAACTAAATAATTTCAAAACAAATTCATAAAAGTTCCATCATGTTGTTGTAATTTTTGCAAGAAAAATAAAAACTACCTAATAAATGAAAATGATTTAGATATGTATATTTATAAAAAAACAGTAGTGAAGAAGATCATATAAACGATGAGAATATAATTGAAAAATACCATAGGAAAAACTAGTCATCCATGCCTCATTGAAAGGATATCTTGTCATCTCAAGAATTTTTGAGTTCACTCTAGAGTTTGTGATATTTTATAGCTATGGGTCCCATTTCTAGAATAATCATATCCTAGGTATTGATTGAATTTAGATAGTTGGATCCAAGGCCAACTTACGGTCATTCTCTAATGACATCATAAACAATAGGCCTAAACATATATTTATATGTATTCTGGTTTATTATCATTTTTTCTCGAACCATGTGCATAGTGGTGCATTAACTAGATCTCTTTTACCCAATATTTCTCTGCTACCAACGAGCCTGTTCAGTACCCTGACGGGTTTATATTGGTGCCATGCCAGCATAGCCCCACTGACAGTAGGCCTGTTCAGTATCCCGACAGGTTTACTTGCATTTATCGAGCTTCCTTTCTTTCAGATGTTACTTAGCATTGACCCACTACCAAAAGGCTTGTTCAGTACCCTGATGGGTTTGCTTCATAGAATGATTTTGAGTATATGGAAGCCGGTTGGTACTGGAGCATGTTAAGCCTGCTAAACACATAATTCATATTACAATTTTTTTTTCATAAAATGGCCTTAATTATAGATCATGTCAAAAGAAAATAACTTAAAGTTTTTCTTTGACCTTTTAGTCTATCATTTTCATAAAAGATAAGTAATGTTCCCCACGAGCAAAAAATTTACCTACTTTTGAGTTACCACAAAAATTATGAAGAGACAAGTTTTGATGATGAGTATAGGATAAACTAGTAGTCCATAGGTGGGAAAATTCCGAACGAGATGATGATTAATGTAAGTCTTTTCTAGCAACTGTTCAAATAATCAGAAATGTACATGTCTGAATCAAGACACCATATGTAAAGCATAACAAATCATAGAATAAGTGGTTAGAAATTATATACAAGAATTCTAAAACTTCAAAGTTCAGATATAAATTGAGTTTTTTTAGAGCACTTCATTTTTTAGATAATATCTTATGAGCTGCTTACAAAAATAGAAAGAACCATTTGTAACCAAACTTCAAAACCACTTGTTAGATGATTCATTTTATTCTTGATAACATATATAACATTATAGAAAGAAAAAGAGTCCTCTGTAAACAAATTATTAGAAATGACTCTTATTTATTCAAAGAAATACACACATATTTACATATATACAAGTGATGATAACCCAAAAATACCTTTAAGGATTAGGGGGAGGAAGAGTTTTTGGAGAGGGAAGGCCAACGGTTACTTCTATTTTGGTATGATCCACCTTGATCCCTTGGGGAAAAACATGATGTCCCGTACAAATGTAACATGCATAACTTTTGTTTAATGGACATTCTTGTTGGGAATTTTTAGTCTTACATCTTGGACAAAAGATGCTCTTTGTTGCTCTTTGTTCTTCCTGTTTCTTCATGTCAATTTGGTTTCTAAAGTGAGTATACCTAGAAGGTTTCTTTGGAGGTGAGAATGGGGCATCCCAATGTTCTTTTCCAGGAGAGATATTCCTCTGATAAACCATGCTCTTATTGGGTCTTATAGGGATAGTATATGCTACTGTGAATGTTTCAATTTATGAGATTACTATGTTTATTGAGTGGCCAAAAAGAGCTTTCACCTAGGCAGGATTGACAAAACCTGTGAAGTTTGGTTTCCTCTATTAATGAAAAAGTTGTAGTATTTGGTTTTGTAACTAGTGGAAATTTTAAGGGTTCCCAATGGTTAGTCCCCTTACACTTTGTCAGGGATGAGGCCCTCATGACCTCCTACTAGGATCTCTTCTCCTTTTATGGCTTCCCCTGTCAGATCTCTCGAAAGAGTCTCTTTATGTTTCCAACAGAACTACTCCCTATAGGTGTTTTTTTGTTTTTGTTTTCTCGATGCCTTTCCAATGAGTTAATGCTTGGGGTACTATGTCCCTTATAAAAATTAATAGGAAATTTTTACTATCTTAACGAATCTATGTTTTCTTATAAAAACTAAGGAAAAACCTATACTACTACTACTACTACTCCTACTAGATTTGGGAGCTCCTGTTATAGCAGATGCGCAGGTTCTTACCTCTCATCTCGCCGCTCCCCCACCACTAGCCTATTACTAAATTTTATATATATTCTACCTTACAGAACAACTCCCCAGCAACGGCGCCAAAATGTTGGGAAAAATATCATATTGATTAATTCACTTAATATTTAATTATCAATCGGGATTGGTAGGCTTAGAGTTGACACAAAATATATGCGAAGTTAGAAGGGTTCCTACGTTGTCATCGAAATATTTTAACGAACAAAAGATCAAAAGATATTTCAAAATAAAAAAAATTTCAAACTCTAAATAATTCAACTATCAAAGTAATTGAACCAAGACAGAGTACTAGACCATAGTGGTATCAAATTACACTACTCTACTCTATGAGCAATTACTATAAGATAAAAATATAGACAATGCTATTCTATGACAATCAACTATTCTCTATGAGAAGATCTATTTTACTGTTGAACAACTTTAAAGATGAATTGTACAAAATTACAACAACTGGATATGCTTTTAAGAAGGCCTATACATGCAACTACCAAATGTACATAATAGTTTAAACTGAACCATTTAGTTCCACTCTCCTTGGTCATTTTGAGGATAAGCATTCACTGTGCTTGGAACAGGAGCAGGAGAGGTGTCAAAGTGACTCTCAAAGGACGTGTAGAGACTAAATGGAATCAAGTCTAATTTAACCTCTACAAAGATATGTAGACTAAGAAACGTCGAATTGCAAGTGATAGTAAGCATGATGGTTTATTTCATATGTAACTAAATCCTGACTTGCAAAAGATGGAATAAAACTACAAAAAGGTAAACCTAACTTATAAACAAGTAGAAAACTCAAATAAAGAGAAGCAAGTAGAAAACTTAATAAAGATGATTTTAAATCCTATTCTATAGGTCTCTTCAATAACTACATGATGGAAATAACAAACCTTATTTCAATGAACAATTTACAAGGTACTAGTCTATTAATGCATCTAACCCTAAAATTTACATGCAAAGGGATAAATCAAATCAAACCAAAGATATAATTACAACACAATACAATAGAACAAAACACATGACATAGTTATGAACATAGAGTGTAAAGAAGGAAGAAATAATAATAAAACTTAATAAGTATTTTAAACAGTCTCATCTAAGGCTATAAGAAAAGACACAACTATTATCTAACTAGCACTTATCAAAACATAATAAAAAACTAAAGAAACAGGCTAAAAATAGACTAAAAGTGCTAAGGGCTGAATGAAAGGCTGGATAACAGACTGGAACAAAGGTCTAGATGTCAGATAAAATAGGCTTTCTGAATGAAAGTCTGCACACAAAAAGCACTAAAATGTTAAGAAATAGTTAATCTAAATGATTTTGAGGTCACCTGATCCATGCATATGATACTGAAATGTAAAGAAAAAAAATTAAACCTATGTAATGATTGAATTCAATCTATAAAATAACTTAAATTCAATTCATAATTAAAAGACATTATAATTTATTGCATTATTAAACAAGCTAGAATATAAATGAACGAATTCATAACAAAATAGAAAGAAACAAAATTGAGCTTACTATAAAGATCAAAGCAATCTATTTTATCAACATAAACCATGAAATAAAGTGGAAAGACTTGAAAAGGAAATTGAAAACTAATATATGCACAACCCGTTGCTTAACTCATGAAAAGAAACTACACTAACAACATAATATCAAAGTTTAAGCTACAGGAAACAAATAACATGAACGATTTTAGTGACTAAATTGCATAAACAAATTACAAATAAAATTATGCAAATTCCAAAAAGGAATAATGAAAATACAGGAATGAAAATCTCTGGTTGACGGGGGGCCTTCCCAGCAATCAAAGTGATGACTTACTCAACACTACTAAAACACGATCATGCACAACATAAGAAGAAATTCCATTAAATTGAAGCAAAGTATTACAGATTTTCTGGAACCCACCGATTACATGTATAAGAAGGCTAACTAACTTCAATATTTTTTTATTCTTTTGCATAGACGCTTTCCTCTTCCTTCACGAATATGGTTTTATTAAGGCGCATGATGTGGCATACAAGCTCTACTTTGGCACGACTAATGTCAAGGTGTCGAGTATAAACAAGATGCAAGCAATATTCCAGAAAGGGGTTTGTGATATCACGCTAGCACGTGGAAAACAAGTAGTTTAAAATTTGTTCCATACTTTTTATGCTTAGGAATATATTAGTACCAGTGCATGATTAGATCGATGGACTAAATGGTGAGCTTTGCAGTGGGTTGGATATGCTCTACATGTATCTAGAATGGATGCATGGTATGTTCGTTGGCTCACCGAAAAACTAAGATCTTCAAAAACGATTTCATATGTTAGCATATCATCAAATATCATCGGATTTAACCAATAAAATCGTAAAATGATAGGAATAAATCATAACTTGCATAAACCCAAAATATAATCGTACCTAAGACTGAATAGTAAATTGCATGACAAAAAATATGCCAAAAATGTGACAAAACATATGTTAAACATGTAAATTATTAGCCAAAAACGATGACAAAACAAGGGTCAACAATACCTTGGGAATCATTGACATTAATGGTGATATCCCTCGCACTTATTAACGGTTCACATCATTGACCGGTAATCAAGTGGTTTCTACCATGTTCGATTTCAGATCATTGTAATCACATGGATAGAATCGTACGTTGTGGAAGACTAGATGAAGACCCTGGGAATCCATTAAAGCACTCATATCTTTATCCCCAGGTTGCGATGGAGTATATTGTATAATGTCCCAGTAGGGATCCAAATATGTATGGTCATGGCTGTGGTCGAATTTGTGTTCATTTGACATAGATCTACAGTGTATTTCTGGTAGTTATGTTCCAAGTTTGAGTCCTTTATCACATGGATCTACGTTGTATTATAGTAGCCATGGTTATTAATCTCTCTCATGGATCTGCCTTTTATTGGTCTGTAGCCAAGATGAGGACACATTTGTTCATGAGTCAAAAGTATTGATGTATTGTAGATTCCTAGTTGTTGATCTTTGATCAAGTTGATTCTTGCCTCAAAGTGATAACTTGTTCTTTCAAATCTCTCGCCTATCATATCCCTCTAGCCTCATGCTTTGAGGGGAATTATGTTGCACATAAATCTCGTCATCAGCATGTGATAAGTGTTGTAAAGGAAACTTTCCTATGGCTAGGGTTTAAGAGGCCATCAATGTACTGGAAATGGTAATTTTTATTTTTATTTTTGCACTATTTATAGAAATAATTTTTAAAAAGTGAGTTTTTCACCTATAGTTTTTAATTTTTATCAAAATCAAACTAATACTATGTCATGTTTTCCTAATGAAACAGTACCAAGGTTATTCAAAGTTATTTTTTACTCATATAGGATAGTATTTTGGTCATTTATATGCATTTTTGCATTCATACCTAATTTTCCTTAACCCTTGAATTACTACTTTGACCACAGACTATGGTATTTTACCATTTAGTACCTTGTCTATACCATTGTTTTTCTGTGGATAGGGCTTTCCTTCCATGAGTACCCTAGCATAGAAAACATTGATTGTCTTTTGGTACTCATGCCGCATCTGTCGCAGGTTTGGGGGAACCTTCTTAGCTATTTTTCATGCCAAATTGAGCCTCATTTTGGTATCTTTTTACAAGCTATCCCTTTTATAAGGCTCCCCACCCTTATGGAGTTTCTTTAGGCCCAAGTCTAACTCCTCAAAATAGACTTGACTGCCGAGTAAACTTCTCCATTCAGGCTTGTTAAGAATATGTGAATGGGAATCTACATTGGTGGTAGGTTATCTCTTTCTCAGACCATGTGGAATAATACGAGAAAGGATCAATCTATTTTCTACGGAATTGAGAAGAGTATTCTCAGGCATAGGTTTATTTATTTTCTGAACCTGAGGGACTAAACTTACGAAAAAGGAGCACTTGGTATGAGCTTAGTTTTCTCTTTTTCATGCTCCAGACCTAAACATGAAAAATATTCTAAGTGTACTTTATGTCTTTGTCATGCTCGTTAAACACCAAGAACAAAGCATTGAGTTTATTGTTGTGAACCCCATTCCTCATGATCAAATGGATCTTTCGGAGTGGTCTTTCTTTCCTTCACACTCGTAAAACTCAAGTTATATGCTACTCTTGAAGGAGCGTTGGGTAGGTGGTAATTTAACCTTTTTCGAACCTTCGTGACTAAGTACAAAAAAGGTTCACCTTTTCTTCTTCGAAAGTTAGGAGAGTTCTTCTAAGGTATTTTTTATACTTTTTCAGCTTCAGGAGACTAAATTGGATGAAAAAGGACCCCCTTGGAGTCTTCTTTGGAGTTTTCAGACTCTCTAAACATGAAAACACCAAACGAGCATGTACTAGTTCGGGCTCGTAAAATCCACGAATAACTAATGTTATCAAGAATTATTCCCTCTTCTCTTCAAGCTTGTCAAAAATGAAGAGAGACCTGAGTTGAATTTCATGGACTCGTTAAAATTTAAAAGGAAAGATAAGGAAGAAGTTTTCTTTTTGGTTTACAGTCGGCGACAACATGTTCTCCTTGAACATAGCAATCTTTGAATTTTCTGATACTCACCTCTCAGTGTACACTTTTAGTTCAGATATCACTTCGAGTTTCTTACTCCTCCACTTGTCACTTATGCTTGGGGAATTTGATCATGTCTCATACATGACAAATAAGTCTAGTTGTACTATCTACAATGTTAAAAGCTTCCTTGGGTCACCTTTGTGTCGTGCTCATCGTTGAAGGATTTATCCTTGATTTTGTTTATTATCCTGATTCCATCATTATCCTATCTAATATCACTTGTGTCTACCTTCCTTTATCCATTTCCTAGTCACTCTTGTTATCCTTTGGAGGATCTATTGCCTTTATCATCACAACATGGTTTCTCATTAGTACTTTTTGAAGACCTAGAGTTTTGATGATGGTACCCTAGGGTTCCCTTTCATCATTGGTGAATTCATTTGCTTCAGTTGTCAATTATCACCTACTGATTGAAAATATGTTGAGTCCTATCCATGTTCGACTTCGACACATCTATTCACATGGCCTGGATTGTACTGGTTCCTTTGTATTTTGATGAATACCTTAGGTTTACCTCTATAACCTAAGTTGTGCAAGACTGTGATGTGTTCACCTACACAGCTTCCAGATTTTGAAGACTCATCATTGTATATTGTGGATTCGATCCACCTTTGGAATATACGTGGTCTTGTACCCATATCATATGATGTAATCCAATATTTTAAAGGAGCTAGTGTTCTTAAACATAGCATCCTCAGATATGATTTTGTATATGACATTGATACGTATTTGTTTCAAGTACTTCCTCTGCTTCCTTGGACTTCTGAGTTCTCCAAGATAATGATTATCATTTATAATGTATTTAGAACATCACTTCCCTATGACCTCACACATTAGGGGGCATCTTCTATCAGCCAAAATGGAACTTCTCCGTCCGAGTACCGACATTCCTCATATTGGTACACAAAAGGAAAAATTAGGATTGAAGTGGCCAAAACACTATAGATGTGCATGAACTTTGATGCATTAAATTTAAACCAGCCTTATATATTTTTATTCTGAGTTTTGGGTTGCATATGTGACTATATTCATTGCAACTCATGTATCATACACGAGTATTTGCATTGCAACCCGTGTATACTTGCATACGCGATTTCCCTTTGAGCAACACATGTATCATATGCGAGTTGCCTATACCAATACCCGCGTATTGGTTAATTCGACATTAAAAAATATAAATTGAGATTAGATGAGATTAGTTGGGTCCTAATACATAACTATCCCAACCATCTCAACCATCCCAACCTTCGAAACTACTTTATTTCCCAAAGTATAAATAGAGACCTTGGGGTGGGGGCTAATCAATCAATTTTGGAGAGAAAAGTTATGCTGGTGGTGTATCTTCAGAATATTGGAGCAGCAGAACTCAGAGTCCTTTTGTTGCAGAGGATTCCTTGTGTCAGAAGGTGGGCTGTATTCTTATCTTATTCGCCACCTATCAATAAAGATAATTCTTCTTCCAATATTTTATTGTGTCTATTTCATGTATATTGGTTTAATGAATATGTTTGATTCTATTATCTATATGCTTTTCATCTAACCTTTGATATATATATGCATGAGATGTTACTTGAAGGATTTTCTCATTGTAGGTAGAGAGGTACATCCATAGAAGATTTGGAAAGGAGTTGAGCGAGAGAAGATCAAGCTTGGATCAACCATTGTTAATCGGGTAAGTCAAGATTGTCTTCCTATTCTCTTTCCAATCTTTGTAAAAAGAATATTGTCTGCAAGTTAGTAGTAAGTTGGTAACCCCTGACCCTAGGTTACAAGGGTGCAATATCCTGAACAATAATGAGACCCTAAACACAGTATTTTTCCCTTAATCCTAAGTCATGAAGTAAAAACTTGGTCTAGATATCAATCCTGCATATCAAAATCCAACACCGCTCCTACCTTTTTCTCAAAGAGCATTACATTCTTCGGCACCACCTTAAATATTTTGGCAGTAAGTAGTGGCACTGCCTTTAACCCTTGTACAAGGAGCGATTATACGTTATCATCGTTCTATCATAGTGGGTAAGAAGTGGTTCCCTTGGTAAAAAGTGAAAATGAGAGGATTCCACGAAGCTTCTCGAAGGAAGGCTTTGTGGCTACCTTATCCCTACACTTGAGGACTACCTGGGCTCGAGATCCATCCTTTTAGGATCTCCTATCTACCTCACCCACCATTTTATCAACCATCCCTATCCTCCCAAGGCCTATAAAAGTAGGCTTGTATCCATGGTTGAGAAAGAGCAAGGTTATGTTGTTGCATTGTCATTCTGGCCTATATCAGTAGGGTGAGCATAGAAGGAGAAAATTTGGAGCTATCCAAGACAAGATATTGGCTTTTTGAAGGAGCTTATTGACACTAAGGCATAGGTTGTAACTTCTTCTTCATTATTTAATGCAAAATTGGTTCCTTTCCCATAAAGTATATTGTGTTAATATCATATGTTTTATTGTTAGATTCCTTAGTCACTAGCATAGAATAGTGGTGCTTTTTGTTCTTGTTTGTTGGTTTCATGTGATCATGCAGGTACATTAGTGAAGAAGCTAGCATTGCAGGAGACAAATACACTTTTCATCAAAGACCCTTATTCTAGATCTACACCCATTCTAGGGAAAGTCTTCCAATTCTGTTGTGTACTATTTGTTCTAGATCTGAACCATTCAAACTAGAGGAAAAACTCTTGTTCGCAAGGGGTGTATTTTTCTTGTTAACAAATTTGGTGACTACTGGATTTGAACTCCCACGTGCCTTAAGTATATCGAGAGTCTCTACTAGGATTCCTGAGACCATCTAAGAAAATCCCTTTTTGGTCATCTTGTTGGTGCAATACACCGAGAACAACACTCGAGGATATTACTACGCACGTGTTGTCCAGGTAGTCGGGTATTTAGGTGAGGGATGGTTGATCCTCCTTGCCACATTTTACTGTTGGACCTTACGGTATATCACAATTTTCAAATACTTGACAATCCTAGTGAGGAACCGACTTATTTATCCCCTCTTGTCACTTAAGTTTTCTTGTGACCTATAATTTGTGTAGGAGAAAGTTTTGTGTGATATCCTTAGTTTTGAAACCCTAGGTTAGGTTTTCAGAGACCATACAATCCAGTTGAGTTTCCCTTGAGACGATCCAGAAGAAACTAGGGATTACCACCTGACTTTCCACCTGCTATAGGGGAGATCCAAATGGAAGCCATAGATCAAGGAGTTGCAACTGACTCCTATGTGGAAGGAAGTATAGTTGTGGAGAGAAGAGAACAATTCACTGCTTACATAAATCCCATGGTCCAAAATCCTCCTGTGACTGATACTTCCTTCCATTCTTTGAGGGAAGGTCGTACTGATAGTTCTACTGAAACTGAATATGGCCCTAATGCTCCTTTTTGGAGAACTTCCACAGGTCAAGCCATTTCTGAATTTGGGGTCACTAGGCCTTCTTTTGAAAATTATCCTCCAGGTGAGGATGAACATAGGAGAATCCAAGCCTCTGTTCATCACACTGGAAATTTTTTAGAGAGAATGGAAAGACTTGTTCCTTCACCTGTATCTTACAATGGCCTTCATTCGATCCTGTGATGGCATTCTGGATCGTCAACAAATGGAGTCCCCTCTGGATTATTTGGAGTCGCGCGGTGAAGAAATTTGCAGCCATTATGTCAACAGCCTTTGTTCACCATCAAAGTTTGGATATATTCGTTATCGTATAGCCTAGGGAAGTATTCCTTTGTTCCTCCATCCCCGACAACAGTGCCAGAAGATGTTATCCCTAAAGTTGAACCTAGACTACTGGGGTTCAAGCTCAGAGAAATATTTAAAGATAATTCAATAAAATCAAAATAAAAACCGAATTGGTATGTAATCAAAGATATTGGAAAATCACATAACCATTAAAGATATGTAAGACATAAAATGGAATACAAAATTCAATAACAAGGGAACTACGAGCACGAATTTATGGAATGAACCTGACTCCGCCACAAAATGTTTGAAAGATAACTATATTTTATTACAAGAATCATGTAATGGATTGTATTTGACCACACACAGGATAAATCATAAGAAAACACAATTCATAAAAATACAAAATCATCTCATAACCATAATCATATCAAAGTAGAACCTGTATTGAAGATACAGAGAGTTTCATGTCATACAGTATACATCAAAATTGGATTCCCATCTCCGATTTCCACCAAAATCCAACAAATACATGAAAAGCTTGACTTCAAGCAAATTTGCTGAGAAACTAAAGGCATCCTCAAGATTGCAATATTTAATATGACATCATGACCTGATCACATGCTCGAAGTGCTTCACCAGCAAAGTATCTTACTTCAACATCAGGATCTTCACTTAGCTCAACAAGGCAAGGGAAAATGGATTGCTTGTAGGAGGAGAAAGTCGATAAGTCGACTTGAACGAGAGCCGACTTAGTCGATCTACCGACTAAGTTGGTTGGCTGACTAAACTAGAGATTAGGTCGGCCACCTAAGGTCATGTCGGTTCACCGAATCAACAGGTAGTTATTTTGTAACTATTTTGTAATCATATATATTAGACTATTGAGCCAGATGAGAACTCAGTTCAGTTCTCTGTGTTGTATGGACTCATTCAGGTAATATAATCTGTTAATTCACCTACTTGTTCTTATCTCTTATCTCTATTTTATATGTATGTTTTAGTATGTATTATTGGTAACCTTATGTGATCTGTGAGATTACAACATTGGTTCCATTGCCAGTAGTATATGTCTGAAATGCATGCAAACAAATGATACCAGGGTAGAAGATTAAGGACTTGTGGGAACGCAAAGTTGCAAATTATTTGCAGAATTATGCACGAAGGAACAGATTAACAATCACAGAAGCAAAAGAATGATTCTTCACAGAAACACATGAAACGTTTGTAGAATCAGTCCCCCAACTTCTGAACAAACTCTTGGAAGAGAAAGCCGGAAGGGACTAACAAACAACAGTTGTTGGAAAAAATGATTTGATGAGGTAGAACAAACTTGTTGGAGTGGTTTGAGAAAATCGTCGACGACTTCTACGAGGAGCAAGCAGTCGAAGATATAACTTTGGTGGAAACCATCAAAGAGAAATTTTACAGAGACCTCACCGAACAATTTATGTGCTCCTTACCGACCTTGCTGTTCAAATTCTTGATCGAGAAGGGAGTAGGATATATTGTCGAACCTCATCCATCACTTCACGAACTACCGTCAAACTCTAATTGGGCATAGAAGCAAAAGAAGTGGAAAAAATTTACTGCAGAAAGGGAGTGGGAATACTTCCTAAGCAAATAGATCAAACTACCTAGGATTTCTAAAAGCGTCGGGTAGGATATTGGGGGTAGCTGGTCATATGTCGAGATAAATTAGAGTGGATTCTAGTTGACTAGAAATAGATACCATTCACCAGTAATGAGAAGTCGACCAAAGGGAAATTCAAGAGAATAGCATCACACAACGGTATGTTCAGAAAATAGAGGGGGAAGAGAGACAACAAAGGAGGGAAGCAAGAAGAGGAAGAGCCTTAGCCCTACATAGAGGAAGGATTCCTAGGGTGACTAACCAGTAAGAGAATCTGCCAGAGTCAGATCATGATCGACATGAAGAAGGCGTGGAACAAGAGGCATCCCCTACGGAGGAATAATTGTGGATAGATCAGCCAGATGCTCTCCAATTAAGAGCCCCCCATGAAGGAACAACCCTTTTCCATTGAATATACGTACCCGGATACAAACTATTGTCAAAGAGGACCTCTAATTACAGGCCGATGACTTTGGTATATGGATTTGACTAGATGACGAAACATACACTGGACGACACCTCATTATCCATCGACCAGAGGAAGGAAATTGGGTTACCTTTCAAGCGGTACCCTCCAACCAAAGTATCCACTTACTCTTATTGACACATGAAGGAGCACCCCCCTCCCCCCCCCTCCAAATATAGCTTTGGAAGACATAGAACATTCAGAACAGTGGACAAATAGTTGCAATGGGCCATCGACAAAAGAAGTCGACATCTACCAACTAGCAGTCGAAGAAGAATCAACAACTGACAGGAACGAAAGTTTCGTTGACCATAGTCCCGGAGAGACAAATACACCAATACAGATTATACAAAACAAAATATCCATGGAGAACTTCATTTAGGCAACCAAGACTTAGTTGGTTATAATTCAGACATAGAATTATGTGATTGGGAGATTGAGAACTATGAAACACAAGCAAGAGGGTGTTGGACTATTAAAAAAGTGTAGAAAAAACCCACCCAACAGTGCTTCATAGTGTCCATTGTCCCAAACATATTTGAGAAGAAAATTAGGGAATACCCTACCTTACAACCTACCAATGTAAATACTACACAACTACCAAGATACAAGGAAAGGGAATCATCAATCATGCATGTAGAACAAGTTTCCAAAAATATTGGTGAACATGGCCGACTTCAAAGCCTAGTAGAAACTTTTACAGGACAAGTTGCTCGATGGTGGGATACCCATCAAACAAGACTGCAGACCTGGACAACAGCTTAGACTTACTTTGTCGAAAGGTTTGGAGGAAAGAAGTTAACCAAACAAGCTCAGATACCTGTATTCACTCAAGGACAGAACCCAGAAGATCATATTAGGACATGTGAAAAAGAGTGGAGAAGACTTAGATACAAGGATGAATGAACATGGCCACACTTGTTCTCATCAACCCTCGCTGACTTACCAAACAAATGGTATAAAATGGAAGAATCTAGAGGTGAAACATTCTTATGACATGAACTCAAGGAAAATTTCATTATAGATTTCAAATTTATACCACAAAATGAAAACTTGGTCGAAACAACAAAACAAATTAAAGAATTTATACAGCCGACCAAAAACAAACCCTTAAAAGATAACCGACAGACAATGAAATGCAACAATATACAAATAAGGACAAAACCACAAGAATACAGTTAGAAAATGAAAAAACAGAAGGAAAAAGATTTAGATGGAAATCCAACCATGTCGAAATGACCAAACGTATTTGTACAATCCTTAAAGTTGAAACAACCGACAAACAGGATACCGATAGAATGACTGCAGCCGAATTCCCTGCCAAATTCTCACAATTTAAGGAAGGAAGTCGACCAATCAATGAATCCAAAGCACCATAATGGAAAGATGCTAAAGTCAAAACTAAATATTTCGACATCTCAAATGTTGATTGACCAAAAATGGCAAATATTGGTGACTATTGTAGTGAAGAGCAGACCACAGAGATAGTGAACTTATTAAAGGAGCTCCAAGATGTATTTGCTAGAGACTATAAAGACCTCAAAGGATTAGTCCACAAAATGGGAGAAATGAAGATTGACACTAAACTTGATGTTCAACCTGTGAAGAAAAAGCCATATAAACTAGCTCACAAATACAAAGAGATAGTCAAAAAGGAAATTGATAACATGCTTGTAGCAGGAATCATCTATCCTATTGACCAATCAGAATGGGCAAGTCCAATGGTTGTACAACCTAAGAAACATGATCTGACCAAACTAAGAATTTGTGTCGACTTCAGAGAACTAAATAAAGTGACACTTACAGATCCATTTCCAACTCCTTATGCAGATGAAATTTTAAATGAGGTTGCAAGACATGAATGCTACTCATTTACAGATGGATTCTCAGGTTATAACCAAGTGCCAATAGCTAAAGAAGACTAGAAGAAGACAACCTTTGTGTGTGAATTTGGTCATTTGCTTACAAGGTTATGCATTTTGGATTAAAAAATGCACTTGCAGTATTTTCTAGGATTGTTGTCAAAACATTTCAAGAATATATTTACAAGACCATGGCAGTATACTTTGATGATTGGACACTATACTCTATGTTAAAGGATCATTGCAAATGGCTCCGACTTATGTTGGAGAGATGTCGACAAATTCAACTATCCCTAAACATCAAGAAATGCATATTTGTGACCCCCATAGGGATATTATTAGGGAACATTGTCTGTAAGGAAGGTATTAAGGTTGACTTTGCAAAGATCAAAATTATCCTTGACCTAAAACCAATAGTAAACCCAAAACAAGTCAAGGTGCTACTTGGCCACACAGGCTATTACAGAAAATTCATAAGATATTATTCAGATGTGACCTATCCTCTTGAAGAACTATTAAGGGAAGATCAAGAGTTCAACTGGACAAAGGAGTGCCACATATCATTCAAAAAATTAAAAAGAAAACTGGTTGAAGCACCAATCCTAAGGTTTCCAAACTAGTCGATCAAATTCCATGTTCATATTGATGCATCAGGCCTAGAAATAGGAGCAATATTAACTCAACCAGGAGATGATGAAATGGATTATCCTATAGTTAACATTAGTAGAAAATTAAACAAGGCTGAGAGAAACTATTCGACAACAGAAACAAAAGCACTAGGAATGGTCTTTGCACTACAAAAATATCGACATTATCTCCTAGCTAACCCATTTATATTCTATACAGACCATTAGGCACTTAAGTATCTTGTCAATAAACCACTACATCATGGAAGGATCTGTCAATGGCTACTTCTCTTTCAAGAATTCGAATTTGAATTCATTGTCTGACCAGGCAAGTTAAATGTCGGTCCCGACCATTTATCCTGAATCAACACAGGAGAAGAACCGACAGGAGTTGAAGATGACTTACCTGATGCACATTTATTTCGGATAGAAGCAGTCCCAGTAGAACTAGAATAAATAGCCCAGTTCTTGGAAGATGGGCATCCACCAGAAGGAATGAGTACAAAGAAAAAGCAGATCTTAGCTATGAAGGTTGCACCATACAGTATTATAAATGGATTCTTATACAAAATGGGATTAGATGACATACTCAGAAAGAGTGTACTAGAACATGAACGAGACAACATTATGCATGAAGCACACTATGGACCTGTAGGAGGACATTTCCAAGCAGACACAACTGCAAAGAAAATCCAACAGTCAGGGTTATGGTGGCCGACACTCCATAGATATTGCAAAAAAATTGTCAGTTGATGTGACAGATGTCAATGACTAGGTCGACTTCTGCCTAACATAGAAATGACTTTGATATCAGTGAATCCAAGTTTGACATTTGAAATATGGGCCGTAGACTTCATAGGACCATTTCGTGTACCAGCAAAAAGAACAGGCACAAGGTATATCATAACTGCAGTCGAATATGTAACTAAATGGGCAGAGGCTGAACCAGTCGACACATGTTCTAGTGAGATAGCTGCTAAGTTTATCTATGAGAATATCATCACTAGATTTGGATGTCCACTAACTCTAATTAGCAACCAGGGAACACACTTTATCAACAAAACTATCACAACCCTAACCGACCAATTCCAAATCGACCATTGTCGGAGCACAGCATACCATCCTCAGTCGAATGGAGTAATTGAAGCATTTAATAAAACATTAACAAGAGGACTCACCAAAATATGTAATGCTGATAAGGACAACTGGGACAAGAAAATACCTGCAGTATTATGGGCATACAGAACAGCATATAAACGCTTGACCAACCAAACTCCTTTTCGACTAGTCTATGGATAAGAAGTAGTACTTCCACTACACTTTTGACAATAGACACCTATCATCGCAGAGATACTACATGTCGATGTCAAACAAGGAAGAAAGGACCAACTATTGCAACTAAGCAAACTCAAAGAGCATCGACTAATGGAAATAAAACATCAAGAAATACAGAAACAACAACAGAAAGCATGGCACGATCGAAACATCAAGAACAAAAACTTGTCGGTAGGAGACCTTGCTTTACTATACAATAGTTGAGTAAAAGATAAACCTAAAAATCTCCACACATAATGGATGGGACCTTACGTTGTCGAAGAGATACATACCAATGGATCAGTCCGACTAAGGACATTACAGGGCATAGTATTTCGGAAACTCGTTAATGGAACCCGACTAAAACGCTATAAAAACTAGAAATAAACTTACAATAAAAAATAAAAATAAAAAATCCTTTAACGAACATAACCATAAACCAAAATCTATAAAAACTTAAAAATCCAAAAGCCAAAAAAAAAAATACCGTAAATACAGAAAACTATGACAGGAAATTACCATTTTGAAAACCGACATCATGCCCATCGACATAACACCATTGACAATTTTCATTGACCGGCCACTTCCATCGACCATTCTCATAACTGACATCGACTGACGACCTCAATAGTCCCATCACGCATTCATGACATTGATCACTGAAAGCAATTCTCCATTAACGCACACTCAAGTGTTCCATCTAGAACATCATGTCCACCATTAATACACCCATCGACGCACACATCCACAACATCGCCTATAAATACTGGACCTCCAAAGGATAATTCACTGCAATTCATACAGAGAGAGCATCAGAGCATCTAGTCAACTGGAAACTGAGAATCCCTTAGTGAAATAAACCACCAAACTGACAGAATGGCACCCAAACAAACTAGAGCCTAGACCAAAGCCAAGGAACTACAGGCTGCAGATACACCTTTAGTCCGCAGGTTGAAAAACATTAAGAATGCCAAGGTACAGGAAGGCTCATGGAAAAAAATCTGGGCCGAGATGTAAGAATGGGCTTATGTCAACAAGAATCCCACTCAAGTTGCAGAGAAAATCAAATACAAAACTATATTCAACTATGTCAATGCACCACTCATGGCCAGCTTTGGTGGCATGAAGGAAACTGCTGTAAAATTCATCATAAGATGGTACCACAATGGTCGGTTCTACTTCGACCAACCGGTCGACATCTCTGGAGAAGTTATCTCCAAGCTAAATGGTCTCTCAAAAGAAGGAAACCCAGTACCAGTCGGTATTAAAGAAGGACTGGTCGAAGAACTCACTTGGTCATCGTCGGGCAAGAACTCGAAGGGGTTGATGATTAGCCAAATCACAACCTGAACGCCACAGATTGTGGCCAAAATAATAGCAATAACACTCACCCTAGTAGGTCGAGGCAGTGACCTCAAGTTAGACATGCGAGAAGCTGTCAACACCATTGCGACATATGGAAGGATATACAGATGGGCTGAATATGTCGTCGACATGTTCAAGACCATCTATGAAAGATGCCAAAAAACAGGAGGAATCGTCAAGTTCCCCTCCCTCATCTTATGGATCGTCATGTACCACATCTGCCCAGAGGGGAACCCAATCTTTCAGGAACCGAGAAGGTTCCACATGTGGAGATTCAAACCATTCTCCTAGAGAGGAACCTTGTAGGAACTTGAGAAGGGGAAAGTGTTGTTGGAGAAATGACTTCAACAGCTCAAATTCCACACGACTAGATGGAGGGTGCCTCAAAAAATCTGAAGAAGTCTACCAACAAACTCCCACATCCAGCTAGAACTCGACCATACCTCGGTGTGGTACATGCAGGGAAACAACTCCAATGCTAAAGCCATTGACTATTATCCATCGGTCAACCAGATCTTTCAGGAGCTGTCTCGACAAGCTAAAACCAAAATACCAGTACCAGCGATAGAAAAGAAGAGTGATTTCTCGATTGAGGATCCCTTAACCGACTAAGAAAAAGAGGAGGACTATGAGCTAAACCTCTACATTGGCACCTTTGTGCTGGAGGAGACACCAGTCGAACACACCGGCCGACTTCAAATAACCATCAAAACTCCGATCGAACAGAGGACCAAACCCCAAACAGCAAAACCAGAGCTAGAGCAGTAGGTAATCACTCCGGCTGTAGAAAGTCTTTTCTTAACCTAGGAACCAAGGGGAAAGACAGAGCCAAAAGACCCAGAGTATGCTGTAACAAAAGGCATCATTAGAAAATTGTCGAAAGAGATAGCAACAGCCAGGAAGAAATTAAAGACACAACAACAACAACAAGGAAAAGGTAAGCGCAAGATTATCCTTGCAGACTTGTCAGAAGACAAGGAGTAACTAGTAACCATGGCCCTTGACATAATAGAGGATGTCACAGCAAATAAGGGGTCGATCAAAACCCAGTGCCAAAGATTCATTGAGGCAGGAGCACTAGCAGGTCGACCAAAGAAAGCTGAGACCACCCACACGACAACCCTTGAGAACGTCATCGATATTATGTCTACACCTCCACCCCCATCACCAACGAAAGTAACTGAGGAGCAAGTACCAACACAGTAGTCAGTAAGCCCACTCAACTTCTACAAAAGTGCGATGTCAAAAGTGGTGAAGGAAAAATTCGATAAAGATAGAGATTTGTAGGCATTCATTGATAAACTGTTTGAGATATTTACGTTGGCCCAGAAGATATCCACAAAAGCACTTCTCTTCGGGGTCGGGGGATACCAACCAGGACATGAATCCCAGTCCAGAACCTTTGCAACCATCACGTCAAGTTTCGAGAGAAATCCCGACAAGGAAGCTGAAGTGGTTGCACATTGGAACTCGACTATCATTCCGACCGTACCCCAAGCCAACCTACTAGCCACTGCACCACCTGGAGGAGAAGAAAATGAGGAGGACATAGCCCAACAAATTAACCAAATTTTCTCCGACTTAGACTCACCTCCCCACCCTGACAATCCACCACTCACCCACACTTCCCCCAACCCAATCACCCCTGACCATTTGCCAACTCCATCACCACCACCACCATATCCACCACCACCACCACCCCCCGACTCAGAGCAACCCCCACCACAACCAGCTGCATCTAAACAACTAGAAGTAGTAGTCATCCCACCTCCCCAACTAGAGAAACCATCCACCACTATCCCACAAACCAAAGATCTCAACTTCACTTTTGCAGGTACATAGGTGCCGACATAAGCAGAAAAGGAAAAGCACAGGAAGAGGAAGGAGAAACAGAGGAAGGAGCATCATGGACATCCATCAAAGGTCCATATCAAATTAAAAGATACAAATTTTCTAACTGATGCAGAGCTAGGACAATTCCTCAAGACCCTAGCAGGAAAAGCAAAGATGAGGAGAGAGAAAAGATGTAAGGAACTCGACAACAAAGTCGCAGAATAAGTCGAGTTCCTCAACAAATGTAGGAACCTAGCCCAATCAGTCATGTTGGGCCCCATAGAGGTCGACACAGACAAACCACTCCAAAGGGCATATCATCTATTTGGGAGCATGGTGTCGGCACTCCAAGCTCACATTTAGGAAACAAAGGAGGAACAAATAGAAGAAACCACCCAACTCCTAATGGCACAACACATCGCCTTCACTGAAGCTTATAAAGTGCTGCAAGATCACATGGAGGAGTCTGTCATAACTGAAGAAATACTGAGAGACTGGCCTGCTTACTATGGGCAAGTCTATCAGCAATATCGATAGACCCGACAAGGGATCCAAGCATTGGAAAGCAGGAAAACCACTGAGGAAGCACTAAGGACCACAATAGAAGAACAAATAATGCTTGAAATAGCCAAGCTGCAGAGACTAGAGAGGGAAGCAAATCAGTGGGTACAACAAGCTATCCCCAATTTAGAAAAAGTTGACATCATCTGACTGCAGATGAAACGACTTATAGAGACTGCAGAGGAGAAGGACAAATTTATGGATCCCGACATGGAGAGAATCACAGAAGTCTCTATTTCGGAAAAGATGTTGATCTTATCAAGCCTGACCACAGTTACCATCGACATCCAGAATATTTTTCAAAGTTGAATATATTTCCAACATCACCTCGCAGTAACAGCCCTAGCCATTGTTGAAGTCTGTGTATAGAAGCGACTAACCATCAAACTTCACAGCCCATGAAGACAAGGAAAATCACAGTAACTATTGAGACCAAAAGAATTTTTGTACCTCCCTGTTTCTTCCGGACAAAGAAACGTTTTGTTTGTGGGGGAGATGTAGGAGGAGCAAGTCAAAAAGTTGACTTGAACGAGAGCCGACTTAGTCGATCAGCCGACTAAACTAGAGATTAGGTCAGCCACCTAAGGTCATGTCGGTTCACCGAACCAACATGTATTTATTTTGTAACTGTTTTGTCATCATATATATTAGGCTGTTGATCCAGATGAGAACTCAATTTAGTTCTCTGTGTTGTATGGACTCATTCGTGTAATATAATCTGTTAATTCACCTACTTGTTCTTATCTCTTGTCTTTGTTTTATATGTATGTTTTAGTATGTATTATTGGTAACCTTATGTGATAAGTGAGATTACAAAACTTCTCTACAACCGAGTGATCAACAATTGGAATCAGGGACTGCAGCACCTTTGCGACATTGAATTTGATGTTTAGAACTCTGTCCTTTGAAGCGTTAATGACAATAGGTAACATTGTTTGGCATGTGATTTTCGTCCCGGGACTGGAGCTAGAAGTGAAGTAGCATTCAAAATCGTCAAGCAATACAAGTTGTGAGGATTTGATATCTTCTCCAGGACCCATGGAAAAATATGCTACATTGCCCATTCTAGACCAAATTCTTTAGCAAGTCGCTTCAAGTTATAAATCCTTTTTGGGGTAGCTTGGAGCTTTGAGAAAAGTATGTTAAGACCATTCTGTGTGCTGCTCGAAACATATAACTTTTGTTGGAGCAGATATGATGACAACATCTAGCTTCGTCTGGGGATGGCATGCTCCCTGTGAGCTGCCAAGAACAAGCAGAGCTAGTGCCTTTTCTAAAACCATCTCTAATATCTACACCCTATCCTACCTGCCATTCACTGCTTTGAAAGTGAAAATAAGAAATATTGGTGCCTTGTATCCATTTTGCTGGAGTCTTTTTATCTTATTCCTAACCTATTTCAAACCTTGAAGACTTGCTCTTCTTATACTGCAAATTCAAACTTCTCATACTACAAACTTAAGGAACTGCTTGAAGCATCAAGCTTATTTATTTACAGCTCCCATAATAATCATCTGCTTTCTTTTGATTAGGTAAAATCATGTTTCCAATGAATCCATACAAATATTTTACTAATTGGTGAAACTTCTTATCTGGAGATGATGAATAAAGGATCCCATGGAATATAAAAATTCATTTCAAAAGAAGAGAAAATCCAACCTTCATTTGACAAAAACAATCTGACATTTGAGCTGCTCAAAGACTCCATATAATCAACAAACGGATCAATGAAGCTATAAAGAAATACCTCTTGCTTCTGTTTAAGTTGAAGATCAAAATATCTCTGAATATCCTCTTCCTCATAATGGCTGCCACTTTCGGCTACCTGCAAATCTAAATATGGCTACAAATTGATTTTTTTGCTAATCATAGGTTGTTTGATATTTTCTGCAAATCTAGTTTGAAAGATGATGAATGCAGTCCTACTGAATTGAAAATATGGATGTGCAATGTCTTCTACAGATTCATGATGGTTTATTTCCACACAATATTGTTCCTCATCAAAATTTGATTCATAGTTGTCATACATCCGTTGGCTGCTCTTCAAATCAACAAAAGGTGATGTAGGGATCTGCTCTTATTCATCTGAATACTCATCATAGATTGGCATATATTTAGAGTGAATCAGTTGGTGCTGATCGCAATCTAGAACTTCAATGTCTTCATCATAAAATGGGGCATTCTGAGAAATTTCAAATGATGATGCCAAAAGTTCGTGTTTTTCTTCATTACAAGGCTGATCCTCAACACAAAAAATATTTCCAACAATTTGTTGAACAAAAGATTGATCTTCATAAGGATCATCGACAAGATGAGCATTCATATGATCCTCAAGACTGTTAGAAGCATAGTGAAAACATTCCAAACTATGTCCATTGATCTCATCATTAAAATGATTTTCAACATGACTTAAAACAACAACTTGGCTATCATAATGATTATGGAATTCTTCCTTAACAACATAAGTTGAAAATGTTTTTTCTTCATCTTTAACAAATTCTAAAACCATAGCTTCTTCATTATCCATTTCTGGTTCATGTTTATGAGAAGACACATCATCTTGAAGATCATTAGAGAACTGATGAAGATTGTGAGGAACAATTTCTTCTCTATCTATATCTTCAGTCTGATTATGCAATTCATATTCCTCACAACAATTTTCAAATAAAAACTTAGCTGAAAACTACCTTTTACAGTGCTTATGGAATACTGTGTGAAAATCCTTCAAGGATGAAATACTAGAAAGAGGTAATGAGAAATACTATTCACGTGCATCACCATCCAATGAATACATTAACATCTTCATAGGAACATCCTCGTGCTGTAGATCTAGTAGATTCATGCATTGATGGAACTGGATGAGGTGATCAGCAGGATTATCTTCTGTCCTTTCTCTTAAGATAGGTAGAAAATCTCCCCATTCTGTCATACTTGATACTGGATGTGGGAAACCAGGAACTGTATAAAAGTGAAGAGGTACAAACCTCTGAGCCACAATGGCCTTCATTCAATCTTGTGATGGCATTCTGGATCCTCAACAAATAGAGTCCCCTCTGCATTATTTGGAGTCACCCAGTGAAGAAATTTGCAGCCACTATGTCACCAGCCTTTGTTCATCATCAAAGTCATGATATATTCGTTATCATACAGCCCAGGGAAGTATGCCTTCTTTCCTCCATTCCCGGCAACGACGCTAGAAGATGTTATCCCTAAAGTTGAACCTAGACTAATAGGGTTCAAGCTCAAAGAAATCTTTAAAGATAATTCAATAAAATCAAAATAAAAACTAAATTGGTATGTAATCAAATATATAGGAAAATCACATAACCATTAAAGATTTGTAAGACATAAAATGCAATACAAAATTTTATAACAAGGGAACTATGAGCATGAATTTATGGAATGAACCTGACTCTATCACAAAATGTTTGAAAGATAACTGTATTTTATTACAAGAATCATGTAATGGATTATATTTGACCACACACAGGATAAATCATAAAAAACACAATTCATAAAAATACAAAATCAGCTCATAACCATAATCATATCAAAGTAGAACCTGTATTGAAGATGCAGAGAGTTTCTTGTCATACAGTATACATCAAAATTGGATTCCCATCTCCGATTGCTACCAAACTCCAACAAATACATGAAAAGCTTGAATTCAAAAAAAATTGCTGAGAAACTAAAGGCATCCTCAAGATTGCAATATTTAAGATGACATCATGACCTGATCACATGCCTGAAGTGATTCACCAACAAAGTATCTTACATCAACATCAGGATCTTGACTTAGCTCAGCAAGGCAAGGGTGAATGGACTGCTTTACAACCGAGTGATCAAAAATTGGAATCAGGGACTGCATCACCTTTGCGACATTGAATTTGATGTTTGTAACCCTGTCCTTTGAAGCGTTAATGACAACAGGTAACATTGTTTGGCATGTGATTTTCTATCCCAGGATTGGAGCTAGAAGTGAAGTAGCATTCAAAATTTTCATGCGATACAAGTAGTGAGGATTTGATATCTTCTCTAGGACATGTGGAACAATATGCTGCATTGCCCATTCTGGACCAAATTCTTTAGCAAGTCGCTTCAAGTTATAAATCCTTTTTGGGGTAGCTTGGAGCTTTGAGAAAAGTATGTTAAGACAATGAACCTTTTTCCTCTCCTCCACAAATGCATAAAACTGTGGGATCAATTGAGGGCCACCTTAGATGAAACCATTCTGTGTGCTGCCAGAAACTTATAACTTTTGTTGGAGTAGATATGATGACAACAAGACCCAGACAATGCCAACTTGATTCATTTTAATGTGGAGAACTATAAGTCTAGATTACCTCACCAACTTTGATTTCAAATTGCCTCTAGAGTAGTTGGTAGAAAGGTCCGTCGGACCTTTTTGGATGAGGGAGCTTCGACTTCAGTTTTGTCTATAGCCTGTTGGAGAGCCATTGGTTCTCCTAAGCTTACACAGTCTCCTATGACATTAAAATATTTTGATGGACGAGGTTTCTAGCCTCATGGTTTGTTATCAAGTATTTCAGTTGAGCTTGGGGGAAATACTGTTTCCATCCAAGTAGAAGTGGTTGATGCCTCGTTGGATTACAACCTCCTATTAGGGAGAAACTGGTTTTATGCTATGACTATTGTTGCATCAACATTTTTTCGAACTCTCCAGTTTCCTCACTTGAGAAAATTTGTGACTATTGATCAACTCGATTTTTTTTCGCCAAATGTTACCACTCTCACTGCGAATAATATCCCTATGCTAGGTCAGTCCCCTCCTCTATATTAGTCGATTGGGGTAGGTATGCTGAAAAATTCAACTCTTATGGGAGTATTTCCGTCAACTATTGTTAGGAATTTCATTACACCTTCAGCAGACAAAAGCTATTCCTCTGGTCTGAATGGTTCATATCCAGAACAAATAGTCTACAAGGTTGTGAAACTTCTTCTAGAAATTACACACTTCTGGAATGAAATCTTCGATGGAATGATGTGGCTCTTCACCTATGGCGAAATATCTCCAAGAAAATACATGTATAAACACATCAAAACACAAAATATCAAAAGTACCAGAACATCATCTATAGATCTATATCGGTGACTAAGGAATCCGATAATAAACATGCAAGATTACATATAACAAGTATACGGGAAGAAAACCAACTTTGCATTAATAAATAGTGAAATATTTTACAACCTGTTCCTTAGTGTTGATGCACTCCTTAACAAAACCAATATCTTATCCCCAATAGCTCCAACTTGCTACTCTATGCTCACTCTTGATGAATCAAGCCAGAATGTTAAAATGGTAGCATGACTTTGCTCTCTCTCAACCATGGGGTATGCGCCTATTTTTATAGGCCTCAAATGGATAGACATGGTTGAGATTTTGGTGGGTGAGGTGGACATGAGAACCCCAAATCATGGATCTTGATCTAAATTGACCCAGGTGAATAGGGATAAGGCCTGCCACGAAGCTTTTGATATAGAAGCTTCGTGAAGGTTCTCTTTTTCACTTTTTTACCAAGGGCACTGCTCCTTCTCCTTGATTAATTCATGGTGCTAGGGTAGAACCACTCTTCAAACAAAGAGAAAATTAGGTTCCATCGCCTATCTTCAACACTACTCAGGTGGTGTTGAAGAAGGTACTACTCCTAAGCTTAAGGGTAGAAGCAGTGCTGGGTTTTTATGTGTAAGTTTGACATTTGGATCAGGTTTTTCACTTCACGATTTGGGAATGAGAGAAAACATGGATGTTTAGGATCTTATCACATGTTGATGACATGATTTGGGTATAACAGAATGCCCCCCAAAGCATGAGGCTAGAGGGATACAATAGCTAAGAGCTTTGATAGAGCAAGTTATCACTTTCTAGGAAAGAATCGGCTTGATCGGAGATCAAAATCAACAAGGCATCTGCAATACATCAATACTTTTGACTCATGAGCAAATGTATCTTCACCATGGATGCATACCAATGCAAGGCAGATCCATGGGAGAGAATAACGAAAATGGCTACTAGAATACAACGTAGATCCATGTGATAGAGGACTCAAACTTGGACATGGATACTAGACATACAATGTAAATCTATTTCATACAGACGCAAATTTGAGCATAGCCAAGACCATAGAAATGTGGATCCATGCTGGTACTTCATACAATATACTCCATCACAACCTAGGGAGAAAGATATGATTGCTTTCAAATAGACACCTAGGGCCTTCGTCTCGTCTTCCACAAAGTACGATTCTATCCATGTGATTAAAATGATCTAAAGTCGAACATGGTAGAAACCACTTCATTACTGGTCAATGATGTGAACCGTTAACAAGTGTGAGGGAGATCACCAATAATGTCAATGATTCCCAAGGTACCCTAGTATAATCTACTGAGTATGAATAGATTTTTTTATGTCGAACACCCAATGGAATCTGTCGATCAAAGGTAAAGTATGTGAACCTTTGTCGAGAGCAAGAGAATCTCTCATTGAGGCATGCAAATCTCAAGGTACTATAATTGTTTCTAAGACTATTTCCCGGATGATGAGCTGATGTCGACAGGAATAGTCTCGTTGAAGGAAGGCCATGATGAATTCCACATTGACGACACGAAACTCAAAACAAAGTTCTGGAATGTTGTAGATAATGTAACCATGGGACTGACTCAAAAGTATTGACACACATGCTATTTTAACTATAGAGGTTAACTTCTTACTCCCTTTGAACATTGGGTGGCATGACAAAAGAATTGGCAGCATGACTGAACCAAAAGGACACAGCATACGCTAATGGACGATGCATTCTTTTGAAAGACTCAAAGGAGTGACATGACTCATGAAAGTGGATCAACCTACATGTCAGTTGAATACTCAATTAACTTAATGATATGCAGACAAGTGCCATGTTCAAAGGTGACAAAAAACTACCATTTATTTGCAAAATGAACTGAATGCCTTCAATTAATTTCCCCATCATGATTAATGAGTGCCTCTTTCCATTTTTACGAGTCTGAGGAGGGTAACAAATACTTGTTTTAGCTCTTCCAAAGAAAATTCCATTCTGATACGTTTTATGAACTTGAGAAAGGAGGGGTTCGTTCCTTGAACGGGTCTCTCATTGTTTAGTTTAACGAGTCCAATGAAAGCAAACTCAGTATCATTCATACTTAGAGAGTCTAAACAAAGACATAAGAAGACACTAGAGGGTCCTTTTTCGTATGATTTAGTCTCCAGGGCCTAAAAAAGTATAAAATAATACCTAAGAGAACTCTTCCAGTCATGATTGGCTTGAATGTTCATTTTTCGTAAATAGTTTGTCCGAATAGAAAAAGAGATAACCTACCGTCAGACAGACGACTCTTCAAATACCATTGCGAGTATGAATAAGACAAGTACTCGACAATATTTTCATATTTAGGGAGTTCAAAAATATTTTAAAGGAAACTCCATTAGGCTTCATTTCATGACGAGAAGTTTTTATGAGTCCGAAAAGAATCCGAAAAATACTCGGAACTTTGATACTGAGTTCTAAGAGTGTGACCAAAGTGTTGAAACAAATGCTTGGGGATTTTTCCCGTTTTCTGGAAGTCTGAAAAAGTCAAAAACAAACTCTTCCATAGATATTACTATTTATCTCTTCATCCCTGCAAGACTTTAAAGAGTCCATTAGTCTCTTAAACACTCAAATAAATGAATTTATAAACTATATTAAAGGGCATTTTTCGTATCAAAATGATTTTAAAATATTAATAATAATGTAAAAAATCCTAAAAATATATTTAAAAGCCAATTTGAATAGTAAAAACAAGTCATTTTACTATTTACCAATTTGTGAGAGCATTTGGGAGACTTTTGGAGCCATATCTTCAGCCGGAGATTACAGGAGATTCCACCATCCATTTCGAGTATCGTCAAAGCCAGGCATATGCTAGAACGTTACTCTTTTACTTTATCATTTCCATTTTTTCTTTGGATAGGGTTTCAAGGGTCTTTGAGCAAGCCCTAAAATACAAAATGCAGGCACCACTCCTACCCCTTACAATACAGGCAGTACCCAATGAAAACCGCCTTTGATTAGTTTCACTCAGGTGGTGCCATTGCTCTGTGTAAATGGAGGACAGGTGTTTCCGGCCTTGAGGATAGAAAATTAAATAGGAAAGCCAAAATAAAATTTTATTGATTATTTTGATGATTAAATGTGGTTCTAACTATCCCATTTATTGATTTTGGAAGGTTTTATTTGGTAAAAAATGGTTATATGGAAAGAACGAAAACATGACAATGATGATGCCCTGGCTGAGGGAAATGCGGGGTGCATTGCTGCTTTGAGAGGTTGTGGCCTCTTGAAGTTTTTCCGCACTTTGAGTATGATATCACATGAGCGTCTGCTAGAGTATGTCATGTGCATGTGGAACCCTGAACAGTAGTACTTTGAGGTGGGAGCCCATGTACTGACCATAGAGGTAGAGGACATATACTTCTTGACAGGATTGTATAGACAGGGTGCTCAAGTTTCATTGAATGGTTCCTGAGGAGGGGATGTGACCACCCAAGAGATGATAAACCGTCACTATGTGCCTAGTACTAGGATGTTGGGGAAGAAGATCCCCATAAATGCAGTGATGGATGATGCACTCTACACTATTATTTTTACTATGCAGATCCTGGTAGGAAGCCAAGGGCATCACTAGGCATCCAGAGCACATTTACTGTATGCCATAAAAGCTATGGAACCCACTGTCTTCAACTGGGAAGAGGCACTACTTCCGGTCTTCCAATACCAGCTGCCTAAATGTCGGCAAGGGGAGCTAAAACAGTTCAGCTATGGATCCCTTTTAGCTTGTTTCTTTTTCGAGCGGCTGCTCCACATGAGGCCTTGAGTGATCTTTACAGAGCTGAATCCCAGAGACCCCCGCATGTTGAGGTGGGTAGAAATTATGGCTCATACAGGAGGCGACAGAATCAAAGTGAAGTATGATTATATATTTTTCCGCTGGTTGGAGGACCAGATCCTCATGATTGAGATTTACGCATATATAGGTACCGACTTCAGGGGTGAGCCTGATCTACCACTTCCACTTGGTGCGTAGTGGGGAGACATCGATAAGAAGTAAGACTCTAAAATGTTGATTTTGTTTTTGTATTTTCATGTTTTTATGTTTTTTATGAGTAGTACACCTAAATTTTCTCATGCAGATGTTGGTGCCACATGACCTAGGGGATCATCCCCAATGGAAAGGAGAGCAGGAGCTTGGTTTGTTCACTGAGGTGATGATCAGCTAGGAGAGCTAGAGGAGACCCTGGAGAGGTTAACCCTGGATACACTAGATGCATATATTGATGACCTTTCGATGAGGTACCAGAGGCACACTACGGTAGTGCCAGGCCGTTTTAGCTGGTTGTTACATAGAGTAGTATGAGAAGTCATGTGTTATCATGATCATCACTAAATGGTGTCCTGCATGATATATTACTGAAAGTTGACACATCTTCAAGATTTTGTATGATGTATTTTCCTGAAATCCATCGTGCTTCAAATGAGGTCTCGTGACCATTTTTGTAAAAACATTATATATATATACAGATTTTGCTGCTGGTGTTTATACGTCTCAAATGGAAAATGTATTTACATGAGTTTTATGTGTTATTTATTGTTTATTTACAATATGATGAACCATGTTTGATTTTTAGGTTATGAATGGGAAATATACCAATCTAGGATATAGTTTTCCAATGAATGAACAACTGCATTGTCTTCCCTAGGGATATTCCTGTAAGTAATAACTTCAAATGACCTTTCCAATAAATGCACCCTCTGGAAGAGATGGAGTAGTATAGGATTTCTGATGGTATAGACCTAGTTCAAATGACAAACCACTAATTGCAAGTCCATGAATACTACCAAATCACGATTGTACGGAGATGAAGATTTAGTCAAGTAGACCTATTACTGGATGATACTCTGCAATGTTGTTGGTAGCTGGACCAATACAAACTACTCTTGAACTAACTAGATCGTGTGTAAGGGAATACAGAACCCAAGTAGCTGAAGCAAGGTTCAGGGTATGATGGCAAGCACCATCAGCGAAGCCATAAAATTCCATCTGATCTGCATAACCAAAACATGGTATAAACAGTCTGGGACACTAAACTCAAAACCATATTGAAAATACTAAAACACACTGAAAGTCAACAATGTACATATATACAAGGTACCATAAATGAATGTTCTAAGCATAATACCTCTTCAAGTACAACCTATTGTGAGGTTTCCCAAAGGGGATCCCGTCGTAATCCACAAGCTCATAGGCCCCTTTCTCTAAAACCTTGGAAACGATAAAAGGACCATACCACATTGATTCAAACTTCACTTTTCCTAGTTCATCATGTTTCTTATCATAGGTCAGAAATAGGTCACCTTCATTAAAAACATGAGGTTGGACATATTTGTCATATTGCGCCTTGACGCATTTCTTATATGCCTCATTGACTAAGGGAGCATCTCGTCTAGTTTTATCAAGATTATTTAGGTATAAAAATATTTCTTCCTCGATGGAAGTATTGGGGAGAAGTTCAATGGAAAGTTTCAAAGACAGAATCTGACACTGAATAAGTAGGATAGCTTCTAGTCCACATACTAACTAGAAGGGTGTAAAACCAGTCACTATTTTTACCGAAGTTCTATAAGCCCAAAGAGCAGAAAAGAGAGTCTGGTGCCAGTTAGATTTATGATCTCCAACCATCCGATGCAGCATAGTTTTCAATAATTTTTTAATGGCCTCAACCTGACTATTAGCTTATGGGTAATAGGGGGTTGAGTTTTCATGGTGAAAACCCAACTTAGCACTTAACTCTGCTATCATATGATTCCATAAATGTGATCCGTGATCAGTGACTATGGACTATTGAACTCCTATTAATTTGTCATAGTGGTCCAGGAACTGAAAACATAGTCTCACAAAGAATTCAGACAAATATGCATAAAATAGGCAAAATGGTGCTGCAATGGAAGTAGAAGCTCTTTATAATCAAATGAAAGAATTATAATACAATACAATGATCAGGCCATATGCATGAATGCCAAGAAAATTCAAATTCCCAAGGAGGTCATTTGAATTGAATGAATGAGTCTAGCTTAACTGAATGTAAGACAACGTCAACACTCAAGTTAACCACTGATTAGAACCCTAATTGACCCAACTAAGCCCTAACTGAAGTCGAAGTGCAATAAATGACTGAGTCTAACTAAAAGTAGCTCAGACACATGTCCCTGCAAGACAACCAACAAGTGGTAGTGCATCAATGACTCCAATCAACCCGGATGAGGTTAACTGAAGTGTAACTGACCAACAGAAGTGGTTGGAGGTGCCCCTATTGACTCGAGTTCATTAAATAATTATTAAATAATCAATTTAATGAAGGTAGGTTCCTTCACTACTCTGTTTAACTGATTGTAACCATCATTTAGCAATAAATTAAATTTACAACACTTAGATCACCCCCAGAGTGCTCTAGTTAGCCTCACCAAATGAAGGAGAAGGCTTAGTTGGCCTCCTTAACTAAAGGTAGGCGGGGGTGTGCTCATGCCAATGTCATATAGTGCTCCTCTGATGTCAATTAAGTCAATAAAACTTAGGATAGTGGTTTAACTAGGCCAAATTGACCAAAATGAGTGTGTATGGTGATAAATGTCTCCAACAACCCCCCTTAAGCTATACTCAGGACTCAGGAGGAGTAGAAAACATAAAGTGCATAAGAATGTTAGGGCCTTGGCAACAAAGGCCATAGGTCACCCTGTACAATAATAAAACTCAAATAGCGCTAAAAAACAAACTATGTGAGGAAAAGAGGGAAAACCCAGTGGGAACCCCCCCCCCCCCCCCAAGATGAACACTAAAAGTAGTTGGATACCATGCTAAAAAACAAACAAGTGAGGAAAAAAGGGAAAACCCAGTGGGAAAACCCCCCCCCTAAAACTGAACACTAAAAGTAGTTGCATAAACCTAATGACTTCACCCCCAACACTGAACGAAGGTAAGTGAACTTCTTTTTTGAAAATCTCTTGGTGAAGATGTCTACAATTTGCTCATCAGTCGAGCGGTATTCCAGAATGATGGTCCTGTCATGCACTAGCTCCCTGATATAGTGCATGTGTATCTTTACATGCTTGGTCCTCTGCCTAGTAACTAAATCTGTAGATATCTTAATAGAACTTTGATTGTCACAAAAGAGGACAGTGGACAAGGTACTACCAAGATCAAACTATGAAAGAATGCCTTGCAACCAAACAGTTTGGATGCAAGCATTCACCTCTCCTCCATACTTGGCCTCTGCTAAAGACAATGCTATGGCAGCTTGATTTTTGCTAGACCAGAAAATAGGGCCACCACCAAACATGAATACATATCCAGAAGTTGACTTCCGATTAATAGAATCTGTGTATCCAACCAGCTCTAGCTTAAAGTCTACAGCATAGTGAATGCCGTAGGTCCTGGTTCCCTGAATGCACTGGAGGATCCTCTTGGCTGCCTTCCAATGAATATCATGGGGCTTATGCATGTATCTTGATAAAACATTCATGGCATAAGATATATCAAGTTGAGAATGAATCAAGTACAACAAGCTACCAATCAGATATCGATAAATAGTGCAGTCCATGGGAGGTGTGCTTTTTCCTTCTTCAAGGATGGTCCCTGAAAGGAAAGGGAATGGATAAGCTCTACATTAATCCATGTTAAAATTGAATAATAGGTCTACTATTTATTTGTACTGAGTGACCATTATCGCATCATAATTTTGCTCAATTTCGAGCCCCAAAAATTGTTTTAAGAGCCCCAAATCGCTCATTTCAAATGCATTGTGGAGAGCAGTTTTGATGACTGAAATAGAAGCAAATGTGCTACCTATGATCAGTAATTAATCAACATATAAAAAAATAATAGTAAAATGACCATCATACTGTTGTATATACACATTTGGATCTAATCTACACCTTTCAAAGTTTTGCGAGAGAAAGAAGGCATCCATCTTGGAATACCACTCTCTTGGGGCCTATTTTAACCCATATAGTGACTTCTTTAGCTTGTAAACCAAAGATGGATCATAAATGTAGCCATCGAGATACTTCATGTATATATCCTCATGAATATATCCATGTAGAAATTCTGACTTAACATCCATATGATACACTTCCCAGTGCCTAGATGCTGAAATTGCCAAAACCAGGTGGATGGAGTCCATTTTTGCAACCGGTGCAAAAGTATCATGGTAGTCCACAACTTAGACTTGGGAGAAAAAAATTTCCACAATCCTTGCCTTGTATTTTTAGGTTCTACCATTTTCATCAACCTTAGTCCGAAACACCCACTTGCATTGAACCACTTTCCTTCCCAGAGGAAGAGAAACTAGCTCCCAAGTAGTGTTTTTCTGAAGAGAATTCAATTCTTCATCCATGGCAACTTGCCTTCTCGGATCCTTCCAAGCATGGTAGTAGGAATTTGGGTTTGAACTTATCATCAAGAAACAAGATTCAAACAGCAAATAATTAGGACAAGAGAGCGTAATACCTGCTCTTTGGAAATCAGACCGGGTTCTCCTTGGATCATCCAGATTTGCAATGTTATCTCCTGCGGAGGAGATTGTCTGTCATGCCCATGTTGGGAGATGATTTTCTACTTCAGGTTCTGATTCAGAATCTAATGTTTTCTATACACTAATATCATAAATCAGAGGATCCAAATTAGGGTCATCACCCCCAATTTCATCATCCAAATATTCAGTAGAATAGGAAGGAAATTCAGCAGTTTTCTCCTTCACTAGTTCC
>LPNX010808146.1:271245-353802 GCA_001517045.1 Pseudotsuga menziesii
AATTTCGATGATGATATATTTTGTTTTGATATCTAGCAGCTTGAAACCTTTTGATTCATCAGGATACCCAATAAACATACATTATATGATTTGCGGTTGCAAATCCCTCCTTTTATCAAGTGGAATGTTGGCCCGTGCAGTGGACCCAAACACCCGCAGGTTCGACACATCCGAATTGTGTCCGAAGTATGCTTCGAAAGGAGTCTTTCCTTTCATGGATAAGTGTGACACTATATTCTGAATATATTCTAAAGCATGCATAGCTTTAACCCACAAATTTGTATCCAACTTCTTTGATTCCAACATACAAGTGGTCATCTCTTTGAGAGACCGATTCTTCCTCTCCACTACACCGTTCTGCTGGGGAGTGTAGGGAACTGAATGCTGGACCTGAATAAAACTTTGGGATAATATGTGCAGCAACTCATTACTAACATACTCCCCACCATTATCATATCTCAATATCTTGATCTTTTTGCCAGATGCATTCTCAATCAAGGCCTTTAAATCAGTGAATTTTCACAGACTTCAGACTTCTTTTTTATAAAGAAGATCCATGTGTACCTGGAAAAATCATCAATAAAAGTCAGAACGTACCTTGATCCATTCATGGATGTGATAGGCATGGGACCACTGATATCAGAATTTATCAATCCCATGATGCATGATGCTCAGCTTGCCTTCCCCCGATTGAACTTGTGCTCAGGTGCTTTCCAACAACACAGCCCTTGCAAATTCTAGTGGTTGCCTTGATGACCGCGAGACCTTCAACCATAGAATTTTTCTGTAATTGCTGCAAGTATTTGAAGTTGAGATGGAAAAACGTCTAATTCCATAGTCTACTAACTTCATTTCCATGAGTTAGAAATGCGGTGGGCTTTGCATCCGCCACAAAATGGGAGAACTCATAGGATTTTGCATGATGGTTTGCAAGGCCTTTTGCTGCAAGTTTCCCGGATGCAAGTTCTGTGATCTCTACATCATTTGTGATGAACGATAGTCTCTTGCGCACTCCCGTATGTGCCATTTGATAAACACTTAAAAGGTTTTATGCCAGATATGGTACATACAAAACATTTGAAAAATAGCCATTCTCAATATCTACAGTACCTTGTCCTTCAGAAATGATGGTGGAGTCATCTCCCATGTGGATGGGAATGGATTTTCTGGTCTCCAAAGATGAGAAGGAGTCTCTTTCATATATCATGTGGTTCGAAGCTCCAGAATATATCAAGAGTGCTTTGGAATTCGAATTGCTTTCCATGAGGGCATGACCTCTTTCATGATGTGGTTCCTGATCTTGCTGATCTCTCCTCTGAAATATTTCCAGAAGATTGATGTGATTTCTCTCAAGAAGAGAGGTGGCATCTTCAAGTTTCTTCTTCATGCAGGCATGTTCAGCATGGAATCCCTTCCCTCAGTATGAACACTTGACTTTTTCCTTTCCATGATACCCTTTTCCTTTGTTATTCTTTGAGATGGAAGATTCTTCATGCTGCTGGTTTTCAACTTTAGGCTTAGGAGCTTCGAATTTAGTTTTTGGGTTTTTCTTTTGCTTTCCTTTACCCTTCAGATATTTGGGCCCCAAGACATGGTGAGCTTGATCACAGAAGGATCTGATGATCCCCATATGGATAAGCTTATCATGTTCACTTGTTAGGGACTCAATGAAGGCATTGGGTGAAGGAACCTTCCATCCAGGGCTTGTGAGCTTCCCCGCACAGAATGTAGACAAAAAAACTAAATAATCACCTCTAATTTTGGATATTATGACGAGGATGAGCTGATAATCCTTCTTCTCCACTTTACATTGCTTCAATAGTAAGACAATGTGCTTGAAATTTGTGAAAAATTCATTCAAGGTATCGAAGTTGGAAGGATGGAGAGACATCAACTCATTCTCAAGCTGGTATACTCTCAAATCATCCTGCTTTCCATACAAGGTTTCCAATTTGTCCCAGATTTCCTTTGGAGTCCTCAATATCGAGAGATGGAAAAGAAAATCCCAGGAAACAAAGAGGCACAAGAATTTGAATGCTTCATATTTCTTATTCAAGAATATAGCTTTGTCTATCATAGAAGCAGGCTCTTCTTCAATGTCCATAGTGACTTGTTCAGGCCTGGAAAATCGCAGGCAACAACAGTAAGGGATTCTCCCTAGTCAACGTTACCAACTATCCCGTGACTGTATGGTATGGGGAAACCGTTCGGTTTACGGTCCAACTACCGTAGGTCAAGTAACAAAAAAAAAGGATTTACCGATTGTAACTTGGTCCACCATGTATATTTTTGTGTTTTTTAGTTTTGAGTATGAAATGCAAATGCCTATCTAAAATGCAGATTGATAAAGAGTATAAGGAGCAGTCACAATGTGATGCGTAGGTTCTTACCTCTTGTCCTAAACTCTCTCGCATTTAAATCACACACAGCAAGAAATACAACTATCTAACTAATTTGTCCCTAGGGAGCGAGATTATCATTTAATGAGTAATGTATTAGTGTTCATGCATTAAGAAAAATCACAGGTTACTGTTCTTTAATTCGAAACACATAAACATGAAAAGATAGATGAACAACAAGATAGATCATTGTTTATGAAAGTATTCATTACTCATAGTGTAAATTATCATAAAATAAACAAGAGAACATTCATATAAGAACATAGGTTCAACAAGTTAGAACGATCTTACAGTTAATGAATGAAAGCTGAAAATGAAATAGTACCCCTTCAACAACATTCATTGCACGTCATTTGAACATTCCACCAAAGCTTTCTCCAAAAGGAAAAATTGTAATTGTCTATTGCAAAATGAAATAGTTCCTCTTACAACATGTTCTCACAAGTCTAACTCTGAAAAAGTCCTTTATTCTTTCTAACTCTCCTATACTTATACAAAGGCAAAACTTTTGGGCTGCCCCAAATAACTCTTGGGCTTCCCCAATGTTTCATCTCCCAAAAAATTGTCCTATAGTGAGTGCTCATACATTTTACAATATATTACATTTAAAAAAACTAATAAAGCACTTTTATGAAGAGGGCCCCGCTTGATTATTTAGGAACTTTTTCCACGCTTGCGATTCTGATGCTATGCTCTCGAATTCTGAAGGCTCAAGAAAATAAATGTTGATTTCAAAATTTGCAGCCTGATTTCTAATCAATTCAATTCTTGTTGAGGTTAAGTGTAACTAATCCTCCAGTAACTGGACACTAAATCCTAAATGAGCTACTTTATTCTTCAGGACCTGCTCATCCAGAACCTTGACTTGCTGAATTCTCTTCTTATCCTCCTGATATCTGCTCTGTAGCATTCCTATGAACAGCTCATGCTTTGGAAATGCATCTAATCTTTGTTCAACAGCCACTTGGCATCGGTTGTAAGTGATCAACACACTTCTGCAATATTCATTGGAAGCTCCTCTTGTTTTCTTACTGTGTTTATTGCAAATTACAACAAGTCATAATTCCTGCTTTAAGCTTTGTTGATCTTTCACTGGTAAATCTACAGGAATTTCTTCATTGGCTTCCATCCTTCCTATCCGTCCAGTCAATACATCCAAAATGTCCTAAGACCTATCCACAAAATATGAGGTAGTCTCTAAAATTTCCTCCAATTTATTATCTACCTGCAAGATTTTGCATATTTCCTCTTCAATAGACACCTGCAGCTGGTGCATTCTTCTTCTTTGGGATAGGACATGCTCCATAAAAGGTTGAATATTAGTTTGTTGTTCCTTGGCCTCTTTCAATGATGTTTCTAATAAATCAATTTGTCCTTCAAAATCTGCTGCTTGCATCTGAAATTGTTTTTATTTCTCATCCATGGTAACCCTTTGTGTTTCCAAATCCCCAACTTTGCTTTGCAGCTAGCCTCTTTTTGCATTAAGGCCTTCATATGTTGTTTTTAGTTCATCCCTTTCTTTCTTTAGCTCTTGATATTCCTGCTTTAACCTTTGCAATTCTGCTAGGTTATTCTGGGCATCTCTTCCTGTCTTTTCAATGGAACCTTCCAAATACATCTTGTCTGCTTTGAGGGACTGAAGCTCTGCTTTTGAAGACTTCACTTCATTTTACATTTCTTCAAACTTTCTCTTTAATCTATCGCCTTCATCACTGTCCTTTCTCAGGGTTTTCTTTAATTGAGCTACATTTTTCCTTGATTTCTCAAGCTCTGTCATTAGTCGATCCACATTATCTTCAGTGGTGTGGATCAATGCTGCTCCAGCTCTGGCTGTCAGTCTTGGATCTTTATCTGTACCATGGACCAAAGTTTTATCAGTGACCATCATCCCTGATTTTCCACCTATTTCAATAATCTGGTGGATTATTCATCTTCAAAAATTAAACTGATCCAATATGGTACAATGGTATTTAATCTATGGTTCAAAGAACATAACATATGTTTTAACTCAGGCTTAGCTGTGATACAGATTTAGCTATGACACAGATTTAGCTGTGACAGACTTAGCTGTGACATAGATTTAGCTATGACATAGATTTAGCTGTGACACAGATTTAGCTGTGACAGACTTAGCTGTGACACAGATTTAGCTATGACACAGATTTAGCTGCGACACAGATTTAGCTGCGACGGAATTTTCACACTGCTGTGATAGACTTAGCTGTGACACAGATTTAGCTGCGACACAGATTTAGCTGCGATAGACGTTTTACACTGCTGTGACAGACATAGCTGCGACAGACTTTTCACACTGCTATGACAGACCTGCTGCGACATCGTGAAGTTAGTGGTGACACCAAATGGTTACATTACGTGTGATGCTATGTATGGTGCAACATATGTGTGTAATGGTCATTGCAACGTGTTGTGAATCAACATGTGCATGGAGTTAGTTTCCACGTTTCGGGGATATGGAACTTCGTGGTAACATAATGCTTGTGCAGTGACTTGGCCGAATTGCATGGTTCAGCTTAGCGTATGGTTGCTGAATACCTTTGAGTGGGGCTTAAAGGCACACATCCTAGCAAAGCAAAATGGATGGAGATTGGAAAAGTGAGGGAGCTATACCCTCACTTACTTGCTGAATGATTTAGGCTTTTGGTGGTCCAAAAGCTCTCCAATGGGGAGGAATGATCCGATGGATTATTCATCTTCAAAAATTAAACTGATCCAATATGGTACAATGGTATTTAATCTATGGTTCAAAGAACATAACATATGTTTTAACTCAAACTTAGTTGTGACATAGATTTAGCTATGACACAGATTTAGCTGTGACACAGATTTAGCTGCGACAGACTTAGCTGCGACAGACTTAGCTATGACACAGATTTAGCTGTGACACAGATTTAGCTGCGACAGACTTAGCTGCGACAGACTTAGCTATGACACAGATTTAGCTGTGACACAGATTTAGCTACGACAGACTTAGCTGTGACATAGATTTAGCTGTGACACAGATTTAGCTGCGACACAGATTTAGTTGCGACGGACTTTTCACACTGCTGTGACAAACTTACCTGTGACACAGATTTAGTTGCGACACAGATTTAGCTGTGACAGACTTTTCACACTGCTGTGACAGACATAGCTGCGACAGACTTTTGACACTGCTGTGACAGACTTGCTGCGACATCGTGAAGTTAGTGGTGACACCAAACGGTTACGTTACGTGTGATGCTATGGTATGGTGCAACATATGTGCGTAACGGTCATTGCAACGTGTTGTGAATCAACATGTGCATGGAGTTAGTTGCCACATTTCGGGGATATGGAACGTCGTGGTAACATAATGCTTGTGCAGTGACTTGGCCGAATTGCATGGTTTAGCTTAGCGTATGGTTGTAACAATAAAAAAAAAAAAAAAGAGATAACAGCTGAGATGATGGAATCGAATCGGTTACTTATCCCTCACGCTAAACTCTTAAATAGAGGAGGTTGGCCACCGAGAAGGGGGGCGGATTGGTTTGGAGCGTAGAGTATCGTTTCTCTGTTATGAGAAGCTTAGAGATCATTTTTGCTGCGAAGTGTCTAGATGATGTGCTGTAGAAGTTGACATTCTCTGTTATATTTTAGCTTTCTTTATCTTTGAATGCTGATTGTAATTTCGAGAGAAAGGTCTTAAATATTTTGTACAGCATTCTGCTTACAGTTGCTGAAGTTGTTTCCAGAACCATTTTGTACCATTTTAAAAAGATTAATTGGATCGGTACCCATTGGAGAGGGACCCGGGGACGTAGCCCAGTGGAGGGGGTGAACTCCGTTCTCAACTTCTGTTTGTGACGCTCTGATTCTGTGCTTCTTTATATTTGTTTATCAGTTTGTTTTCCATCTGTTTTCAGTATTTAATTTCTGTTAATGTTGTTCCATTTAATTAACCTGCTGAACGCATTCTTTTAAAACAAACTTTTAATGCACACAAGTTGAGGTCCGACGGATCATGTTATGGTATCAAAGCTAGTTGACTACTTGTGCAAGTTTGTGAATGCTTACCAGGTCTAGGTTAAAGCGTGGTGAAGGAGAATTAGTTGAAGAAGATCCTGAGATTGGCTCAAGGAAAACTTTCTCAAGAACCATGTCTTCTCCACGAGGGGAAGAAGAAGGACATACAGAACGGGAAAAATCAGTTATTTCTGAATCTGAGTTTTTAGAGGCTTTTATGAGCATGAAAGCCATGATGGAAATTCTACTCGATGAGTGACCAAAAAGGAAGAAGAAAGAAAAAGGATATTCATCCAAAGATGCAGAAGTGAAGAAGGAAGAAAAGGGTAAAGGAGTAGGAGGTGATGGTGATCCTCTTGATACTACTCAAACTTTCTCTTCTTCTCATGCTTCTCATTCACATAATGCTAATGAAAATTCTAATATGCCTTATTTCAAATTGGATGTCAAGTTTGAGTTACCAATTTATAATGGAGATTTAGATGCTGAAAAGTTAGACAATTGGATCAAGCAGCTTGAAGTATATTGCAGGGTGCAGGGCATTAATGATGACCCTTCCAGGATTCAATTGGCCACTTTGAGAATGAGTGGAATGGCTCTTACTTGGTGGGAAAGCAAGATTCAGCAAGATCTAGAATGGTAAAATTATTTCAGTTTGGAATGAATTCATTGAAGTATTGAGGAAGCAATTTTATCCTTTAGGTCACATACAGCAATTAACCATGAATTGGCAAATGTTTAGACAAGCTAAAGGACAAAGCATACAAGATTATACTCATGAATTTAGAAAGAGGGCTATTGCATTGAATGTTTCATTAGATACACAGGAAACTCTTCTTAAGCACATTGGTGGCATGCATTCTTATTTGAAACATACCTTGTTGATGTTTAATCCCAGTAATTTGGATGATGTATGTGTTCAAGCTACCCATTTAGAAGCCAGGGGTAAGCATGCTAATGATAATTTTGGGAAGAAATCTTTTAAATTTGACAGCAAATCGAAAGGTCAAGACAAGGGGAAAAAGAATACGGCTACTATTAAGAAAGAGGGTGAAAAGCCTACATGTTCGCATTGTCAGAAGGGACATGATGTCTCTAAGTGTTGGAAACTTCATCCAGAGTTAAGGCCAAAGAAGTACGGAGGAAACAAAGATAAAGGCAAAGAAAAAGCTACTGCCGTAGTTATTCAAGACTTGGGATCCGACTCAGGTGATGAAACAATTGTTACAGCTGTCGGAATCCAAGGCAAGGATAAAAGTATCTCACTTCCCATTGATGCACAACCAAGTTCTAGTCCAAGTACAAGTCTTCCATTTACTTCTAAGCAAAATTATAAAGATGGAAGTGCACTGTTTCATGTTCGTGTCATTGCAAATCACACAAAGATTGATACATTGTTTGATAGTGGTTCACAAGTAAATCTGATATCAGAAGAAGTGGTTAAGAAGTTGCATTTGGTTACTGTGCCTCATGAAAAGCCCTATCCTCTAGGTTGGGTTACTAATGATATCCGATTGCAAGTCACAAGGAAATGTGTATTAAAATTTGCAATTACTGAAAAGTTTAGGGATGAGGTAGAATTGGATGTAGTACCACTTGACATTTGTGGAATTGTACTTGGAAGTCCATATTTGTATGACTGGAAAGTAGTCTTTTATAGAGAGCAGAATAAGTATCACCTTTTTAAAGAAGGTATGGAATATATTGTACGAGCACATAAGATGAAAACCAATCTAGCAATAGTCTCTGCAGGGCAAATGAAGAGGTTGGGAAATGCTAGTAAGAATTTTGTGTTGATGATGGTTAATATGAAAAATGATGAAGTCTCTAAATCTTTTGAAGAATGTGACCCTAAGCATAAATCTGAACTGATTGACATCATTTCTGAATATGATGATTTGTTTCAAGATCCGAAGGGGTTACCGCCGAAGAGAGAGATTCAGCATGAGATACATTTGCAGCAGGAGGTGCCACTCCCAAACATAGCCATGTACCGGATGTCTGTAATGCAGAACAAGGAAATCAAGAAGCAGGTTCATGAGCTGATTGAGAAGGGGGTCATCCGGCCCAGCACTTCTCCTTGTGGCTCTCCTATAGTATTGGTTCCAAAGAAGGATGGGTCGTGGAGGATGTGTATCGACTACAGGGCCCTTAACAAAATCACCATTAAAAACAAGTATCCTCTTCCTCGCATTGATGATTTGCTTGATCAGTTGAAACATGCAATTTATTTTACAAAATTGGATCTGCGTAGTGGGTATCATCAAATCCGTGTTGCTGAAAATGATTCCTGGAAAACAACGTTTAAAACAAAATAGGGTTTGTATGAATGGCTTGTAATGCCTTTTGGGCTATGTAATGCTCCTGCTACTTTCATGCGGGTCATGAATGATGTATTTTGACCATTCATTGATGATTTTGTAATTGTATATTTGGATGATATCCTTGTGTTTAGCAAAACCTGGGAAGAGCATATTTTACATGTGAAGAAAGTTTTAGATGTACTGAAGAAGGAGAAGCTTTATGTAAAAATGTCTAAATGTGAGTTTGCTAAAACTTCTCTAGTATATTTGGGCCATATTATTGGTGGAGGCCACCTACGAGTGGACCCAGCCAAGGTTGTTGTCATTGTAAACTAGCCACGGCCTAACACCGTTACTGAAATCAGAAGTTTTCTGGGTGCGGTTCATTGGAGAAAATTCATTTCTGGATTTTCTTCCATTGCTGCTCCATTACATGCGTTGACAAGTGTTAAAGAAATTTTCCAGTGGGGAGGCAAGCATCAGAGAGCCTTCGACGCTTTGAAGGAAAAGACTAGCACAGCACCAGTTCTGACATTACCAGATTTGCAGCAGCCATTTGAGATTGAAACCGATGCTAGTGGGTTTTCCATGGGAGCAGTTTTGATGCAAGGAAGGAAGCCAGTCTGTTACCATTCAGAAACATTCTCTACTGCGGTAAGTAACTATCCGACTTATGACAAATAGTTGTATGCTTTAGTACAGAGTGTGAAGAAGTGGAAACATTATATTATGGGAAAAGAAACAGTTATACATACTGATCATCAGCCACTTCAATATTTACAATCTCAAACTAAAGTACAACAAAGTAGGCATTTAAGATGGATGGGATTCTTACAACAGTTTCATCTCGTAATTAAGTACAAAAAGGGAATTCATAACAAGGTAGTAGACATGTTATCAAGGCCACCTATGAATGCTTCAATCATTCTTCAGAACATTTCATTAGCACATGAAAGTTACATTGAACAGTATGCAGAAGATAAAGATTTTAAGAAAGTATATGCATCATTAACCCATAGTAAACACGAAGAGAACTATTTTGTGCATGATCAGCTCTTGTATCATCTCGGTAAACTCTGTATTCCAGAGAAATAAAGAGTGCATGTGATCCGAGAGGCACATAGTTCATTGATTGCAAGACATTTTGGAGTAAGTAAAACATTGTCTGTATTGCAGAATCATTGTTATTGGCCTCAAATGCAAGAAACTATAGCTAAATACATAAGAGGTTGTGTTATGTGTGCAACGAGTAAGCCTAGCAATAGGAAATTGGGTTTGTACACACCTCTTCCATTTTCTTCTTGTCCTTGGGAAAGCATTTCTATGGACTCTGTAGGAGGACTACCTATGTCTAGAAAAGGGCATGATTATCTATATGTTGTTGTGGATAGATTTAGCAAAATGTGTATCGTAATGCCATGTAACAAGCAAATCACTGCTGAACAAACAGTTCATCTATTCTTTCAGAATGTTTGGGTACATTTTGGGCTAACCATGTCTATTGTATCTGATCGGGATTCTCGGTTCTTGGGGGTCTTCTGGTCGACTTTATGGGAGATTATGGACACTAAACTAAAGAAAAGTACAGCTTTTCATCCACAGACCGATGGGAAAATAGAGGTAGTAAACAGGACAGTGGTTCAGCTACTCAGAAGATATTGTAGTAAACTTCCTAAACTTTGGGATGAGCAGTTGCAGTATATACAACATGCCTACAATCATGCAGTTCATTCTTCCACGAATAGATCTCCTTTTGAAACTTGTTTTGGTTATCTGCCAAAAACCCCGATGGACTTCTCTTTTGGAAAAGATGCAGTGGATGGACATCATGATGTAGATAAAGCGCTAAGGTTCATTCAGAGAATCCAAGCAGTGCAGCAGGCAGTTCAAGAACAGTTGGAGAAAATCTAGGCATGACAAGCATCGAGTTTATCATCAATTTCAGGTTGGTGACAGAGTTTGGTTACATATCACCAAAGGGAGAATGAAAGGTGAAGGTAAAAAGCTTAATCCTATCAGGTATGGTCCTTTTGAGATCTTGGAAAAGATCGGTACTAATGCTTTTTGCTTGAATTTACCTCCATACATGCAAATTTATTCAGTTGTCAATGTTGAGAATCTTAAATTGTATGAGCCTCCTATGATCATGGATGAGGAAACTAACGTACAGATTCCTTCAGTTGATGATATGGCACCTGAATATATGAAGAGTTGCAGGATGATGTTATTCTTGATAGAAAAGTAAGGAATTCACGAAGGGGGAATGTTGAATACCTTCGAGTGGGGCTTAAAGGCATGCATCCTAGCAAAGCAAAATCGACGGAGATTGGAAAAGTGAGGGAGCTATATCCTCACTTACTTGCTGAATGATTCAGGCTTTTGGTGGTCCAAAAGCTCTCCAATGGGGAGGAATGATCCGGTGGATTATTCATCTTCAAAAATTAAACTGATCCAATATGGTACAATGGTATTTAATCTATGGTTCAAAGAACATAACATATGTTTTAACTCAAACTTAGCTGTGACACAGATTTAGCTGTGACACAGATTTAGCTGCGACAGACTTAGCTGTGACACAGATTTAGCTATGACACAGATTTAGCTGTGACACAGATTTAGCTGCGACAGACTTAGCTGTGACACAGATTTAGCTGCAACAAAGATTTAGCTGCGACGGAATTTTCACACTACTGTGACAGACTTAGCTGTGACATAGATTTAGCTGCGACACAGATTTAACTGCGACAGACTTTTCACACTGCTGTGACAGACATAGCTGTGACAGACTTTTCACACTGCTGTGACAGACTTGCTGCGACATCGTGAAGTTAGTGGTGACACCAAATGGTTACGTTATGTGTGATGCTATGGTATGGTGCAACATATGTGCGTAATGGTCATTACAACGTGTTGTGAATCAACATGTGCACGGATTTAGTTGCCACGTTTCGGGGATATGGAACGTCGTGGTAACATAATGCTTGTGCAGTGACTTGGACGAATTGCATGGTTCAGCTTAGCGTGTGGTTGTAACAATAATAAAAAAAAAGAGATAACAGCTGAGATGATGGAATCGAATCGGTTACTTATCCCTCACGCTAAACTCTTAAATAGAGGAGGTTGGCCACCGAGAAGGGGGGCGGATTGGTTTGGAGCACAGAGTATCGTTTCTCTGTTATGAGAAGCTTAGAGATCATTTTTGCTGCGAAGTGTCCAGATGATGTGCTGTAGAAGTCGACATTCTCTGTTATACTTTAGCTTTCTTTATCTTTGAATGCTGATTGTAATTTCGAGAGAAAGGTCTTAAAGATTTTGTACAGCATTCTGCTTACAGTTGCTGAAGTTGTTTCCAGAACCATTTTGTACCATTTTAAAAATATTAATTGGATCGGTACCCATTGGAGAGGGACCTGGAGACGTAGCCCAGTGGACGGGGTGAACTCCGTTATCAACTTCTGTTTGTGACGCTCTGATTTAGTGCTTCTTTATATCTGTTTATCAGTTCGTTTTCCATCTGTTTTCAGTATTTAATTTCTGTTAATGCTGTTCCATTTAATTAACCTGCTGAACGCATTCTTTTAACACAAACTTTTAATGCACACAAGTTGAGGTCCGACAGATCAGTCAACCTTCTTCTTAGTCCTCGATACAATCCTCTTCTTTCCTCTGTCATAAAAAATGGTGCTAAAGTCTGGGACTTCTTCTCCTTTCTTCTTCTCAAAATGTATTAGCCTCAATTCAAAAACAACAACCTACCCTATATTGCTTCCAGAAGTTGCAGCAGGTTCCTGAGAGTTAGGACAATCTTGATCCTGTACTTCTTGAATGTCTGTTGGGTCAGAAGTTTGTTGGTCTGTTGTGGATCCTGTTAGCTTCAGAATTTCATCTTCTTTCTTCTTCATCTCTTCATCTTCTTTCTTCTTTCTTTCTTCTTCATCCATCTTTGCAGCTTCCTCTGCATTCTTTGCTACTTCTTGTTCAGCTTTCCTCATTTTTTCTTCCTCACTCTTAAGCCAACTCTCAGCCTCTTGTGCTAATCTCCTAGCATCCTCTTCTCTTTCCGTGGCCTTTTCTTCATCAACTTTCTTTTGTTCAGTATGGCCCTTACCGCCCTTAGTAGTGATATTCTGCTTGGATATTCTGTTTAATGTAGTCATGTTCCTTGAATTTCTGAAAGTTTCTTCATCTTTGTCCCAGTGGTTTGTATATTCAAAGTGAACATTTGCCTCCTTGCAATGTTCTGCAACTTTCTTTTGGGAACCATTTATGTGGAAGTTCATATCCCCAAAGTGAAAGTGCTCCAATTCTTGTACAAACTCAGCAGTTTGTTTAAAATTTGAAAATTTATAGCTTCCCAGTATGAAAGGTATGGGAGGATAAGTTGCCTTCTTGTGTTCAAATATAAAACTCCGTATACCATCCAGGAATACCTTCCTGACTGCTTCTTTATGCACCACAAAATCAGTGGCATACTTGGGGAGCAAAGCAGGTGCCCTAGAGCAACCATACATCCTAATATACATCCCCTCATCAGTCAAACAATAGTTAGCATACTCCTTAATGACTTTAAGGGCCTCCTCAGATATACAATTGCATTATGTGAGGAAGATCAAAGTATATAAAGGCATAATAAAATGTTCACAAATTTCTTGTTAGGGTTTGGACCTTAAAGGTCCTTAGTTTTGGCAACTCTGCGGTTTTGGTGTGAATCTTGTAAGCGGAGTTGCGGTCCAAAATAGTCTTAGGGTATTCGTGTGGAAATTGAACCCAGTGATAGATTAATTTTACTCACAACAATTAACAATTGATCATGCAAAATCACTCACAGAAGAGACTGAAAATGGAGTTGTAACACTAAACTGTATTATGTAAGTGTACAATAGCTAACCCTGTAATAGAATAGGCTGCTGAATAAATAGAATACATCAAGGATTCGATTGCATGAAGAGCAAATCAAATCTAGCATAAAGCAGGCTTACTAAAAATAAGCAAATCGCCCATAGGTGTAAAAAGCTGATCCCAAATCTGTCATGGAGCTCACGAATTGGCAAAAAGGATTAGGCAAGCTAAAGAGTGGTGGAATGGCAGCTCATACATGCTTTTGCATGGATAAAAGAGAGGAGGATGTATAGGACAAAAAACTAGTCAACCTCACCTAGTCTAGCTTTTCCTTTTTCCTTAAAACACTGAAAAAGCAGGGAATAAAGCAGAAAAAGCAGAAGGGTGCCTAAGAGGCCAGGAATAAAGAATAATTGATTCCTTTAGCTCTCCCATGCGCTACATGAGTCAAATAAGGCAAGTTTGACCATTATAGATAGGCAAATAACAACTTGCATAAGGTGGGACACATGTACTAGGCAAATAAGACAAAAATAATGAAATTAATGTCTAAGTGGGTAAACTATGGGTTGATTATTCTAACACCCCCCCTTAAGCCTGACTTATGAGTAATATATCAGAAAATTATAGGGCCTAGTAGCAAGGCTTAGTCACCCTTTACATACTACAAATCCATTTAAACAAGGAAAGAGGCAAACCCAACTTGGGAAAATCCTCCCTTAAACATGGACTGTAAAACAAAATTGTAGAATATTGTCTTCACTCATGCTTTCACAGCATGATCAGCAATCCCCAGTAGTGATTTGAGATTGCTGAAGGTCTTCTCACAAAATTCTTTGGTGAAGATATTAGCTACTTGTTTTGAAGATGAACAGAAAAGTAGGTGAATGGTGCCATCATGCACAAGTTCTCTTATGTAGTGCATATGTATCTCAATGTGTCTGGTTCTCTGCTTCTGAACTGGATCCTTACAGATTTGAATGGTACTCTGGTTATCACAGTAGATGGAATTTGAGTACTCAGGTTCGAAGCCACACTCTCCAAGTAAACCCTACAACCATAAACATTGAGTTGATGCATTAACAACTCCTCTGTACTCTGCTTCTATAGATGAGAGTGCAGTGGCACTCTGTTTCTTGCTTGACCAGCTGATTGGCCCTTCTGCAAGCATGAACACATATCCTAATGTGGAATTTCTGTCTGTGCTATCACTTGCCGAATCACTGTCAGTAAATCCAATCAATTCAAGATCGGATTTTGCTTTATAGAAGATCCCATGTGTCCTTGTTCCCTGAACAAAGTTAAGGATCCATTTGGCTACTTTCCAATGGATCTCTTGAGGCTGATCCATGAATCTAGAAGCCACACTTACTGCATAACAAATATCAGGTCTAGTATGTGTCAGATACAACAAACATCCAATCAATTGCCTATACAGTGTATTGTTTACCATAGGTGAAGAATCAGCTTCTTCCAGTGTCACTCCTGAAAGGAAAGGAGTTTTGCTTGCTTTGCAATCCTTCATTTTGAATTTGTTCAGCAAGTCCAAGGCATATTTGGACTGGTGCACCTTGATTCCAGCTTTGGTTTGAGAGATCTCAAGCCCCAAAAATTGACTTAAGAGCCCCAAATCTGTCATGGAGAAGGCTTGGTTCATAGCTCCTTTTAAGGAAGCAATCTCAGCCTGTGAGCTTCCTGTAATGAGGAGGTCATCAACATATAACACAATGATCATTAATGAACCATTAACTAACTTCAAATATACATTTGGATTTGATTTGCACCGAACAAAATTCAGTGATAGCAAGAAGCTATCGATCTTGGCATACCAAGCCCTGAGGGCTTGATTTAGCCCATACAATGACTTTCTCAACCTGCACACAAGAGAAGGGTTAGTAGAAAAACCTTGAGGCTGCTGCATATATATCTCCTCAATGAGATCTCCATTCAGGAAGGCACATTTTACATCCATGTGATGTACCTCCCATTGCCTCGAGGCTGCAATGGCTAGAGCTAGCCTGATGGAATCCATCTTTTGCCACTGGGGAAAAGGTCTCATTGTAATCTATGCCATGAACCTGTGAGTAGCCCTTGGCTACCAATCTGGCCTTGTACTTTAGTGGTGAACCATCAGCAACATGCCATGAACTCTCTCTCTGTCATCTGAACTTGATCCTCCTTCTCTCTTCTTTGAGCTTTCTAAAAGGGAGATGCCATTCTTCTCCAGGAGTTGGGTCAACATGTCTATCTACTTTTTCATACAAGAGATTTCAGAGTGATTGCCCTTATTGCAGTATGCACACTTGTTCATTTCACCTTTGTTTTTCTTCTTCTGGTTATTCTTCTTGGGACCTTGTAGATCCTCCCGAGACTGTTTCTTGTCTCTCTTTTGCTCAGGTGGATTTTTAGCTTTCTTTTTTATTTTTGAATCCACCTTCGAATATCCAGAAATTAAAGCTTGATCTTTGGATGGTTTGATGGTGCCCATCATCACCAGCTTGTCTTGTTCTTGTGTGAGAGATTCCATGAAATCTGCAAGGCTAGGCATCTTCCAGGTTCGAGCTGTCAGTTTTTTGGCATAGAAGGTCAAAACAAACACTGAATAATCAGGGCCCATCTTCGAGAGGATGGCCAGTATGAGCTGATCATCTTTCTTTTCGATACCACACTGTTTCAGCTGCAAAACTAGTGCTTTGAATTTGGAGAAATATAGCTGCAGGGATTCAAGCTATTTGGACTCAGAGAAATCAGCTCATTTTCGATTTGATGTCCCCTCATCTCATCTGTCTTTCCAAAAAGATCAGCAAGCTTCTCCCATACTTCATTTGGTGATGTCAATCCATCAAGATGGAAAAGGAGGTCTCTGGAAATACTCAGACACAGGAGGCCAAAAGCCTCATCCCTCTTGTTGTGCCATTTTATCTTCTCTGCAGCTGCATTGGGCTCTGCTTCTGTTGCCATAGTCACCCTGTAGAGGCATTTTTCTCTCAAAATTATCTCCATCTCTGCTTTCCATTCAAAGAAATTGAAGGGAGTCAAGATAGTTTTCTGTGATTAATCCATAGCTCTAGAAAATCTGTCCTGGCTGTCAGTAGAAGGCTCCCAGTCACTGATGTCGAACCTGCAAAACAATTTTTGAAGGAGAGAAACAACCTAAAATGGATCTGATACCATGTGGAAATTGAACCCAGTGATAGATTAATTTTACTAACAACAATTAACAATTGATCATGCAAAATCACTCACAGAAGAGACTGAAAATGGAGCTGTAACACTAAAATGTATTATGTAAGTGTACAATAGACAACAATGTAATAACATAGGCTACTGAATAAATAGAATACATCAAGGATTCTATTGCATGAGGAGCAAATCAAATCTAGCATAAAGCAGGCTTACTAAAAATAAGCAAATCCCCCATAGGTGTAAAAAGCTGATCCCAAATCTGTCATGGAGCTCACGAATTGGAAAAAAGGCTTAGGCAAGCTAAAGAGTGGTGGAATGGTAGCTCAGACATGCTTTTGCATGGAGAAAAGAGAGGAGGACGTGTAGGACAAAAAACTAGTCAACCTCACCTAGTCTAGCTTTTCCTTTTGCCTTAAAACACTGAAAAAGAAGGGAATAAAGCAGAAAAAGAAGAAGGGCGCCTAAGAGGCCAAGAATAAAGCAAAATTGATTCCTTTATCTCTCCCATGTGCTACATGAGTCAAATAAGGCAATTTTGACCATTATAGATAGGCAAATAACAACTTGCACAAGGTGGGACACATGTACTAGGCAAATAAGACAAAAATAATGAAATTAATGTCTAAGTGTAAACTGTGGGTTGATTATTCTAACACTTTAGGGTTGGGTCAAGGCCTCTCTTTTTGTAAATGACCCATGGTTTAAGTCCATGGTTTTTGGGTACCCATGGTATTGTAGTAGTGCACTTGTATAAATAGGCACTTATGTAAAGGAGTCAAGTAGGTTTTCTTTATGTATGATAATGTGATGTGAAGAAGTTAAGATCTATTTTTGCGTTTAAGGTTAAGTCCCAGCTGAGTGCATGGATGAACTCTGCAGCTGAGTGCACAGAGGGTTTTGGAAGAAAGGTTCTACAACTAAGTGTGCAGTTTTGGGTCGTTGAGAAAATATGCAGCTGAGTGCGCAGATCAGAACTGTGTGTTTTGTAAAGAGTTGAATATAAACGTAGTTCTGTGGACGTAACCCCTACACTGGGGGTGAACCACGTATATCTTGTGTTGTGGTGGTTCTTGTTATATTGTTTCTGTTATGTTTTATGCATTTGATAAGTAGATGAATGATAAAGTAAGATAAGCTGCTAAGTATTAACTTCGCTGTGAATTCTCAGTTAAGGGTTAAGCAAGAAACTGTATTTTTATCTAAATTGCAAAGCTATTTAAGTAAATATCGAAGCTCTGTATTGCATAATTATTATTTGTTAAGGCTAAAGGTACAGTAATATCCCTCTTTTGCCTGTAGAAAAATGATTCTGCGGCACCCCATAGCTGTTTCGAGTGAGACTGCAACCTGTTCGCAGGTTGTTGCCGAAAGGGCCAATAGTGTGGGTTTGTTTGTTGGTGCGAAGATAAAAGAATAAGGACCTGGGTCTGCCCTAAGCCCAACAAATCGGTTTCATTGCCGGTTGAACCAGTATCTGCTTCAAGAGGGATCTACGTCGTACTTGGAGGGATATGTTTTGGAGGTGCTCAATAAAAGAAATCAGTGACTGGATTGAAGATACTTATTTGAAATTTGCTGAACAGGAAAATAAAGACACTCGTCGCAGCTCAGATGACTTCTTGCAAAGGTACGTTTTTTCTGATATTTATGAAATTTTCTTTGCTAGTATCCACATAGAATTGCACCAGTGGTTATCCAGGTTGACAGAAAGAAAGACAAACTTCAAAGAAGATAAATCTCTTGACTGGACCCCAGAAAGAATTAAGCTGTTGAAAAGTGTGAACAACGCGGTATCAAGAGTTGTTGACTTCTGGACAACGTGAACCCTTGAAGCATTTGTGACAGAGTTCACCATCGACACACATACTTCTTTCAGCGAAGCAGAAATATAGTTTTTCAAAGGACCAAGGGGTAAGTACCTAAATTCATTAAGTCTGCAAATTAATATGCTCTTGGCTGAGAAAGGCATATTGCTTATCGAATCAGATTGCTATATTTATTGCTACTAACCTATGTTTGGAAGCGAAAGTGACTTCGACGAACAAAGTGGTTTGCTTCGCAACGGTAAAAGATACAAGAGAACTCTTGGATCCTATATTCACGACCAGAATACCAATTATACCCCATTAAGTCCAGAAGAATCTGAATCTGAAGAAACCCCTTTTGTTAGAAACCCTCCTATAACTCCACAGCGCAGATCTGTTATCCCTGAGAACCCTTCACAGTCTGAAAGTAACCCTAGCTCGAGTAGTCCTATCGCAGGTCAGTCTACTTTAGTAAGTTCCCTCCCCCCTGTTACCAGTCCTCCCCCTCCTCCCCCTCCTCGATCAACTATGGCCCATGTGAATGATGATATCAAGCTCCCAGTCTTTAAAGGAATTGGATCAGAGGATCCAGAGCAGTTTTGGTTCTTATGCGAAGCTGTTTGGAATGCTAAGAATATTATGGATCAAAATACAAGAAGAGCGCATCTAGTCACCTCTTTCAGAGACCGAGATTTGACCTGGTTTATGAAGTTTTTGAGTACTCAGAACTATGCCTTGGCTGATATTAAAAAAGCAATGATCAAAGAATTCAAGAAGCCTAAATCAGAGTCACAGTGTATAACTGAACTAAAAGAAATTCAGCAAAAGTGAGGTGAATTAGTTTGGGACTTTGATCAGAGGTTCAAGGTTCTGTTGGATCAAGTCAGCTTCACTATTGGACCAGAACAGCATAAAGAATGGTTCATTACAGCACTATTTCCTCATATCAGGACTCCACTTATGCAACAGAAGGTTGATGATCAGCAAGAGGCATTGGAAATTGCTATGAAACTTGAAACAGCTCCTGTTGGAGATAATTCTCGAATAGCCCAAATACAGGCACAGTTAGCAGAAATGGATTTGGAGCTTCGCGACATGAAAAAAGGGAAATCTACTCGTGAAGAGGTTTGGTGTACACGATTTAAGACAGAAGGTCATGACAAAGAACAGTGTCCTGCATTAAGAAATTATTTGAATATTGGTGCACCGAACCTGTTTAACCTTAACGTCCTATATTGTGAGATCTGTAGAACAACTGGCCAGCATCGACCTGAAAATTGTTATCTGCTGCAGAGATATGTTCAAGTACCTAAGAATCCCTACTGCAAGTTCTGTAAGTCAGTTGGACACAACGAAGATGAATGTTGCAGATTTGACCTCATGAGAGAGCGAACCTATGATGCTTATAGGGTACAAACCGATGCACAAGGAAATGATGGATATGGTTACCATGGTAGTACAACAGGTCGAGGTAATTTCATAGGTCGTGGTCATTGGTGGTATGCTTGGAAGAGGTCAAGGGTAGGTTATTTGCTATAATTGTAGTCAGGCAGGACATGTAGCTAGAGACTGTCAGAACCCAACTACGACACGTCGATATTGCAGAGCAGTCGATCATGTGATTGATCAATTCCCACAGTTGATAGCCAAGATACAAGAAAGAAATGGTGCTCCTACTCAGAATGTTCTAATGATTACTGTAGATAAAAGACCTATCCCAACCATTAACATTGTTACAAGGAGTGGAGCTATGACACAGGTGCAGAATAATGGGAAACAGACTGACAAGGCTTGGGTCCGTAAGACCCTAGATAAAATTCCAGCCTTTGATGTTGGAAGAGAGAAAGGAACATTTATGGAAGCTAAAAAAAACTTTGCTGATCCGATAACATTAGTAGCAACTATGCAACAGCATCAACAGCAACTACAGTTTCAAGAAGCTTCACCGAATCAAGTAAGTACACTAACATCATTTTTACAGAGTTGCATAAAGCTATTAAGAAATCAGAATGCTTTGAATGATTTATAGAAAGTTATTGCATCTTGCGAACCTCAGCAAAGCTCTAATAGAGGAAAAATTGTTAATAGAGTTAGAAGGACTGGAAGAGAAATGAGATTGCATGCTCAGATAGGATATTATGACATGACTAATATCATTTAAGACCTGGGATCAGAAGTGAATGTCCTAACTAAGTAGACATGGAAACAAATGGGAAAACCTACGCTTGAATGGTCCCCTATACAGTTGATATTAGCCAATCAATAGAAGATTGTGCCCTTGGGAAGATTCCCTAGTGTACCAGTGGACATTGATGGAGTCAATACCTTAGCAGATTTTGAAGTCATTGAAATAATTGATGATAGCAACCCCTATCCAGCATTGCTAGAAATTGAATGGGAAATAGACAATTATGTAGTAATCAACCTTAAGAATAGACAAATGACTTTTAAAGGAAAAGGCTTGAGAGTCATAGTACCGTTGGACCCTTCTCAAGGAGAAAGGTACACAGAGCTAGTCAGAGATGAAGATCAGGATGTTTTGGATCATATTTATAGCATCACAGCTAAAGAAGAATACTATGTTAACCCTACTGCTGAAGGTATAATGGATTGACAGTGTGACAGTTCTTGCATGACTGATTCAGAAAAAAGCCTAGAGAATTGGCAGAATAGACTTTATGAGATACATGGACATCGATGTGCAAGAATTTCCAAGTCTATCAGATGGGTTGGCTCACAGATAAGAGTCTTACCTACTTTTGATGGCTTAACAGACCCAGAATATTTTATTGTACAATTCTCAGAGCAAGTACCAGATTCACAAAAAATGGAGATCCTAGATTCAGTATTCAGAGCCACAGCTGCCAGATGGTGGAATGGTCATAAAAAGTATATTCATAGTTGGGAAGCTTATCAAAAGTTTCTTCACCTGAGATTCATGGATCAACCTCAGGACGTACGAAGCAGATTTAATGGTAAGAATAGCCCTTAGGAACATTTGGAGCAGTGTTATGAAGCATGAAAGCATGTACCTTGTGAAGAATGGGTACATAGGTTTGTACACACTCTGGAACCTGTAGCAAAGAACTGGTATATGGAGGTTGAGCTTCGCCATGGTACTGTAAGTTGGGTTAGTATTGTTGATAGTTTTGTGCTCAGATTTTTCTATTAATGAGGTTTTCCCTACTTTGGACGCGGCTATTAGGTTGATCCATACTAAGGTGTTTGATGATAAAGAAATAGAAGAGTACTAATCTAATTGGAAGGAATAAGAAGCTAATGCAATAGAATGCTATAACCTCGCCATTGAAGAAGACGATGACCCTCGCAACATTAATATTCCTGAGTCAGAAGGACATTGCGAAGTACATGGACGAGCAGTCGAATCACCTGAAGTAACTCAGCCCTTGAAAACAAGGAAAGTAAAAATTGGATCAGAAGAGATGCCTAAGTACGCTTCCATTGGAGATTATTGGGATGAAGAAATGGTAAGAAAAGTGAATGAACTTATCCATGAGTATCATGAACTATTTCCGACGAAGTTCTTAGAAATGAAAGGTATCCTTGGTGATATAGGAGTGATAAAAATCCCTTTGAAAGGTGATGCCAAGGCTGTGAAGTAGCGCCCTTATAGGCTGAACCCTAAGTATAAATAAAAAATTAGGATGGAGCTAGATAAGATGCTTGCCGCAGGAATCATTGAGCCTGTCAAAGAGTCCGAATGGGTAAGCCCTATAGTGGTACAAGAAAAGAAAACCAAGGGAGAAATCAGAATCTGTGTTGATTTGAGGAAGCTGAACGATGCCTGTTTACATGATCCTTTTCCTACTCCCTTTACAGATGAAGTTTTAGACAATGTCGGAGGTCAAGAAGTGTATTCTTTCACTGATGGATTTTCAGGTTACCATCAGATCAGAATTGCTGCAGAGGATCGACATAAAACAACCTTCGCTACAGAAATGGGATCTTTTCAGTATACTGTTATGCCCTTTGGATTGAAGAATGCACCTGCTATGTTTTCCAGAGTAGTCATATATGCATTTAAGGAATTTATTCATAAGTTCTTGGAAGTTTAATTTGATGATTTGACTATCTTTGGGTTATTGAAAGATCATATAGCCAGTTTAAGACTTATGTTGGACAAGTGTAGACAGCATCAGATTTCATTGAACCTGAAGAAGTGTATCTTTTGTGCACCTTTTGGAATTCTGATAGGTCACATTGTATGCAATCAAGGATTGATGGTGGATCCTACAAAGATAGCCGTTATTGTGAACTTGCCACCTCCGAAGTCTATTAAGCAACTTCGCACTACACTTGGTCATACTAGATATTACAGGAAATTCATTAAAGGATATGCTCAGATTACAGCCCCTATGGAAAAGAAGTTGAAGAAAGATATTAAGTTTGAGTGGACACCTGAATGTCAGGAGAGCTTGGATATTTTGAAAGAAAAGATGGTAACTTCCCCTATCTTAATATTCCCTGACTGGAGTAAGGAGTTTCATGTTCATGTCGATGCATCTTCCATTGCTTTAGGTGTAGTATTGGCTCAGTTAGGTGAAGGTAATATTGATCACCCTATTGCTTTTGCAAGTAGAAAATTGTCCACCACAGAAAATAATTATACTACGACAGAACGAGAAGGTTAGCTATGGTTTATGCCTTGCAGAAATTTCGACATTATTTGTTAGGATCTCATTTTAAGATGTTCACTGACCATTCTGCTTTGAAGTATTTGGTTAACAAGCTAGTGTTAGGTGGAAGGATCTACATATGGCTGATCTTATTTTAGGAGTATGACTTTGAGATCATAGTTAATCCAGGAAGACTTAACCTAGGGCTTGACCACTTGTCGAGGCTCGAGTCAAGAGAAGATCCCACTAGTTTGGACGAAGGTCTTCCTGATGCCTAGTTGTTTGCCATCTAGATAGTTGATGACTATTTTCAGGATATTGTTCAGTACTTATCTACAGGTTTTGAACTTTCTGAGATGACAACATGGCAGAAGAAGCAGCTGGTGGTTACAGCAGTTGACTTTACCTTGATAGCAGGATAGCTATATAAGATGGGACCAAATGAAATACTGTGCAGATGTGTCCTGGAGCATGAAAAGCCATTGATTTTGGCTGAGGCACATCCTGGAACAGTAGGAGTTCATTATGCAGGAAAAACTACAGCACAGAAGATTCTAATGGCTGGATTGTGGTGACCTACGATTCATAAGGATGCAAGAGAGTATTTCCATAGTTGCGATATCTGTCAGAAGACAGGAAAACCATCAAGGAGGGATGAGATGCCTCTAGTTCCACAGGTAACTTTACAAGCATTTGACAAATGGGCTATTTATTTTGTTGGACCAATCAATCCCCCTGCAAAGAAATCCGAAGCAAGATACATTATTACAACAACTAATTACCTTACTCGTTGGGCCGAAGCTCAACCAGTCAAAGACTATAGCGCTGCTACAGCTGCAAAATTCATATTTGATAATATCTTGTCAAGGTTTGGGTGTCCTAGAATTCTTATGAGTGATCAAGGATCACATTTTCTGAATAAGACTATTGAAGCATTAACCTAAGAATTTCAAGTATATCATCAAAAGAGTACTTCCTACCATCCTCAAGCAAATGGAGCTGACTGGTTGAATTGATTGTAACCACCATTTAGTAATAATAATAACCACCAGTTGAATTGATTGACTTCAGATCATTAAATAATAATAATTAATCATTAAATAATATATTTAATGAGAGGAGGCACCTTAACTGACTGGTTGAATTGATTGTAACCACCAGTTAGTAATTAGGTGCATTAATATCACTTAGATCACTCTCGGAGTGCTCCAGTTAGCCTCCTTGACTGTAGGAGAAGGGTAATTTAGCCTCCTTAACTATAGGAAGGAATGGGTGTGACTGGATTATGGCAATTAATTCTCCACTAATGTCAATTATACTCAGGATAGTGGTTTAACTAGGCCAATTTGACCAAAAAGAGTGTGTATGATGGTAAATGTCTCCAACACTCCCCCTTAAGCTATACTCAGGAAGAGTTAGAAAACATAGATGCATAAAAATGCTAGGGCCTTGACAACAAAGGCCATAGGTCACCCTGTACAATAAAGTAACTACTTAATATAACCAAGGAAACGGGGAAAACCTCATGGGAAAAATACCCCCCTCAAACTAAGCAGTAAATCAAGAATTGGTTCTTCTATGCAGCAGCATCCTCAGACTGTGCATGTGAACCTTTGAATCCAAACTAAATGAATATGTCTGGAGGAATATTCCACTTTGGAAGAAGAACAATGCACTCAACTGAATCAGAAATATAAACAGCTGCATGGTGAAAACTGGACCCATGTAGAGAAACTGAAATCATCTGAAGAGAGAGAAAATGTTCTTGAGGATTCGAACCATGTGTGGAACAATTAAGAAACTGATATGTTTCAGCCTTGAACAGAAAATCATGAGTGGTAAAACCAGCCCCAATTTTTAGGAGCAAGTGTCCAAACGAATGCAGAATGTCTTCCTCTTTACTAGTTCTGTGAGGAGATGAGCATGTGACCAACGGTAGAGAAGCCCTGGGACTTTGGAGAGAGAATGCTTGAACTCCATAATCTGATATAGCTTCAAAAATATCTAATGATTCACAAACTAAAATATCAGCAACCTCATAGAAGGAAATTAACACCAAATCCCCAGCAGCAAAATTAAAGAAGAACTGCGGTACTTGATTTTTCACACCGGAATTGGTGAGAGTAGCTACAATCATGACTGAAAGCTCTTGTATTTTAAAATATGAAACAAATAATATCATATCAGAATGTAAATAATATCTAAATAAGTTCACAACAGATCCAAAACTGTAAAATGAAATCAAATCCCCAGCAACAGTTTCAAAGGAGACTTGCGGTACTTGTTTCTTCACACCATTGATGAGAACAGCTACAAACAGTATTGAAGGTTTATGAACCTGAAATTTTGAACCAATAAATATCATATCAGATCCAAATAAGATCATATCAGATCCAATAAGGTTCATACTAGATCCAAAATTATGGTCAACCAAGATGGTGGATGCACAGTAGTCTTTTTCTTCAAAATTCTAAACTTTGGTGCATGCAATCCTGCAGGATTTTGATGGAAGATCTAGATCACGGGGAGCGAATGTGTCACTCTTATAATATGATATTTCTTCCAAAATATCCAATTTTTTACATATTTTCACACCAGCAGCAACATTAGAGGGATAAAAATCAAATTTCTCTTCACTTTTGGAAACAATTACTGGTAAATTTTTCACATAATTCAAAGGAAAATCACCGGTGAATGTTTGCATGGAAGTGCAACAGTATTTTTCTTCAATATCAGAGATTTGAATGTCTTCTTCTGTTTTAGCAATATGAGGATATGAGATATCATATATCTCATGAACTTCCGAAGCATCAGGAGAAGGAGTCACTACATGGAGACTTTCTTCAATTCGAATTGAATGTGTAGAAGATTCTGCTTCATCTTCATCTTGAACAACTTCATCAGAGAGAGTAGAGGATGAGAATTTTGAGTAAAGAACTCTTGTGGAGCTGTATCTAATCTCCAAAGTACTATTATGATCCTCATTGTGCTTGCCAAAGGTTCTATTCAGTGTTTTCCAGAGATCCTTTGGGTATTCGACAAAACCAATAAGGTAGTACAAGCTAGGAGAAAATGCCAGACCTATTGCTCCAAAAGCTCTGTCACCGTCATTTAGCCAGTCATTATCATTCTCATAAGACTCTTTTCCAAATCCAATAGACACCTCATATAGACCTCTTCTCTTCAGATATGCAATCATCTTCAACTTCCATTCCGAATAGCTTGTGAATGGGGTGAGAAGAGGGATTGATGAGTCCATTCGAAGTTGTACCTATTAAAACCTGCAAATAAAAACAAAAGAGGCACCGTGAGGTTGGATATCCTGCACATTCTAGCCTTTCATCACACCCAGTATAGTCAATCAAGCAAGCTTGATCAACAAGTTCTTTACTTGGGGTATTGAGTGGTAAGCCTTGGCTTCTGGTGCAGTGCTAGAATTTTTAGCTATTACTCACTTCTCATGGAGAAATCTGTCAAAAATATTGTTTTTGAGAGATAGATCTTCATCCCGCCGTATGCTATGATACCATATTAATCTTGCACATTGATCTAGGAACACATAATCAATCTCATCAAAGAATAATCAACAAATACTCATGAAATGGTGTTAATCGGAACCTAAATTGGTTTCCTCTCTGTATATTCAATAAACAATGAATAGTTACAATAACAAAGTCAAGCAATATCTTGAATGAGTGAGAAATTCAAATACCTAAGGAGGCAATTCGAAATCATGAGTGAGTATGACTTAACTGACTCTTAGCCATTCAATCACACTTAGTTAACCACTTGACCAAAACCCTAATTGACTCACCAAACCCTAACTGAAGTTGGAGTGCAATAAATGAGTGAATCTCAACTGAAGGAGATCAAACACATGTCATAGCAAGCCAACCATCAAGTGCTAGTGCTCCATGACTTCAATGAACCCCAATGAGGTTAACTGAAGCTGAACTGATCATCAGAAGTTGGTGGAGGCGTCCCTATTGACTCCAGCTCATTAAATAATAATAAATAATCATTAAATAATATATTTAATGAGAGGAGGCACGTTAACTGATTGGTTGAACTGATTGTAACCACCAATTAGCAATTAGGTGCATTAATATCACTCAGATCACCCCCGGAGTGCTCCAGTTAGCCTCCTTGATTGTAGGAGAAGGCTAAGTTAGCCTCCTTGAATGTATGAAGCAATGGGTGTGACTGGATGATGGAAATTAATGCTCCAATGATGTCAATTAATGTCAATTATACTTAAGATAGTGGTTTAACTAGGCCAATTTGACGAAAAAGAGTGTGTATGATGGTAAATCTCTCCAACACTCCTATCTCAAGGTGTCCTTTAATTGAGCTTCATTTTTCCTTGATTGCTCAAGGTCTGTCATTAGTCGATCCACATTATCTTCAGTGGCGTGGATAAATGCTGCTCTAGCTCTGGCTGTCGGTCTTGGATCTTTATCTGTACCATGGACCAAAGTTTTATCAGTGACCATCATCCCTGATTTTCCACTTGTTTCAACCTTCTTCTCAGTCTTCTTTAAAATCCTCTTCTTTTCTCTGTCATAAAAAATGGTGCTAAACTCTGGCCCTTCTCCTCCTTTCTTCTTCTCGAAAGGTATTAGCCTCAATTCAGAAACAACAACCTGCCCTATATTGCTGCCAGAAGTTGTAGTAGGCTCCTGAGAGTTAGGACAATCCTGATCCTGTACTTCTTGAATGTCTGTTGGGTCACAAGTTTGTTGGTCTATTGTGGATCCTGTCAGCTTCTTTCTTATTTATCTCTTCATCTTCTTTCTTCTTTCTTTCTTCTTCATCCCTCTTTGCAGATTCCTCTGCATTCTTTTCTTCTTCTTATTTAGCTTTCCTCCTTTCTTCTTCTTCAGCCTTAATCCAACTCTCAATCTCCTGTGCTAGTCTCCTAGAATCCTCTTCTCTTTGCGTGACCTCTTCTTCATCAACTTTCTTTTGTTCAATATGGCCCTTACCACCCTTAATGGTGATCTTGTACTTGAATCTTCTCTTTAATGCAGTCTGAACAATGCTATACCCGTCCAATGAAAATAACCCTAATAGGAAATGCGTCAATTTTCAGTCGAACGCATTCTAACTCCTCACTCAAACATAAATCCCATCAATAAGGCTCATCCTCAAAAAATGAGACCCTAACCAGAACATGCGGGCAACCAAAATAATCGAAACTCAAACCCTCCAGCATCTCAAACAAAACCAGGGTAAATGCCTACAGTGAAAAGAATTGAAACCTCCCCTCCCCGGATGGCCAAATGCAAACCCAAAAAAACCGATGCAAATAGCATAATGCTTGTCTGCACCAATTTCCTAAACAATCGGACAATGTTTGAACCCCCATAACGGCTTTGCAAAAAAACATGGGAAAAAGAAAAAAACCCCCTGTCTGCGAATTATCAAACTGGACCACACTATATGCCGATAAACCCAGACATATATGACCATATACCCCGATAGGAAAACCTAACCAAAGGATGAGACCCTAGTTCCAAAACTCGGCAGAAACCACGGTTGGCCTACCTAGAAACAAGCTACATTCGATAAGAAAAAATCCGAAAGCTCCACGGAGACACCACCCACGAACAATATCCTGATAGCTAGGCACGAGCGCACAGTTCGAATTGACAGGGATAGTATAAGCACGAGTTTACGGGATAACAATAAAATAATGCCTCATCTTATATATATATATATATATATACACACACACACTTCGGTGAAAACAATCGGCGTGAAAACATTGCATATTGGGCAGCAAGACAACTAAGGCATTGGCGATCAACCTGCTAAAGAGCCACAATGGTAGGTGATGAAGATACTATGAGTTATGCAGCATAATGAGAATCATCGACGAAACACACACTAGAAACCTCAGCATCGGAGCTCAAAATGACTATAGCATCGGACCATTAGTATGCTAAAATGCCGCAACAGTGGACACAACATAGACCAAAAGCTTCATTGACTCATCAAAATTGGAGAAAAATAGAACCAAACGTTAAGCGAACCATTGGTGAAAAATAGAACATAAACATTGGAAAAAAGAAAAGCTATAAGGTGGATGGTTAGTCTGTTCTGGAGCCACAACGACGAAACACAAATAGACTAAGGTTCCTGCAAAACACAAAATTGATAGTGATCGGACAAGCAAAGACTAATCCCCCAATTCAAATGTCCAACACGGATCCGACAGCGACAAAAACAAAATTACTTAAAAGAAACTGCGGGATCAGCAAAGGTGAGATATTCCATCGTAGTGCTTGCAATTTGCCATCCGAAATGATGGCAACATAAGGTACTAGTGCTCCAACGGTGACGAAACAACAACACCGAAATAAAAATAAAACAAAATTGCATCGTCTGAAGACAAGGTTTTGGATCGGGTCACTCGCGAACGAGTCTCCGCAATGGCAGCTGCATAGATTACTACGGCCCCGACTCAAAGTTCGAAAAACCTCCGATAGTGAAAAAGGAAATCAACTAAAATTCAAAGTATCAAGTTCAAGTCAACAACATTGGTAGGAGAATAAATCATTCAACAAATTAACCTCAAAGATCGAAAATCGTAGTAGAAAACAAAATATCTCAACAATCCCAAACAATTCCAGGCAAAGTAAAATCTAAAAGGAGGGTCCCAAATTTTTTAGAAAATTGGGAAAACGTTGCAGCCGCAACAATTGGAGACTACTTGACGAACCTAGATATCTGGACAATTTTTTTCTTAAGTAACAGCCTGTTTAACAATAAAAACCAACATGTTGAATTCTTCCAGATGTATAGATTTTCCAATGGAAATATATGTACTTTTAATCATTGATGATAGTCCAATTTAGGAAATGGGAACTAAGACATCAAAGTCAAGATAACTCTTTCGAGGCCAAGGAGATGAATTTCATTTTTACCTGTGCCTTCGAGTAGCTTCCAGCTTAGACACCACAGGATTGTAACACATAGTAAACATAAATATTCATTTGTTCTTCATTCCCATGCCATTTTGCACTTTTTGACCTTTGTCCCTTTTGAGTCCTCCTCATGTATTTATTTCTGAATTTTTATTCAGGCTCCTCTATCCATAGTGTCCTTTTGTGTGAGAGATGTATTTAATTTTCGGCTCACGGATGGAGAAGAACTTTTTGACAATTTTGTACTTATATGATTCAGTACTTTGTTTTGATAGATATTTATTTTTAGGAGTTTTGACTCTTATTAGCCTTTTGGCTTTCAATTCCTGGCACAAGATCATTTGTATATAATATATTGTTTACCCTGCTTCCTTTCAGTGGGTCTTTTGCTGTCACCCCTAGGAAATTTTTAAATGTGAAATGGATGGAACCTCGAAATAGTATTCCATACCTTTTGATCCTGATTTATTTTACAGGGATAAAGCAGGAATTCAATGTGTTCATAGACATTTAGGAAAACTACTTAAATAGAATAAATTCTATCAGATCAAACAATAGTATACAGTCTTATACCCCAAGATCTTAATTAATCCGGAACTCTGATGCTTTCCATGCAACCAAACATTTGCCTCTTTTATTTAAAATCGACAAAAATTAACTAAAAACAATAGCAATGAAATAAATCGGGGTACTCGACCAAATCAATTTATTTATGTACAGGTCATCCAGAAATAAAAACCAAGAAAATAAAATTTTAGAACTAAACCACTAACTGGCCAGTTCTCTGCCCATCCCTATAGATATGGAAACTTGTAAGTTAAGGGGTTAGGCTTGACTACAAGAAATGAGAAAGACCTAACAATTATCTAATTTTGTTGTTCTTGAAACAAAAACTACATCTACTAATTTACAATCAATCTTATCAGACCGTGAACATTGAAGGAGATCAGGTTGGGTGTCCGATAGTTTGCTAGCTTCTTTTGATGCAAAGTGTCCCAGTTCAAGTTCAATTAGATAATTTCCCAATAAAAAATTTACTGATTCATTTTTTTCTTCCAATTGCGTGACAGTGTGTTTCATGTAGGGTTCTCTTAAAATTTTGATTTGAATTGAGCTCCCTTTATGAGGAAACCACAAATGTGACCAATCTGAAGCAAAATACCCTTTTAGTCTCGCGGAACAATCTCAATTCAAAATGAGTCCATAACCATCAGGTATGTCTGCTACCGCAATATCAATATACTGACATATCTTTTCATTAGCATGTAGACAAATCAGAACATCCTCCATTTCCCCTACTACTTTCACATTGGTCCTGTCTAATTGAGTCACCTCCCAGGTAGTAGGTTTAGGCTGTCCATTAATCTTTCTGCAAACTATGAGTGGCATAACATTTATTGATGATCCAGAATCTACCAAACAAGTGTGCACCTTATGATTCGAAATTTCCATAGTCAAAAGGAATGGTGGGGTTTTAAACATAGTCTTTCCTCCCACATTGGCATCAACAACTTCTTCTATAGGTTGGTTTTCCGTGGGTAGCTCTTCCTCTGGTACTTCAGGTGTTTTGAGATTTTCCTTGACATTACCCAATTTGTCTTCACCAGGCATGTTGACCGGTTTCAGATCTTGACTGGTAATTTTAGGTATCTCATCATCTATGTTATTCTTTGGTTGTTTCTTTACATCTCTTGTAATTTCTTAATCTTTGAGGGTATTGAATTGTCTTTATTCACCTGGTCCAGGATTCTTGCTGTCATATTTGTTTCCGATATCTCCTCATGTTTCAGAGTACTTTCTTCTGTATCAAAAAGCGAGACACAATCCCATAATACCAAAGCATCATTCTCTTGTTTTTCTGTGGATTTACCACCCTTTTCTTCTTCTTCATCAACATCTGTTAATTTGGAATCGAGCAGTTGATTCATCACTAATGTCATTGAATTTATCCATTGAAGAATTTTTTTTTTAGAATGGGGTTGCTGGTGGAAAGTGAAAAAATTCCATACCTACCTTGTTTAAGTTCATTGATGCGGGACTATGTGGAGGAGGTTTAGATTGATTGTTATCCTCTCTTCTCTTGTAGTAAGGATTATAGGCTTTCTGAGCTTCCTTTTCTTTTTCCAAATCTATTATTATGTTGGAAAGATTCTACATCATTTTTAACATTTCCTCAAAATCATGTGATTGCTCCTCTTTAGGTTTATACAGTAATAAGGCTTTCTTCCCAAAAATGTTTTCTCCTCACTGCTCAGGATAAACATCTATGCTTTATTTTTCAGCTTCTACTCTCTTAACCTCTTCATAAGTCTCTGATAATGTAGGTTTAACTTGAACCTTTTCAAACATGGCCAATTCATGCCCTAAAGCTGAAGTATAATACTCAATCAGAACTTTATTAGAGGACTTATCTGCTACATAGAAATTCTTAAGATAAGCATAAAACATTTGGGTGAAACTATGCACCTTTTCTTTTCTTTCTTTCTTCAAAGTACCTAAACCTTTCATTAATGTTGCATGGGTTTTTTGGGCTGCATATTTTCTTTTGAATATCCTTTCAAAAGTATACCAGTCTGGGATTGAGTTTGCAGGCAGGCCAAAATACCATGAGGCTGTTGCTCCTTTAAGGGTATGTGGAAAAAGTCTGCAGACTACATCTTCGTGTTCTCCAGCCTTTAGTCCTTCTATGGCCAAATAGAAACTTTGCAAGTGATCATCTACTAATATCTTCTCATTTGGGTCAAATTTGGGCAGCATCTTCTCAAACGCTTGAGGTAAGTCATGCAAAGGAGGTGCTAGGTTTACATGTGATCTGCCCTTCCAAGTAGGTGGTGGATTTGGTGGATTAGGTGGTTGATTTGCATTTATTCCTGCCATGAGTCTAGGTGGAGAGTGAGGTGGTGAATGAATAGGAGTATGTACGGGTGAACAATAAGGTGTGTTTGGGCCTACTTGATTCAAAGGCTGAACAACTTCCTGTAACGCGGTTTCTACCAATTCTTCCAAATCCCCAACCAACACTGAGTCTTCCAATATAAGACGGTCTCTTTTCTTATATTCTCTCCTGGGTAAATCAGGGATAGTAGGTAATCCTCCAATACTCTTCACATATGATCTGGTATGTCTTGTTAGGATATTTAGACACTTAGGAGTTAGTTAAGATCAACTTGTGTAATATATCCGTTAGGTAAAAGTGTGTTTCTTTAGTACGCATTAGTATACATTTGTAAATATTCTAATCCGACGGTCACGACATGTTCTAGACATAGAGTGATCCGACGGTTCAAATTCTCTTAGATAATACCTACCATTGATCCGTGGATTAACACCCGATTGGTCTACAATCTCTATTTAAAGAGCATAGAGGGTCCTTGGCTAGTCGATCAATTATGAGAAGCTCATGTAACTTTCTTTCTTTTGCATAATAAATTGCTCCAAGTACCTATTTGGCTGGTGCCGTGGATTGTTTCCCTCTCAAGGGTTTCAACCACGTGACAAACATTGGTGTATTGATCTGTGATTCATTTGTGTAAAGTGGTTGCTCTTGGTGTTGGGTTCTTTGGGAGTACCCTGTGTACCCTAACATGGTATCAAAGCTTTTATGAAGAGTCGCTTTCAGTTTTGATCAAGATTTGGAACTGGTGTTGCCGAAACTTTGAAAGAGTTTGGGGTTCTAGATTTTTTGTGCATTTGTGGCCTATGGAAGCTATTTCATTGTGTCCGGAGTGTCGTTTTCATTGGGAAATAGTTTTTGTTTCACCGAAAACCATTTCCGTTTGCTCCAGAAACACCCATTTCAACAAATATGAAGGTATAATGTTACAGTGACGGATTTGTTTTTTTTTAATTTCTCATATTTTATCAGTTTATTATTAAATTTTTATGTTTTATTCTCAGATTGTTGTTTTCCTTGACTGCGTATGCTCTTTTCCGTGCACCTTGCATTATCGCGACGAATCATAAATAGTAAGGGAAAGTTTTTTTTCTTGTCTTCTCGGCTACGTATGCTCTTTGTCATGCACTTTGTGCTATCACGGAAAATCAGAAACAGTGAGAAAACTTGAAAATGTAGACTTTCTGGGTAAGCTAACCAAGATCTAACCCCATTGTGTGGAAAAAGTTTTTTTGTTTTTGTTTTTTTGTTTTTTTTTTATTTGCAAGGAAAGAAAGCAAGCACGGAAAATGAGAGAGAAGAGTTAAAAAAAAAGCCCCCCTTCCTCTTTCCATACTTTTACGTACCTTTTAAACTTAGCTCATTTGGTCCAAAGTTTCTTTACACCTTCATAAGTCTTGAGTTCAAGTCTTATCAAGTTACTTTTTAGTGCATGCAATTTCTATTTTCAAGTTACTTTATTTTAGGAAGAGGGAGACTTTTTAGTAAATGTGATTGTCAACGGTTGACCTTGGGAAGAGCAAGCTTCTTTTTTTTAGTTGGTCAAGTTAATATTCGCCATGTCACTATTGGGGACATCTTCAACATTTTCTTTGATCAAGCATAACTTCATCATCTAGAATCATTTTTAAGTGTCATTTTTTTTAAACTACATATTTTTTCGAGCTCTTTGCAACCATTGTGATATTATACTTATAAGTTCTAACTATTTTTCATGGAAATCTCGTATGGAGGATGTTCTACGAAGTAGGGGACTTTTCAGGATAACCTCAGGGAAAGAAACAGAACCCACTGATGATGATAAGAAAATTAAATGGGAAAATAGATGTGATGAAGCTCATGGATTGATTGGTATGTCAATCTCTACTGATTTGCGATTCCACATATCTGGAATTGATGAACCTGATAAATCTTGGGAAAAGTTGGAATCTGTGTTTGATAAACATAATAAAATTTGGGGTAATCAACTTGAGAATGAGTTTCTTTCCTTGAATCGAAATGATTTTTTGTACATTCAAGACTATTTATCTAAGTATAAAACTCTTAGACTATTATGTGCAGAATGCAAGATTAAGAAAGAGGACAAACAATGTATTTATCATATTCTTTCAAAACTTGGACCTGCATATTCTATTTTTGTATCTACATGCTACTCCATGAAAGAATCCTTGACTGCAACTAGCTATCAAGAGCTTATTCTTGAATCCTTTGTGATTCCTTAATTAGAGAGCAAGATAAGCTCATTCATCTTGGAATAATTAACAATGGAGATACATATGGGAAAGCTTTATTGTCCCAACAGAAAGAAAAGTCCAAGCCTTTCAAGAAACAGAATTTTCGCAATAATAAGCCAAACAACAAGGGTCCCAAACCCTCTCAGACAGCTCCTTCTTTAAAAAATGACAAAGGATCCAAGCAAAAAGGAAAGAAGACTGAGCGTCATTGCAATTTTTGTGGAAAAGATAATCATGATGAATCTAAGTGTTTTAAGAAGATGGAATCCTTGGAAGCAGCAATGAAGAAGCACCATATTAGCCTAGATTCGTCTTCAGAATCTACCTCTCTAGGACATGCACTTTGTGCTTCTGGTTACTCTAATACTGCATCTTCTTCTTCTAATCCAATTGAATGGCTCATTGATTCTGGAGCATCTTATCATATGGCTAAGGATAAAGCCATCTTTTATACCATGCATGAATGTAACACCAAACAAATATTTGTTGGTGATGATAGATCTCTAAGTGTTGTAGGATCTGGAATAGTTCCAATAGAAAATGGTCATTTTAGTGATGTACTATGTGTTCCAAAAATTTCCTACAATTTGTTATCAGTCTATCAAATTACTCATTCAGGTGAAGGTAAAACTGTGACATTTACACCTCACTAAGTTGTAATCAAGGATTTTAAAAATCCTCAAAATATCTTTGCTACTGGAACTGTTGATGATATTACCAGGTTGTACAAATTTAACAACTTTGGGTCATCACCTTTTCCTTCAGTTTTTGTTGCTCATAGTGATAACTTGAGCAAACTTTGGCATGAATGATTTGGTCACTTGAATTATCGCTCATTGCAACAACTATGTAAAGACAATATGGTGACTGGTCTTTCATTGGTATCTTGCAAGGATGGTGTTTGTTCCAGTTGTGTACTCGAAAAATATCATCGGGATAGTTTTGACAAACATGCCTCTTGGCACGCCTCGGTTCCCTTGGAGCTTGTGCATAGTGACTTGTGTGGCCCTCTTCCATCTGCTTCCTTTTCTGGTTTCAAATATTTCTTAACCTTCATTGATGACTACTCCTGACGCACTTAGGTTTACTTCCTATAAGGCCCTTTTTGAAAAACAATCTAGTCATCAAATTATTAAGTTAGGATCTGACAATGGAGGAGAATATGTTAACAACAAGTTCACTACTTTTTGCACTGAACAAGGAATCCAACAACAGCACATTGTTCCATATACACCACAACAAAATGGTGTAGCTGAATGTAAAAACCACACTTTAAAAGAAATGGCTAATTGTATGATCCAATCTAAAAGAATAAGTCTTCAATATTGGGCTGAGGCCATAAATTTTGCAAATTACATAGTTAATCGCACACCCACTAAATTTTTATAGGGTATAACATTGGAAGAAGCATGGAGTAAAATTAAACCAAATGTAAGTCACTTTCGTGTATTTGGTTGTGAAGCGTGGGCTCACATTCCGGATGAAAAACGGAAAGCATTGCAGCCTAAAAGTGAAAAGTGCATATTTGTTGGATATTCTGATGATGTAAAAGGTTATAGGCTTCTTCAACAACATTCTCATGATATAATCATTAGAAGAGATGTTAAATCTGATGAAAATCTCTTGGCCTGCAAGCCTAACTTGGCAGGTGTGCCATCTTTGGCCTGTGAGCCTGATTCGACTATTGTGCCTTCTTCTTCTTCTTCTTCTTCCAGCTTCCTTGCTAGGTTTCCAACTCCAGTTTCTGATGATGACAATGAGGATGAAAATCCACCTCCGCCTGCTCATGTTCCTCAAATTGCACCAGCACCAATACTTCCTCGATGGGTCCGTTCAACATGTGAAGCAGCTGGTGATCTTGCCGGTGATCCTAGAGATCAACGTCGAACACGTTCTCAGTTTCAGCAAGCCTCTTCTCTTTTGGCTCAAGTTTTCGAGAATCATGATCTAGAAACTTTTGCAGAAGCTTCAGGAAATCCAGATTGGGATGCAGCTATGGATGAAGAATATCGTTCCTTAATGGCAAACGATACTTGGGATCTTGTTCCTCTTCCAAAAGGAAGAAAACTTGTCAGATGTAAATGGGTCTACAAAACTAAGTATGCATCAGATGGAAGTGTTGAAAGACTTAAGGCAATTTTAGTTGCCAAATGTTTTTCCCATTTTGAAAGGATTGACTACAATGAAACCTTTGCCCCTGTAGCAAAAATGATCTCCACCCGCCTTGTTCTTTCCCTTGCAGCCTTACATAACTGGGAAGTCCATCAAATGGATGTCAAGTCTGCCTTTTTACATGGTGATTTACATGAGAAAATTTACATGGAACAACCTCTTGGATATGTTCAGAATAACTCTAGCCTTATTTGTCTCCTTAAGAAATCCTTATATGTTCTTAAGCAAGCTCAAGAAAGCTCCTAGAGCTTGGTATGCCAAAATGGATAGCTTTCTCCTTGACACTGGTTTTTCTAGATGCCATTCTGACTCCAATGTCTATACCAAGAAAGTGGGAAACCATCTCATCATACTTGTTCTTTATGTTGATGATCTTATCCTTACTGGTAGTGACCCTAAACTTATAACCCATGTGAAATCCAGTCTTAAGCAAAATTTTGAAATGTCAAACTTAGGACATTTGCATTATTTTCTTGGTCTCCAAGTCTTGAAAACCAAAGAAGGAAATTTTCTTTCCCAGTCTAAGTATGCTTGTGACCTTCTTTGTCACTGCCACATGGAAGATTGTAAACCAGCCCCTTCTCCCTTCCAGTCTGGAGTCAAACTTTCTGCCACTTGTACTTCTGCTAAAGTAGATGCCACCTTGTATCGTCAGCTTGTTGGTATTCTTTTATACTTGACTCATTCTCGTCCTGGCCTTTCCTTTTCCGTTGGCCATGTTTCCCATTATATGAAAACTCCTCTTGAAAGTCACTGGAAAGCATAAAAAAGAATAATTTGATATATTTGAGGTACAATTCAGTTTGGGATTCATAACAGTACAGGGGAGAAACCTTTGTTGGTTGGTTTCACTGATTCAGATTGGGCCGGTGATCCTGATGATCGAAAGTCTACTGCAGGTTATGTTTTCGGTTTGGGATCTGAACCTGTCACTTGGGCTTGTAAGAAACAACAAGCTCTTTCTCTTTCTTCAGCAGAAGTAGAATATCAAGCCGTAGTTAATGCCAGTCAGGAAGCTTTATGGCTTCGACAGATCTGTTCAAAGTTTGAAATCGAGCAGTAGAAACCTACTCCACTTTGGTGTGACAATCAAAGTGCCATCAATCTTGCCAAAGATCTAGTTCTACATCAGTGCAGCAAACACATTGAGCTACACATGCACTTCATCAGAAATATTGTTCATGATAGTGTTATTGAAGTTAGACTCTATTTCCCTATAGATGATCAAGTTGCAAACATCTTCACCAAGTCTCTTACAGAAGTGAAGTTTTCTAAACTTCGGTCTATGTTAGGAGTTCAGGAATGTGTCCTTAAGGGGGGATAGGCTCTAATGCCTCCTTCCTTCTCCTAACACTGTCACTTTTGTAAATCCTTCAATCCTATCCCAAGTTGTTCTTAAGGGGGGATGTTAGGATATTTAGGCACTTAGGAGTTAGTTAAGTTCAACTTGTGTAATATATCCATTAGGTAAAAGTGTGTTTCTTTAGTATGCATTAGTATTCATTTGTAAATATTCTAATCCGACGATCATGATATGTTCTAGACATAGAGTGATCCAACAGTACAACTTCTCTTAGATCATACCTACCATTGATCCGTGGCTTAACACCCGATTGGTCTATGATCTCTATTTAAAGAACATAGAGGGTCCTTGGCTAGTTGATTGATTATGAGAAGTCATGTAACTTTCTTTCCTTTTTATAATAAATTTCCCAAGTATCTATTTGGCTGGGGCCGTGGATTGTTTCCCTCTCGAGAGTTTTAACCACGTGACAAACATTGGTGTATTGATCTATGATTCATTTTTGTAAAGTGGTTTCTCTTGGTGTTCGGTCCTTTGGGAGTACCATGTGTACCCTAACATGTCTTCTTAGATCATTAACAACTTCGTTATCAATAGAATACAAATTTTCTTTCAACTTCTCTTCAGGATTCAGATTGGGAAATGAACTACTTTCAAAACTATCACTGGTGGAGTAATTTCGAGCAAATGGGTTTCCTCGACTAGCCATGAACTAGTGGCCCTCCTTCTAGCACTAGAAACTATTGAGGCCTAGAAAATCACAGGCGACAACAACAAGGGATTCTCCTCAGTCAACGTTCCCAACTAGTCTGTGACTGTTTGGAATGGGGAATCCATCCGGTTTACGGTCTGGCTACTATAGGTCAAGTAACAAAAATAAAAGGCTTAACCAGTTGCGGCCTGGTCCATCGTGTACATTTTTGTTTTTTTTAGTTTTGAGTATGAAATGCAAATGCCTATCTAAAATGCAGATTGATCAAGAGTACGAAGAGCGGTCACAATGTGATGCGAAGGTTCTTACCTCTCGTCTTAAACTCTCTCGCATCTAAATCACACACAACAAGAAATACAACCATCTAACTAAGCCGTTCGTAGGGAGCAAGATTATCATTTAATGAGTAATGTATTACTGTTCATGCATTAAGAAAAATCACAGGTAGCTTTCTTTAATTCAAAACACATAAACATGAATAGATAGATGAACAACAAGATAGCTCATTGTTTATGAAAGCATTCATTACTCATAGTGGAAATTATCATAAAGTAAACCAAAGAACATTCATACAAGAACATAGGTTCAACAAGTTAGAATGATCTCACAGTTAATGAATGAAAGATGAAAACGAAATAGTTCCCCTTCAACAACATTCATTACACATCATTTGAACATTCCACCAAAGCTTTCTCCAATAGGAAAAATTGTAATTCTCTATTGCAAAACGAAATAGTTCCTCTTACAACATGTTCTCACAAGTCTAACTGGGAAAAATTCCTTTATTCTTTCTAACTCTCCTATACTTATACAAAGGAAAAAATTTTGGGCTGCACCAAATGACTCTTGGGATTCCCCAACGTTTCATCTCCCAAAAAATTGTCCTATAGTGAGTGCTCATACATTTTACAATATATTACATTTAAACAAACTAATAAAGCACTTTTAAGTAGAGGGCCCCGCTTGATTATTTAGGAACTTTTTCCATGCTTAGGCTTCTGATGTTATGCTCTCGAATTTCTTCTTCTTTGGGCTAGGACATTCTCCATAAAAGGATGAATATTAGTTTGTTGTTCCTTGGCCTCTTTCAATGATGCTGCTAATAAAGCAATTTTCCCTTCAAAATCTGTTGCTTGCACCTGAAATTGTTTTTCTTTCTCATCCATGGTAACCCTTTGTGTTTCCAACTCCCCAACTTTGCTTTGCAGCTGGCCTCTTTATACATTAAGGCCTTCATATGCTGTTTTTAGTTCATCCCTTTCTATCTTTAGCTCTTGACATTCCTGCTGTAACCTTTGCAATTCTGCTAGGTTATTCTGGGCATCTCTTCCTGTGTTTTCAATGGAAACTTCCAAAGACATCTTGTCTGTTTGGAGGGACCGAAGCTCTGCTTTTGAAGACTTCACTTCATTTTGCATTTCTTCAAACTTTCTCTTTAATCTGTTTCCTTCATCCCTCTCCTTTCTCAGGGTGTCCTTTAATTGAGCTATCTTTTTCCTTGATTTCTCAAGGTCTGTCATTAGTCGATCCACTTTATCTTCAGTGGTGTCGATCAATGCTACTCCAGCTTTGGCTGTCAGTCTTGGATCTTTATCTATACCATGGAACAAATTTTTATCAGTGACCATCATCCATGATTGTCCACTTGTTTCAAACTTCTTCTCCGTCCTCTTTACAATCCTCTTCTATTCTTTGTCATAAAAAATGGTGCTAAAGTATTGGACTTCTTCTCATTTCTTCTGCTCAAAAGGTATCAGCCTCAATTCAGAAACAACAACCTACCCTATATTGCTGCCAGAAGTTGTAGCAGGCTCTTGAGAGTTAGGACAATCTTGATCCTGTACTTCTTGAATGTCTACTGGGTCAGAAGTTTGTTGGTCTATTATGGATCCTATGAGCTTCAGACTTTCAGCTTCTTTCTTCTTCAACTCTTCATCTTCTTTCTTCTTTCTTTCTTCTTCATCCCTCTTTGCATCTTCCTCTACATTCTTTGCTACTTCTTATTCATCTTTCCTCATTTCTTCTTCTTCACTCTAAAGCCAACTCTCAGCCTCCTGTGCTAGTCTCTTGGCATCCCCTTCTCTTTTCGTTCCCTCTTCTTCATAAAATTTCTTTTCTTCAGTATGGCCCTAACCACCCTTAGTGGTGGTGATCTTCTGCTTGAATCTTCTCTTTAATGCAGTCATGTTCCTTGCATTTCTGAAAGTTTCTTCCTCTTTGTCCTAGTGATTTGTATATTCAAAGTGAACATTTTCTTCCTTGCAATGTTCTGCAACTTTCTTTTAGGAATCATTTCTATGGAAGTTCATCTCCTCAAAGTGAAAGTGCTTCAATTCTTGTACAAACTCAGTAGTTTGTTTAACCTTTGAAATTTTATAGCTTCCAAGTCTGAAAGGTATGGGAGGATAGGTTGTATTCTTGTGTTCAAACAGAAAACTCCCTATACCATCTAGGAAAACCTACCTAACTACTTCTTTATGCACCACAAAATCAGTGGCATACTTGGGGAGCAAAGCAGGTCCCCTAGAGAAACCATAAATCCTAATATACATCCCCTCATCAGTCAAATAATAGTTAGCATACTCCTCAATGACTTTAAAGTCCTCCTCAGACATACAATTACATTCTGTGAGGAAGATCAAAGTATATAAAGGCATAATAAAATGTTCACAAATTTCTTTGTAATGACTGTAATATTTGTGTGCCCACAACAGCTTGTAGGTTGTGTACACAGCAGTTCTGTCCCTGTCCCACATGCACCTTATGGCTAGAAATGGCTGGGTGCACAATATACAGTCTATTAATATCGAACTCATGTAGAACTCATATTTTTTCTGAGACACCCCTCCTAGAGCTGAAGAAATGCAAGCTGAGAGACTGTTGGACACAATGTTCGCCCAATTGAATACAGTCCCCTGGGTGGCTACATAAAAAATAATGGGAACCCAACCCAACTTGAAACTCTTACCATGGGCTCTCCCAAAAATTTTGTTCAGCATCAATGCTATAAACCTATAAGGGGTTCTAAGAGTGTGTTGAGGCCTGGAAATTCGCAGGCAGCAACAGTAAGGGATTCTCCCCAAACAACGTTCCCAACTAGCCCGTTTACTGTTTGGAATAGGGAATCCGTTCGGTTTGCGGTCCGGCTACCGTAGGTCAAAAAACAAAACAAAGGCTCTATTGGTTGCGGCCCGGTCCACCGAGTTTTTGTATTTTGACTTTAAGAAATGAAATTCAAGTGCCTAACTAAATGTAGGGTGATCAAGATGCAGGGAGCGGTCACAATGTGATGCGCAGGTTCTTACCTCTCGTCTTATACTCGCAAGCAACCAGATCACATACAATAAGCAATAAACTAGCTATCTAATCTATCCCTAGGGAGCAAGGTTATCATCTTGGGTGAGTAATACATTTGCACATGCATAATGAAGAATCACAAATAGTTGATACTTCTTTCATGACACATGAACACTTACAGATATTTAAATAACCAGATAGCCGATCATTTTATAAACATTTATTACTCACAGTGGTAAATATCCCAAAAGATACCGAAGAACATTCAACAAGAACATAGGTTCAAGAGATTAAATACTCTTACAGTAAATGAACACAGCTGAAAATGAAATAGTTCCTCTTCAACATTATTCATTCAATAGTACTGATACATTCCACTTTTTACTCTCTCCAACAGGAAAAATTGCAGTTTCCTTTGCAAAACAAAGTAGTTCCTCTTACAAGCAAACCTTTACAAAATTTTCTAGGGAAAAAGCCCCTTCTAATTCCTACTTTCAAATATTTAAACTACAATAGCCGATCCTTCAGGCTCCCCCCAAACGTGTGACTTTCCAGTTGCCCAAATGTTTTCGGTCCTCCATCTTTCAGCACACATTCATGATTAGTTAGGTAATTGTCGGGCCTTTTAGAACTCCGCGTTTGCTGTTAAACGGTCCGTCTTCCTCTACGCCGTGGCATTTTGACCGATATTCCGCGCTCACCTGCAATCGATCGACAAGCATCATCCACTGGGATTACATTATAAAACAAAATAGCAAGATCTACTCATGAAACAACCATCCCGCAAGGAAATCACCAGGCGCCGATACCACTACCTCGACCATAGCGGGAAACTTACTGGTGGTTCAACAATACTCACATCGGAAGGACAGTACATCGGAGGTTGAACGATTTTTTATATCCGTAATGGCGGACGAGACAATGGCTGAAGACAAGCGACGAGGGCAGGAGGAGGCTTAGTCGGACGTCGGTAGACATTAGGATCGGAAGTTAAAAGTATCTCCCAGCCGCAACGGCGGACGAGTTAGGGATACGGGAAAGCGGTTGAAGGTTCATACGAATCGGACGTCGGAGAGATTTAAACTTCAGACGCTAAACCACTTTGGGGAGCCACAACGACGGAAGGAACAAAAACAGAAACAGTCGATTTGACAGGAAAACTTAAGTGTTCGAAAACCTCTAGAAAAATTAACGGCAGTCAAAGTCAATGGTCCGTCACATAACAGTTAGCAATCTTAAACTTAACTCCGTGACTTGCTGCAAAGTTTGAGCACAAACAAATTGTAGGAATAGGCTGCATGTAAATCGTTCAAAACATCAACACTGAAAGCGTGATTAAAGAAACATCAAGGATGAAACAACCTGAAACAATACTTAGTTAAGAGGAGGGGCCCAAAATTTTATGAAATTTGGGGAGAAAAGTTGCAGTAGCAACAACTGGAGACTACCTGGGAAACCTAGAATCTCTGGGTAATTAATCTTTGAGTGACAGACTGTTTCACAACAAATGCATCCATTGAATTTTTTCAGCTATCCGGATTTCTCAAAAGACCGAAGTGTGTACCTTAATCATTGATGCTAGTCCATTTAGGGGAAAGTGGAAACTGAGACCTTCAAGTCTAGATAACTCTATCGAGGCCAGAGTATGAGTTTCATTATTACCTCTGTCTTCAGGTAGCTAACAGCGTGGACACCACAGGCTTGTAGAAGATAGTAAACATCCATATTCGTTTGTTCCTCGTTCCCATGCCATTTTAACACTTTCGTGCTTTTGGACTTTTGTCCCTTTCATTTGAGTCTTTCTATACGCCTTTCTTACTGAATTTTAATTCAAGATCCTCTATCCCATAGTGTCCTTTTGTGTGAGTGGTGTGCTTCAAGTTTCAGCTCACGGATGGAGAGGATCTTTTGGCAATTTAGTACTTATGATTCAGCACCTGCTTTGATTTATGATGCTTTTATAGAAGTTTTGACTCTTTATTTTCCTTTTGGCATTCGTTTCTTGGCGTGGGATCATTTATATTTAATACACTGTTCAGCTTGCTTATTTCCATGGGTCCTTTGCTGTCGCTCCTTAGAACATTTCAAATGTGACGTGGATGGAGCCCCGACATAGTACTCCATAATCCTCGAATCCGGTTTATTTCACAGGGGTTAAGCAGGACTTCAATGCACACAAAATTTTATTTGAGAAAACTGTTAGGCTGGAAAAATTATTTTAGCAACACATAGGCTGACACTCAACGTATTTGCTATTCCCAAAAGATATTAATATCCTCCAGACAACTGCAAGTTCGTTCCCCTTATTGAAAATCAACAACTCAAAATTAAACCAAATGAAAGCATGACTCGAAAACAACCACACAACTTATTTATATACAAGGCATAAAAAATCAAAGAAACTCAAGAAAAGTACGGCTTGAGAACCAAACCATTAACTGGAAAGTTCTCCTCCCATCCCTGTAAATCTTGCAGCTTATAAGTAGTAGGGCCAAGTTTGGCTACAATCTGAAAAGGGCCTACCCATAACTGCTGGAACTTGGTATGCTTTCCTTTCTCATCATGGGGGTGGTCCCATTTGAGGACTAACTCTCCTACTTCAACGTCTTTTGTCCCAGCTTTATGCTTGTCAAACCATCTCTTAACTGACTCTTGATGTTGTTTAAAACGTTCTCTAGCCTTGGATCTGGCCTCTTCTGCTTTCAGGAGATTATATATTCTTATTTGTAGAACTTCATCATTCGACCCCCTAGACTCTTGGGCTAGTATGGAAGATGGTAGCATGATATTGGGAGGCAGGATGGCTTCCTTACCGTACACAAGGGTATAGGGTGAGATTTCTATTGCAGTCTTAGGGGTGACTCTATCAGCCCACAGGGCGTTGGGTAAGGCTAAGTGCCAACTTATTTGGTTTTCTATTACAGTCTTATTCAGAATCCTAATGAGGTTTTTATTAGAGGATTCAGCCAGGCCATTTCCTTGCGGATAGTGGTTAGCAGAGTAATGTAATTTTGTCCCTTTATCATGAGCAAATGCAGTCAACTTAATTGATGAAAAGTATTTAGCATTATCAAATACTAACAAAACTGGAACTCCAAACCTGGTCATGATATGATCTTGCAGGAAGCTGATGACTTCGTCTTCATTTATCTTGCGCAGTGGTATAGCTTCGACCCAACGAGTGAAGTAATCAGTTGCAGTAAGAATGTACTTGTGCAAGAGGGAAGAATTCGGTTTTATTTCTCCAATAATGTCCAGCCCCCATTGCTCAAATGGTTCCGTAATCATCATAGGCTTTAGGGGCGTTGCTGCCTTAGGCTGTCTTCCACCACACCTTTGACAAATATCACATTTCCTGACATGTATATGTGCATCCTTGAAGAGTGTAGGCCAATAGTAACCGGCTCTAAGAATTTTGTGGGCTGTAGTGTCCCCTAAATAATGTTCCCCAGTCGTACCGTCATGTAATTCTGCCAGTACTTTCTTTGCATCTTCCTTTTCTAAACATCTGAGGAGAACCCTGTCATAATTCTTCCTGAATAACACTCCTTCAACAAGTTGATAGGAGGCCGATTTGTGACGTAGAGCTCTTCTTTGTTTGGAATTCCAATGTTCTGGCAACAGCCCTGACTGCAAGTAATGCACAAGGTCCCTATACCAGGACTCAGGAGTTGTAAATAAAGGACATACATCCATTATATGCAATTCGGCTTCATCTTCCCATCCTTGTTCTTCGTTGTTTCTGCTTTCAGTCATTAATTTGCATAACCTTTGACCTTTCACTATAGAGGCTGGCTTGAATTCAAGGTCGTATTCTTGAAGAGCTGTTACCCAATTGCCCCTTCTTTCTCCTAATTCTTTCTGTATGAGAAGGGATCTTACAGCTGGGTAAGGGACTATTACCTTGGTTCAGTTTTTTAATATATAAGGCCTGAACTACTTCACTGCCTTAAATACTGCGTAAGCTTTCTTATCAATGGCTGGGTAGTTTAATTCAGCTCCTTGTAGCCCAATGCTCATAAAAGAGATTGGGAATTCATCACCCCCATCTTCCTTTTGTGTAAGCACAAATGCTAATGAATCATCGGATGCAAATGTATACATAATAAAATCTTTATCGAAGTCTGGGCTTTTCAACGAAGGCGCATGTGCAACAACAGTCTTGATTTTACTGAAAGCATTCTTTTCAATTTCAGTCCACTTAAATTGTGCATTTTGTTTAACCATCTGCTGCAGTGGCTTAACAGTCTGGGCAAAATCAGGTACAAATCTTCTTACAAAATTTATGGTTCCCATAAATGATTGCATTCCCTTTTTATTATGGGGCATAGGGATTTGTTCAATGGCCTTAATTCTTTCTGGGTCTATAGATATACCTCTCTTTGAAACTATATGCCCCAGTAGCTTGCCTTCCGTGACAGCGAACACGCACTTCTTAGGATTGAGGTAAATGCCATATTTCCGACAGCGTTCGAAAATTTGCTTTAGGTGAAATGAGTGCTCCCCTCTTTTCTTTGAAAATATTGTAATGTCATCAAGATAAACTACAGCACTTCGTCCAATCAGTCCACGGAAGGCTATGTCCATAGCTCTCTGGAATGTCACTCCAGCATTAATCAGTCCAAAGGGCATCCTTATATAGGCAAAAGTTCCCCATTTAGTCCTAAACGTTGTCTTTAATCTGTCCTCTTCAGCTACCAATACTTGATTGTAGCCAGAGAAACCGTCCAATAATGAAAACAGTTCAGAACCTGAAACCATTTGTAATAGCTGCTCCATGGGTGGCACAGGATAGTTATCTTTATCCGATGCATGGTTTAAGTTTCTAAAGTCCACACACAGTCTAATTTCTCTCGACTTCTTTCTAACGGGAACCAGATTTGATACCCACTCAGAGTGTCTAACTTTGAAAATGATTCTAGCATCTAATAATTTTTTTACCTCACTCTGAATCAGTGGTTCCAGCTTTTGATGCATTTTCCTCAAGGGCTGCTGATATGGCTTGACTCCAGCCTTGATGGGAACAACGTGTTTGATGATGCTGGTATCGTATGTTTTTAAATCTTGGTACGTCTAGGCAAAGACATCTTTGTACTGTTTAAACAAACTGACGAACTTATCCCTTTCGGCTGGTGAACAACATTTGTCGAGGTTCACAAACTTAGGATCCGTCTCAGTCCCTAAGTTTATCAGCTCGAACTGTAGATTTGAGCTGTGCGTCTTTACGTTAGCGGGTCTTCTGAACTTTTCATTCAAGTCAAACATCTTCTCTAACGTTCTAACCCCTTTAGGGACGAAATTGTCAAATTTCATCTCGGCCTGGTGTTCTTCATCATCAATATTCGCTCCTTTGAATGCCTCATCATTTGTCAAACATTCTATAATTTTCTGGTCATCATCGAACACCCGCATATTAGTGATCATATCCGGTACTGAAGGCCTGAAAAGCAATTCAACAGTACATCGATTATTTGAGGGTGCAAGCCTAGCAGCCGAAGTGGCCAATAAGTCAGCCGCTGCATTCCTAATTCTTGGAATTGAAACAATGTTGAATGCATTAAAACATTTAAGCAGTTCCCATACCTCGTTTTGGTAAGCTTTCAAGTGAGGGGAAACACAATGTATTTGATTTCTTATTTTCTTTACAACTATTTCTGAGTCCCCAAAAACTTTTAAATTACTAACCTTTAGCTCAATCGCTTTCTTGAGTCCCTGCAACAGTGCTTCATACTCGGCCGTATTATTAGTACACTCAAACTCTAATCTACATGACAGGAAATGTTTATTTTTTTGTGGATCAATAAGGACGCAACCGGCCCCTGACCCTTCTAATGTCTTCGAGCCATCAAAAAATAAAGTCCACAAAATGTTATCTACTGAAAATGAATATATTCCTACTACTAAATCTAGTATTTTACAGTCAATCTCATCAGCCTGAGAAAATCGAAGGAGATCAGGATGGGTGTCAGATGTGTTGCTGGCCTCTTCCGCTTGGTAATCCCCTGGTTCCAGTTCGAGAAAATAGTTTCCCAACACAAATTCAACTGGTACATTCTTCTCATTCAGTTGAGTAACATTGTACTTCATGTGAGGTTCTCTTAAAATTTTAATTTGGTTGGGACTCCCTTTGTACGAAAACCACAGATGCGACCAATCTGAGGAAAAATATCCATTTAACTTAGCTGACCAATCTCTGCTCAGGACCAGGCCGTAAACGTCTGGTATATCAGCCACCATGATGTTAATAACTTGGCATACTCTGTCATCGGATGCTAGACGGATTAGGATGTCTTCCATCTCACTAATTACCTTAACGTCTGTCCTATCCAATTGCACCACCCTCCACATGGTTGGCTTAGGCTGCCCATTTATTTTCTTACATACTGATATGGGCATGACATTAATTGACGCCCCTAAGTCTACCAGACAATTGTGCACATTATGATTAAAGATTTCAAACATCAAGAGGAAAGGTGGATGTTTAGTTTTAGACTTACCTCCGATGCTAACTTCTCCAATTTCTTCTTCGTCCTGAGGTTGATTGTCAAAGGGCAGCTTCTCTTCTGCTGTTTCGAGTGCTTTCAACAACCTTTCTTTCTATTGAGGTGCTTTGCACATTTCAAACAGTGGGACATTTGCCTTTATCTTCTTTAAATCTTCAACAATGTCATATTCAATCTGTTGTTTAATGGACAGAGATTTATCAGCACTCACCTTCTCTTCATTTGTCTTGGGCAACATTATGTTCTGCTTAGGATCTTGGCTGGTAATAGTGAATTCCAAAATCTTATCAGCCAAGGATTTATCTTGAAATTTCTTCTTGATGTTTCTTTGTAGCCTTCTGATCTTTGGGAGTAAAAGACTGTCATCACTAATCGTCCCTTGGCTTCTAGTTGTCACGTTAGCTTCCCTGACATCCTTGTGTCCCTGAGTATTTTCCTCTTCTACATCGAGTAAGGAGACAGAATTCCATAATGCCATGGTCTCTTCTTCCTGCCCTTTTGTAGAAGTAGAAGCAGCACTTTCTTTATTTTCATCATCATCTTCTTCTGTTAATCTTGAATCCAACATCTGATTAATGACCAATGTCATTGAATTTATCCATTGTGGACAGTTCCTTTTGGAATGAGGTTGTTGATGAAAGGTACAGAAATTTTCCATCCCTATCTCTGCCAGATTCATGGATGCAATTTTTTGAGGAGGAGGTTGGGGGTGATTGTTGTCCTCTCTTTTCTTATAATATGGCCTGAAGAACTTCTGTGCTTCCTTTTCTTTCTCTAAGTCTATGATCTTATTAGACATCTTTTGCATCATTTTAGCCATACTTTCATAATCTGGTGACTTTTATTCCTTAGGCTTAGTGAACAATAAGGTTTTTCTTCCCGCACCTTTCTCTCCTGATTGTTCTGGATAGTCTTCAATACTTTCTCTTTCCGCTTCCACCACTTCTGCCTCTTCATAGGTCTCTGTCAAAGTAGGCTTGGCCCTACCTTTTGCAAACATGGCCAAATCAGGGCCCAAAGCTGAAGTATAGTATTCAATCAATACTTTGTCTGAAGGCTTATCTGTTTCAGAGAAATTTTTAAGATATGCTGCAAACCTTTGTGTGAAACTGTGCACTTTTTCCTTTTTCTCTTTCTTCAATGCACACAGTCCTTTCATGAGGGAAACATGAGTCTTTTGGACTACATACTTACTCCTGAACATTCTTTTGAAGGTATCCCAGTCTGGGATAGAGTTAGCGGACAATCGAAAATACCATGAGGCCGCAACTCCTTTGAGGGTATGTAGAAATAGTCTACACACCACATCTTCGTGTTCCCCAGCCCTCAAACCTTCTATTTCCAAGTAGAAACTTTGTAGATTATCATCCACTAGGATCTTCTCATTGGGGTCAAATTTAGGTAGTAACTTCTCAAAGGCTTGAGGTAGGTCATGCAAAGGCAGGGTCAGATTTAGAGGTGATCTGGCTCTCCATGCAGGTGGTGGGTTTGGAGGATTAGGTGGAGGTTGATTTGCGTTAATGCCGGCCATGAGTTGAGGTGGAGAGTGAGGAGGTGAATCAACAGCGGTGTGAACAGGAGAACTGTAATGGGTATCTAGGCCTACTTGGTTCAAAGGTAATTCAACCTCCTGTAAAGCAGTTTCCACAAGTTCTTCCCAGTCTCCAACCAACACTAAATCTTCTACTATAGGACGGTCTTTCTTCTTGTACTCTCTTCTAGGCAATTCGTGGATAATTGGAAACCCTCCAATCTTCTTTACATAAGCATGGGTGTGTCTTCTCAGATCATTAACAATTTCGTTGCGAACAGGATATAGATATTCTCTGTTTTCTTCTTCCAGAATTGGATTACGCGGTCCACTACTTTCAGAACTGTAACCAGCGGAATAATCTCGGGAAAATGGGTTTCCTCGGCCAGCCATGCACTGGCGGCCCTCCTTCTAGTGCCAAAACTATCGAGGCCTAGAAATTCGTAGGTAGCAACAGTAAGGGATTCTCCCCAATCAACGTTCCCAACTAGCCTGTTGACTATTTGGAATAGGGAATCTGTCCAGTTTGTGGTCCGGCTACCGTAGGTCAAGAAACAAAACAAAGGCTCTACCAGTTGCGTCCTGGTCCACTGAGTTTTTGTATTTTGACTTTAAGAAATGAAATGCAAGTGCTTAACTAAATGCAGGGTGATCAAGATGCAGGGAGCGGTCACAATGTGATGTGCAGGTTCTTTCCTCTCGTCTTATACTCGCAAGCAACCAGATCACATACAATAAGCAATAAACTAGCTATCTAATCTATCCCTAGGGAGCAAGGTTATCATCTTGGGTGAGTAATACGTTTGCACATGCATAATGAAGAATCACAGATAGCTGATACTTCTTTCAAGAAACATGAACACTTACAGATATTTAAATAACCAAATAACCGATCATTTTATAAACATTTATTACTCACAGTGGTAAATATCCCAAAAGATACCGAAGAACATTCAACAAGAACATAGGTTCAAGAGATTAAATACTCTTACAGTAAATGAACACAGTTGAAAACGAAATAGTTCCTCTTCAACATTATTCATTCAATAGTACTGATACATTCCACTTTTTACTCTCTCCAACAGGCAAAATTGCAGTTTCCTTTGCAAAACGAAGTAGTTCCTCTTACAAGCAAACCTTTACAAAATTTTCCAGGGAAAAAGCCGCTTCTAATTCCTACTTTCAAATATTTAAACTGCAATAGCCGACCCTTTGGGCTCCCCCCAAACGTGTGACTTTCCAGTTGCCCAAACGTTTCCGGTCCTCCATCTTTCAGCGCACATTCATGATTAGTTAGGTAACTGTCGAGCCTTTCAGAACTCCGCGTTTGCTGTTAAACAGTTCGTCTTCCTCCACGCCGTGGTATTTTGACTGATCTTCCGCGCTCACCTGCAATCGATCGACAAGCATCATCCACTGGGATTACGTTATAAAACAAAATAGCAAGATCTACTCATGAAACAACCATCCCGCAAGGAAATCACCAGGCGCCGATACCACTACCTGGACCATAGCGGGAAACTTACTGGTGGTTCAACAATACTCACGTCAGAAGGGTAGACCACTCCGCAGGTGGGAAACATCATTAATTGGACGTCGAAAGGATAGTACATCGAAGGCTGAACGGTTTTTTTATATCTGTAATGGCGGACGAGACAAAGACTGAAGACAAGCGACGAGGGTAGGAGGAGGCTTAGTCGGACGTCGGCAGACATTAGGATCAGAAGTTAAAAGGATCTCCCAGCCGCAACGGCGGACGAGTCAGGGCTACGGGCAAGCGGTTGAAGGTTCATACGAATCGGACGTCGGAGAGATTTAGACTTCGGATGCTAAACCACTTTGGGGAGCCACAACGACGGAAGGAACAAAAACAGAAACAGCCGATTTGACAGGAAAACTTAAGTGTTCGAAAACCTCTAGAAAAATTAACGGCAGTCAAAGTTGACGGTCCGTCACATAACAGTTACCAATCTTAAACTTAACTCCGTGACTTGCTGCAAAGTTTGAGCATGAACAAATTGTAGGGATAGGCTGCGTGTAAATCGTTCAAAACATCAACACTAAAATCACGATTAAAGAAAAATCAAGGATGAAACAACCTGAAACAATACTTAGTTAAGAGGAGGGGCCCGAAATTTTACGAAATTTGGGGAGAAAAGTTGCAGTAGCAACAGAGTGGTTGTGTCATACTCCCCTGATGGCCTTGTTCGAAAGTTCTTACCAAGTATCATCATCCTCTTTACTGTTTCATCCCGGTCTAAGTTAATTTCTTTCAACCAATCTTCAGTTAGGTAGACCTGGAATGGAGGTAAGTGATAAGCTAATGAGACATAACCAAGACTGTAAGAAGCATAGCCCTGTTTGGTAGTATGGGTCAGAATCATAGTAGTCACATCTGCCCTAGGTAGAATCCACCCAATCACTTCAAAACATGGGAAAAGCTCAGGTCTGGTGGCTATCTTCATAAAGGCAGACTTATCAATGTTGGCATATATTGTTAATTCTTCAAACCCTGTATCAGGCACTTCTTGGTTTGAAATCAGTCAATAGATCTCGCCCCACTTGTAGTTAGGCTCCACCTCAATGGTGGCTCTAGTATCTTGATAAATGTACACAACCTTCGTAATAATTTCCACCTCAGGTTCCCCCTTAGCAATAGGAGCCTTCTTTTTCTATCTTTTCGACATCTTGCCTTTACAATAGTTTCCCTGTCACAAACCAAAATGCATTCAAGCTATTTGTGCTTTTTAAAATCAGTATTCGAAGAATGAACAAAAACTGTATAAACATTTACCTCTTCCATATTCGCAATAGTTGAACTAAATGAAAAAATTGAGAATAACAAACAAAAGCTTCTACAAGCTATGCCTGAAAAAATCCAAAGTCTGAACAATGCTATACCCGTCCAACGAAAATAACCCTAATAGCAAATGCGTCAATTTTCAGTAGAACGTATTCTAACTCCTCGCTCAAACATAAATCCCATCAATGAGGCTCATCCTCGAAAAATGTGACCCTAACAAAAACACGCGGGCAACCAAAATAATCAAAAATCAAACCCTCCAGCATCTCAAACAAAACCAAGGAAAATGCCTATGGTGAAAAGAACTGAAACCTCCCCTTCCCAAATGGCCAAATGCAAACCCAAAAAAACCAGTGTAGACAGCTTAACGCTTGTCTGCACCAATTTCCTAAACAATCGGACAATGTTTGAACCCCCATAATGGATTTTCAAAACAACTCAGGAAAAGGAAAAAAAACCCCTATCTACAAATTGTCAAACTGGACCACACTATACGTTGATAAACCCAGACATATACGACCATCTACCTTGGTAGGAAAACCTAACCAAAGGACGACCCTAGTTCCAAGGCTCAATAGAAAGGGTAAAACCATGGTTGGCCTACCTGGAAATGAGCTACAGTCGACAAGAAAAAATCCGAAAGTTCCACAGAGACACCACCCATGAACGAGATCCCAACAGCTAGCACCAGTGCACAGTTCGAATCGATAGGGACAGTATAAGCAAAAGTTTATGGGATAACAATAAAATAATGCCCCATCCCATATATACACTTTAGTGAAAACAATTGGCAGGAAAACATTGCATATCGGGCGGCGGGACAACTAAGGCATTGGAGATCAACCTACTAAAGAGACACAATGGTGGGAGACAAAGATACTATGAGTTTCGCAGCACAATGAGAATCGTAAGTGAAACACACACTAGAAACCTCAGCATCGGAGCTCAAAATGACTATAGCATCGGACCATTAGTATGCTAAAATGCCACAACAGTGGACTCAACATAGACCAAAATTTCCACCGTCTGGTCAAAATCAAAGAAAAATAGAACCAAATGTTAAGCGAACCATCGACGAAAAATAGAACATAAACATCGGCGAAAGGAAAAACTATAAGGAAGATGGTTAGTCCGTTCTGAATCCACAACGACGGAACACAAATAGACTAAGGCTTCTGTGAAACATGAAATTGATGGTGATTGAACAAACAAAGACTAATCCCCCAATTCAAATGTCCAACATAGCTTCGACAGTGACAAGAACAAAATTATTTAAAAGAAAACCACAGGATCAACAAAGGTGAGATATTCCGTCGTAGTGCTTGCAATTTGCCATCCGAAACGGTGGCAACACAAGGTATTAGTGCTCCAATGGTGACAAAACAACAACACCGAAATAAAAATAAAAAAAAAGCGCATTGGCTGAAGACAAGGTTTTCGATCGGGTCACTCGCGAATGAGTCTCCTTAATGGCGGCTGCGTAGATGAGTACGGCCCTGAATCAAAGTTCAAAAAACCTCTGATAGTGAAAAAGGAAATCAGCTAAACTTTAAAGTATTAAGTTCAAGTCAATAGCATCGGCAGGAGAATAAAATCATTCAACAATTTAACCTCAATGATCGAAAATCACAGCAGAAGACAAAATAGCTCAGTAATCCCAACCAATTCCAGGAAAAGTAAAATCTAAAAGGATGGTCCCAAATTTTTTAGAAATTTGGGAAAACGTTGCAGATGCAACATGACCCTATAGATTCCTCTCGCATGTAGCTGGATCTCCATATATCCTTTCCATGAGTGGAAATTGAATGGAGTCAAGAGTTCTACGAAAGAAACCATTTGAAACTGCTGGAGTGAATGCTTTCCCCTATTAAAAAACTGAAAAATAACAACAAAAGGGGCACCGTAAGGTCGAACAGCCTGCACATTTCATGCTTTCATCACACCCAACATAGTTGATCAAGCAAGCTTGACCAACAATTTCCTTACTTGGGGTATTAAGTGGTAATCCTTGGCTTCTAGTGCAGTGCTATAATTTTTGAGCTTTGCTTAATTTTTAATGCAACATCTGTCAAAAACTTTGTTTTTGAGAGATATGAGCTTTGTCCCTTCATGAGCTCTGATACCATATTAATTTGTCACACTTGTGTAGGAACTAAAAACACAGTCTCACAAAGAATTTAGATAAATATGCATAAAATTGGAAAAATGGTGTTGCAATGGAAGTAGCAGCTCTGTATAATCAAATGAAAGAATGATGATACAATACAATGATCATGTAAGGGGCATGAACGCCAAGACAATTTTAATTACCAAGGAGGTCATTCGAATTGAATTAATGAGTCTAGCTTAACTGAAAGTAAGCCACAGTGAACACTCAAGTTAATAACCACTAATCAAAATCGTAATTGACTCAACTGATCCCTAACTGAAGTCGGAGTGCAATAAATGACTGAGTCTAACTGAAAGTATCTTAGACACATGTAATTGCAAGCCAACCAATAAGTGGTAGCGCATCAATGACTCTAATGAACCCCGATGAGGTTAACTAAAGTGTAAGTGACCATCAGAAGTGGTTGGAGGCGCTCATGTTGACTCTAGTTCCTTAAATAATCATTAAATAATCAATTTAGTGAAGGGAGGCACCTTCACTGCTCTATTTAACAGATTGTAACCATCAGTTAGCAATAAAGCGCATTTATGACACTCAGATCACCCCCTGAGTGCTCTAGTTAGCCTCCCCGAAATGAAGGAGAAGGCTTAGTTGATCTCCTTCACTGAAGGTAGGCATGAGTGTGCACATGCTGATGTCATACAATGCTCCTCTAATGTCAATTAAGTCAATAAAACTTAGGATAGTGGTTTAACTAGGCCAAATTGACCAAAATGAGTGTGTATGGTGNCTCCTAACCTAGCTATTACATGATTGAAAATGAAGAGGGCAGCCGTCTTACCATCCTATGCATATGTAGGCATAGCCTCAACCCATTTAGTGAAATAATCCATGGCTACTATCATGTAACCATGCCCCCCGGCTGAGGTAGTCTTACAATGCATAAAATCTATCCCCCATTTGGCAAAAGGGCCAATGACAATGACAGGGTGTAACAGAGCAGGGGGGTGCACTTTTTCGGATATAAATGTTCACAGGGTGGGCATTTCTTAATAGCCTCGTGACAATATTTGAAGATTGAGGGCTAGAAATAGCCAGCATGAAGGATTTTCTGGGCTGTAGATATCTTAGAAATATGACCACCACATGCTCCAAAGTGGAAGTCATTGAGAACTTGTTCAGTGTCTTCATGGGTGAGGCATCGTTGGAGAATGGAATCTATATCACACTTGTACAATGTATCATTTAGGATAAGGTAATATTTCACGTGGTGAGGGATACGACGACGATCATCACGAGATATATTGGGCTAAAATATCTGTGTCTGGAGATAATGATTAAATCTCCATACCACGGGTTGGTAGTGCTTATCAAGAACATAAATTTATCTGGGAATGAATCACTAGGCTCAGAATCCATCAAAGCACAGGGAAGGTCACACATCAGCTCTGCAAAGCCTAATGATTTCTTTGAAGTAGCTTTGGCAAACTCAAGGTCAAACTCCTAGAGGATGATGATCCAACAAGAATATTTGCACCTAGAACTTGACGAGTCAGGATGTAGTACATAGGGTTTTGGTATGTGAGTACAGTGGTGGTGCAAAGAAAGATGTAATGATGGAATTATTGGACAACAATGACCATGGCCAATGCTAACTTCTCCACACGTGAGTATCGAGTTTCAAAATCGGGAAGATTCATACTGGCGTAGTATATCACGTGTTCTTGGTCGTTTTGATCCTCATGGGATAGAACCATTCCAATGGTAGTAGTAGAGGTAGCAACATATAAGAGAAAATCCTTTGAATAATTTGGGGAGTGTATCATGGGTGACTGAGTCAGAGCATCCTTAATATTATCAAAGGTTCACTAGGCTTGGTCATCCCAGAAGAATGGAGTGTCCTTCTTCATGAATAAACATATAACCATGCGTTTTCTCTACAAAGTTACAAACAAAAAGAAGAAGAAATTTTTCCTTCCTTTGCAAAATTTGGAGTTCAAGGATGTTGGTTGGGGCAGACAGGGTGAGTATAGCAGAAATCTTCAGTGGATCAATATGGATGCCATCCTTAGAAACCACAAAGACTAAGAGACGTCCTGTCTCAACAAAAAAAACACATTTGTGTGGATTCAGCCATATTTTATAATGAAGACATCTCGTGAATATGTCTCGAAGATGTTGAGGATGGTCTTCCTGTTGTTGTGAATGTTTAGGGAGGTCATCGAGGTATGGCTCCATGATGTTCTTAATGTCATGAAACACATAGGACATGGTATGCTGGAATGTGGCTCCAATGTTCTTAATACCAAAGGGTAACTTCCTATAGGTGAAGGTTCCCCACAGGCATATAAATGTCATTTTGTACTAATCAGTGGGCAATATCTGAATCTTATTATTGCCACAAAATCCATCCATGAATGAGAAGATAACACTTCTGGAACAGTTTTCGATAATTTGATCGATGTGCGGAGTTGGAAAGGAGAAGGGGACTGACCTAGCATGGGGGTGTTATTTGTCGTAGGGGAAGTAACATCCAACGTGCAGAAATCAAGTTGATCAATTGTCACAACTCTTCCCAAATGCGGAAACTGGAGAGTTCTAAACACCATTGAAGTGACACCAGTCATAGCATAAAAATAATTTCTTCCTATGAGGAGATTGTAGTCTATCGAGGCATCCACTACTTCCACCTGAATGGAAATATTTTTTCCCCTAGCTCAACGAAAAGTGTTGGCATGAGACAATGGGGTTGGAAACCTCTTCCATCAAAGGATTTCAGGGTTTTCAGTGATTTCGCAAGCTCGAAAGATCCAGTGGCTTTCCAACATGACAGAGAAAAAAATGAGGTGGAAGCCCTTGGGCACCATTTTGACCTCTTTTTGTCATCTAATTATCTTCCATTTTCCTCCATAAAACCTTCATACTGATTTATAAAGCTTTAAATTCACCCACAAACTTTGGTTAAAAGGTATAAATGTCATTGCTTTTTAACAAATTGAATTTGAGATTTTTAAAGCATTTAAACTAAGGTTTTTATTCAGGGTTAAAGGATGTACTAACTTCCCGTAATGTCTCCAAGGTTGAATACTTGCAGGCCACCTAGGCGTGAATTGAAAGATGGAGAAAATATCCTCAGTGTCCAAGGATGGATAAACTTCCAACGAATAGATGATGTGGCTCTCATAGGTGTCAAGTCAAAGTCGGTCAAAGACGACCACCTGTGCTACCACTCAGCACAAAAGCAGGGCAGTTCCGATTTTGTTGATTTTCACAGATCTGATAGAGGATCTTGAGGATTATGTTTCATTAATTAGTTTCCATATTAATAGCATTTCTAGTTTTCAATAATTTGTATAAGTACTTCATAAAACAGAGGAGAAATCCATCACGATTTGGGAGAAATCACATACTGTTCTGGACTGTGTTATTCTATTACTGTGTATGATCTATTTTATGGTGAATATAATTTAAGTTTAATCTCGGTGATTCTTCATTTGCGTGTGTGAACGAGGCATTGGAGGTCCCCCTCTGTCGAGTCTGCAGACCCTTTCATTTCCATTGAACGATTTGGATTGTTGCAAATGATTTGGATTGTGTCAATGGTATGTTTTAGTTCCTGTAGGATTTGATTTTATTATTGTAGAATGAGTTAGACTGCTTTCAATCAGTTTTATCAACTTTTTTATTCCATTAATTAAATGTTGTAGAAATGGTTCATACTACTATCTCACATTACCGTGTATTGCTTGCTTATTCAACGATGGAGTCTTAAGAACAGTTACACATTATGAATGCTTTCCTGTAAAGGGAATTAATGTTTGATTGTTTATTCAATGCTGGGATAATAGGAAAAGTTTTATAATTCATATTTTAGGGTTAGGATTAATTTGTAATTGTTTTTATTATCTCAGAATCTTTCACATATAAAATTGCTTCCACATATAAATTGCTGTGTAAATGAAATATCAAATGAAGTTGAACCTGTAAGGGAATTTTTGCATTTTCAAATCACAGTAACTTAATATTTTAATAGACTTATTTCATAGATAACTAGATTTCCAGTTAGGTCTAGCTTTGAGTCCTTATACTTGGATATGCCTCTAAGTCTACAAACTCCGGATTGACATAAACTCAAGGTCTGATCTGCATTAGTGGATTGGAGCCCAACATTTGGTGTCGTTGCTGGGGAGGCATTGTAGAAGCAGGCTTAGGAACTTTAGTTCTCTGATAAAAACAAAATTTTCTAAAAAAAAACATAGAGTATATTTTAGTTTTATGTCAAGACAAAGAGACGAGAAAGGAAGATTTATCAAAAAAACCCCAAAAACAGAAGTAACAAGACCTTCTTTTCCAAAAGGATTCATCACAACAGTGGGTACTTTTAAAATGGCTGAGGAAGAAACATCAAAAGGGCCAACTGTAGAACAGAGAAGGGAGTATGAGAGAATGTTAGAAATAGAAAACAAACGAAGACAAGAGAGAAGAGAAGAAGAGAGGCGACATGAAAGAGAAGAAGAGAGGAGACATGAAAGGGAAGAAGAAAGGAGACATGAGAGGGATGAAAGGACAGAAGAAGATCAAGAAGCCACCTTTAAATTTCCCATCTTGGACACTAGTATCATTTTAGGGGAAGAGGTAAAAATGAAGAATATCCCACCGTCTGTTTTACCAAACATCTATGGCATGACCTCTGAAGATCCTAACTCTTTCCTATTCGAGTTTGATATTTTGTGTCGAACTTATGGATCCACTAATGGCACCCATAAGCTTCGTCTTTTCCCTACTACCCTTAAAGCAGCTGCCTTGAAATGGTTCATGGGATTAGGAGAGCATTCTATCACTAGCTGGGATGAAATGAGGAAGATCTTTCTTAGAAAATATCAAGCCTATTGCAGATCAAAGGATCTAAAAGATGAAATTTTTTGGGATGACTCAACTGGAAGATGAAAGCTTGGAGGAGTATCTAGAAATATTCTTATACAATCTACAGAAATCCAAATACAATTCATTGACCCCTGAGATGATTAGGACAATATTTCTAAAAGGAATTAGAGAAGAATATTTGGATACTCTAAATGTTATGGGAAAAGGTGACATCTCTTACCTTCCCTTTGATGAGATACAAGATTTATGTCAGAAATATTCAAGAGGAAAGGCTAGAATTGGAAAAAGGGATATCACTACCAAAGTAACTAAATCTGCAAACAGTGGTATCTCTAGAGCTGAGCTTGGAAATCTGCTAGAAGATTTCAAGACTGATTTATTGAGTACCTTGGGCACACAAGTCAAAGTAGCAAAAACCAAGAAGAGACACGAACAACAGGACCAACAAGATCAAGCTTTGTCTATTTTTTGTCCTAAATGTAGAAAGAAACACCCATTAAAAGAATTTCCTTTAAATACTGTTGAAATTTGTGGCTTATGTACTTTTAATCACAAAACTGATGACTGCCCCAGATTGAAATAATTACAGGCAGCTCGAATGGAGGAGAATCAAAGCATGGAGTCTCTCTACTTTATGGGGCAACGAAGACTTTGGCAGCCACGATTTTCAGGTATTTCTCAAGATCCTATGCAACAATTTCATACAAATGATCAAACTCCTATTCAGAATTCATGGAGTGCACCCATGCCCTGGCAAACTTAGTCTCCTCCATTAGTCCAATCTGCTCCAAATTGGAGAGGATAAGCCCATGGTAACCAGACATATCAGCAGGCCTATTTGCATCCCTATCAACAACCTTCTGCCTATCCCCAATACCAGCAGAATCAAGTCCAAGCCCCATATTTTCAACAACCCAACAACATGGCTCCTCAATTGGGTCCACCACCTCAACAGCTTCAATTTCCATCCAATCAGCCTCCACCTCGGCCTACACAATTGCCAGCTCAGCAAATTCCAAATCCAAATAATAAAATAGACAAACCCATGTATAATGTTGATGATGGAATGCTGCTTCCCTACTCCATCCTCCCACTGCAAAATATCTATTTAAGATCTGGGAAAAATTTACAAAAAGAATCTCCTGTTATCTTAGAAGAACAAACAGAAAATGAGAAAACTCCAAAAAAATTAAATACAGAAAAACCTCAGTCAGAAAGTCACAGTCAAAAAGGGAAAACATTAGTATCTTATACACCTCCTTTTCCAGAAAGGTTGGTAAAAAAAAAACCTTCAATCTCCCTACTTGATTTTGATGTTTTGAATGAATTAACCAATGTATATGTCAAAATTCCTCTACTATAGGCTATAAAAGATATTCCAATTTATACTAAAGCAGTTAAGGAATTATGTCTTAATAAAAGAAGGAAGGATCCATCAAAAATTCATGTGGTAGGCAATCTAGCAGGATTAATGTCTAATACTATTTTCATTGAAAAGTATGTAGATCCTGGAATCCTAATGGTTACAATTACTATTAATAATTTTTTAATTCCAAAAACGTTGATTGATATAGGTGCTTCCATTAATGTCATGACACTAGAGACAATGGAATACCTTCACTTGACAAATCTCAGACCAACCACAACAGTTTTGGAATTAGCTAATAGGTCTAAAATTACACCTGAAGGGGTCTTAGAAGATATCATTGTTTCTTTAGACTCCTGGGAGTATCCTGTCGATTTCAAAGTGCTACAACCAAAGTCTAATCTAAGAGGGCACCCATTGATCCTTGGCAGACCCTGGTTGGCAATAGCAAATGCTTTCAGGAAGTATGCTCATTTCACATGGGACAGAGAGAAAACAAATTGCACTTTACCCTTCTGCCCAAAGACCTTCTACATTAGATCAGCTGTCATGGATTAATGAGACCAAAGAACAAGAAGAAGAAGTGAATCAGCCTGTCCTGAGTATCAATCAGTTCTTTGATTTTCAGGAAGAAAACAACGAGGATTTGTTAGATTATTTCATTGCTGAACCTGATATTTCTGAAGAATTAAGAGATATGCAATACGCTGTAGCAAATCAAGTTTTGGGTTATAGTTTTAAGGAAAATTGTACAATACATTCTCTAGCATTGGCACTTCATGATATTTTTAATGTTCATTCAATCACATATATTCAAAGTAAAACAGTTGAAATCAGTCCAGGAAAACATTTGAATATAAGTGCACATCTTACTTCATCACAAGAAGAACAGTTGATTACTTTGCTAAATAAAAATTCCCATGCATTTGCTTGGGAGTATACTGATATGCTAGGTATTCATCATGAGACATGCACTCACCACATTTACACAGATGATAAAATCAGACCTCTTAGACAACCACAACGCAGAATGAACCGTATACTAAAATAAATAGTCAAGAAAGAGTTGCAGAAGTTGTTAAAAGTGGGATTTATTTACCCCATCTCCGACAGCCAATGGGTTTCCCCCTTGGTTGTTGTTCCAAATAAAAATGGTAAATGGCAAATATGTGTAGATTACAGGGAGTTAAATAAGGCAACATTAAAAGACTATTTTCCATTTCCTTTCATTGATCAAGTGTTGGATACCTTAGCTGGAAAAGAATATTTTTCATTTTTAGATGGTTTCAGTGGGTATAATCAAATTAGTATTGCAAAAGAAGACCAAGACAAAACCACCTTTACATGTACCTGGGGCACATATGCCTACAAGTTTTTACCTTTTGGCTTATGTAATGCTCTAGCTACCTTTCAGAGGGAAGTCTTGGCCATCTTTGCAGATCTAATTCATGAGTGTGTTGAAATTTACATGGATGATTTTTTTGTGTATGGAAGTACCTTTGAAGATTCCTTAGCAAACTTGGAGAAAATTCTAGAAAGGTGTGTTGACTCAAACCTTTCCCTTAGTAAAGAAAAGTGTTTTATGATGATGACTGAAGGCATAGTTTTAGGACATCACATTTCTTCATCTGGAATAAAAGTAGACCCTGCTAAAATTCAAATCATTGAAAATTTATCTGAACCAACAACTCAAACATATGTAAGAAGCTTTTTAGGGTATGCAGGGTATTATCATCGATTTATTGCAAATTTTAGTAAGATATCTCTACCATTGTTTAAATTGCTTTCAAAGGATGTGAATTTTAATTGGGATACTAACTGTCAATCTACATTTCAAACACTTTAAGAGAATCTCTCAGCTTCTCCCATTTTAAGGGGACCAAATTGGACATTGCCTTTCCATATTTCTACTGATGCCTCTGCTACTGCAATAGGGGCCTCGTTGGGACAAAAAGAGAATAGCATGACTTATGCCATCTATTTTATTAGTAAAAATCTGACACCTGCAGAGTTGAACTATACAGTCACTGAAAAGGAGATGTTGGCGGTGGTTCATGCTGTAAACAAATTCCGTCATTATATAACTGGCTACGAAATTTTTGTCCATACAGATCATTCAGCCTTACGATATTTAATGAATAAATCTATCACTAATGGTCAGATTACTAGATGGTTGTTATTAATGCAGGAATTCAATATCACTGTTCTAGATCGACCTGGATGAGAAAATCAAGTGGCAGATTTCCTGTCTTGCTTACACAATATTGGTGAGGTTGTTCCTATTTTAGATAGTTTTCCTGATGAACACCTGTTTGCAATTTCTGTTATCACTCCTTGTTATGCTGATATTGCCAACTACTTATCATCAGGCCAACTACCACCATCTATGTCATCTAAAGAAAAGAAAAAGATTATTAAACAAAGTGCTAGGAATATATGGGTTAATGGTGATCTCTTTTATACGGGATATGATCTAATTATAAGAAGATGTGTACGACAGAATGAAGTCTTAGATATTTTAAAGGCATTTCATGATGAACCGTGTGGTGGCCATTTTGTAGATAAAAGAATAGCATACAAGATACTCAATTTGGGGTATTATTGGCATTCTATTTTCAAAGATGCTAAGAGGTATGTTAGAAGTTGTGATACTTGTCAACGGATGGGACGGCCAGTCCGGTCTAATGAAATGCCACTCCAACCACAAATCCTCATTGAACCATTTGAAAAGTGGGCCCTTGACTTCATTGGTCCAATTCATCCACCATCACAAGGGAAGAAGTACATTTTGGTATGTACAGACTACGTCACCAAGTGGGTAGAAGCCGAACTATTACCAAGAGCCAAAGAACAGATTGTGGTAAAATTTCTTTTTGAGGAGATATTTGTCAGATTTGGGGTGCCTAGAGAGATTATAACTGATCAAGGTGCCCAGTTTACTTCCAAATTAGTGTAGGAGATAGCAGAAAAGTACAAGATTAAGCACAGAAAGTATACCCCTTACCATCCATAAGCAAATGACCAAGTGGAATCTACAAGCAAGACTTTAGAAGGCATCATCACCAAAACTGTCCAGATGCATAGGAAGGATTGGTCAGCTAAGCTTACTAAAGCTTTATGGGCATACCGAATCACTTGGAAAAACAGTACTGGTTTTTCTCCTTATCAGCTTGTTTACGGTAAGCAAGTCCTCCTCCCTATAGAGTTTCAAATTCATACTTTCAAGTTAGAAGCAGATTTGGGTATGGATATTTCTGAGGCATAGCAAGAAAGAATACTTCAATTGAATCAACTGGATGAGATGAGATAGGCTGCCATAGAACACAATATTTTGATCCAATATCAAAGAGCTCAATGGCATGACAATTTTATTAAAAAGAAACAATTTCACATCGGTGACTAGGCACAATTGTTTGACTCAAAGTTTAAAGACTTGAAATCCAAATTGACAACTCATTGGCTTGGTCCATATGAGATTACAGAGGTATATGACAATGGCTCGGTCAAACTTCAAACAATCAATGGTGAAGCATGCACATTTGTGGTCAATGGCCATCGGCTCAAACTTTATACCAAGCCTATTAGCAAGGAAGATTTCATATAACAGATTTCATAGCAAAGGGAAATGGAAGTGCTGGATAGACACATTAGTGTTTCTCCTTCACCTGCTTCTTAGTTGATCTGATATAGAAAATAAAAATTAAAAATTAAAAAAAAACAAAATATAAAAAACAAAAAATAAAATAAAATCAAGAAAAAAGGAAGTTTAGTTGTGAAAACCAAGTCACTGGCACAACATAAATTTGAATTTTCCATGGAAAACCAAGTTCGCTTATCTATTGAAAATTCATAAAAATATTTTTTTCAAATTTCATGTCTTTTATATAGTTTTATTTCCAATAATGAAGTTCTTATTTGACTTGAGGACAAGTCAATAAGTAGGCCTATGAGGGGGATAAGCATTTTTATGCTTTCTTGGAACCCTCCAATTCTTTTTCATATGGAGAGGGACCTGACTTCCAGTAAGGCAGAAGAAATCTACAGAAGGACCTGACTTCCAGCAAAGCAGAAGGAATCTGAGATGGCAGACAGAAGACATCAGAAGGACAGAAATGAATCGAAAATACATGCAAACCAGCTACATCAGGAAGCAAGCTCATCATACAGGGATATCAAGCAAATTCTATAAGAAATTTTAGTTTTTGTGTTTTAAAAGTTGCATGATTCTTTGTTTCTAAGTGATGACATATTTACCAACCCTCGTAAGCTTTACTGCCTATTTCATTATCCTCACAGTCTCTGCCAGCATTCCATTTAATTTTTCATTATCCTACCCTAGGGGTCAAGATGGTGGTCAGGATCAAACCCAGAAGCAAAATTATAATGGCCAAAAACATATACTGCATTCTACAGGCAGGGTCTCCTTCTTAGCAGAAAGACAAACAAGGTCTCCTTCTCAGCAGAAAGTGAAATAAAGCAATAAACTGGAAAATACAATTTCAAATGTTTTTCTATATATACATTAGTGCATCATGCATTAAGTAAACATATAGAATTTAGAACATTGATGGTCATGTGTATCTTCAAAAGAGAAAAAAAAATCTACTTTAAGAGAAGAAATCCCTTTATTACAGCTCTTTTATTAAACATTGGAGCATGCAAATAAATTAAAGTGTATTATATGAATTAAAACCTTACCTTTAATTTCTTTCCTGAGCAAATAATTGAATGGAAAGTGGCATTTTTATGAAATGATGAGAAGAAACGTGGTTTTATGCCCCACGATAGTATACAAATGTGCCTGAAACTTGTATTATGAACTGGTGAAGTCGAGGAGTACGATTTGGTCATTCTTTTTTGGACCAAATCCAACTCTTTTTATCTGCAAAAACCGATTGTTGTGGGTAACAGTTTGCAGTAAGAAGAAGCCGTGGATTAAAGGAAGGAAGCAGGCACCAATTGCTGTGGAAGTAATCGTGCAGGTAGAAGTGAAGGCAGTTACATCAGAAAGGAGGTAAAACTTAAACCCTTTCTTTGCCAAAGACTCTGCTAAGACCAGCAGCAATTCTACATTTTCAGAGTATTGTTTTGGGATAAGAAAACAAATGCAAAGTTAAAAATTGAAAGGTTGAAGTTTCCTATTGCATATCTCTTTCCTAATAAAGTTCAAAATGTCATCTAGACTAGAACCAGCGAAATTCAACCCCACTGATATTCATGAGAATTGCATGGAGATCTTTGAAAAGAAACAGTGGGTAACTTTTTTTGAAAAGTTTGATGGGCATAATAATCATGTTACTCTATCTTTTTCTGAAACATTTGATGGAGAAAGGGTTATAGTGGGAAACTTGAACTTCAGACTATCTGAAGACATATTAGCACACATTATTGGCCTGCCACAGCAAGGAGAAAGATTTTTCAAAACTAAGCAATTCAAGGAGAAGGCATGGATACCCTTTTTGTGCAGATCAAGAGCAGGGTCAGTAAACTGGAAGAAAGGAATACCAAAGAGCTGGCTGGTTCATCCCTGGGATGAAATAGTTTATGTTATCCAAAAATTCATTACTTGTGAAGGCCGATCCAGTATTGTTTATCTTTACCATATCAAGTTGTTGCAGCATTTAAAAGGTGAATGTGAGATTAATATGCCATATTTCCTATTACAGAGTTTAACTAAGATGGATAAGGTTGTCCAAAGGCGTGAAAAAGACAAAATGACAAGCCTTTTTCACTGTGGACTCATCAAAATCATCATCCAACATGAGTTACAAAAGAAAAATTTGACATGGTCAGGATTTTTAATTCACAATCAGTTTGAAGAGCAGGAAGAATTGCTTGAAGAAGGTTTAAAAAAAGATGAATTGTTGATGATAACATACCCTAAGGCAACAAGCTCAAAACCGCCAAAAGGGAAAAAGAAAAAGAAAGAGGTGTTGCTGATTACTGATGATGAAGACAACTCTGAGGCAGCAAGTTCAAAACAACCTCAGAGAAGGATACGAACTAGGAGTGTGATGAGAGAAGAAAAATAGTTTAAAAAACAAGAGCATATTTTCACCACTTACCAAAGAAAGCTAAGGAAGTATAAGCAAGCTCAAAGTAAGTTAGCATTGGAAAAAGATGATGAAAGCCAGCAGAAACAGTATGAATACATACAAACCTTGGGGATTCAAGAAGAAGATCCAGCAGATGAAATAGATCAGGATATCCAAGAAACTGATGAAGTGATCAAACAGACAAAAAGAATCAATCTCTTCTTGGATCAGCAAGAGAAGGAAAAGGAAAAGCAATCAAGACAGGAAATACTAAAAGACTCAGCTTCTCTTTTCTCAGAGCAACAAACTGAGTAAGAAGAAAAGAAAGAAGATTCAGTTCAAAATCATGAAGAATTGGGGATGGACACCAATTCTATGCAGCTCCCAATGAAAATGAAGAAGAAGAAGAATTCCAAAAACAGTGAAAAGATTAGGAGGTTGAAACTTAAAATAAAGGAATTAGAGAAAAGGAATGAGGAGTTAAAAGAAATCGACTGGAAGCTTAAAGCTCAGAGGATACGCATCTCCAAGCATGCATACAGATGGTATAAGCAAAAGAAGATTTATAAAACTAAGTATGAGAGACTGAAAGTCCTTTATGCATATTGAGCTTCAACAGATGCATCATCTTAGACAGGAGATTAAAAGCAAGATGATCAGCAACAAAATTTTGGTTTTTGATATAAACAGGGTCAAACATTTTTGGCATGGGGACATGCAATAGCTTCCTCTTGGGGGAGATGTTGGGCACCATTTTGACCTCTTTTTGTCATCTAAATATCTTCCATTTTCCTCCATAAAACCTTCATACTGATTTATAAATCTTTAAATTCACCCACAAACTTTGGTTAAAAGGTATAAATGTCATTGCTTTTTAACAAATTGAATTTTGATATTTTTAAAGCATTTAAACTAAGGATTTTATTCAGGGTTACAGGATGTACTAACTTCCCGTAATGTCTCCAAGGTTGAATACTTGTAGGTCACCTAGGCGTGAATTGAAAGATGGAGAAAATGTCCTCAGTGTCCAAGGATGGATAAACTTCCAACGAATAGATGATGTGGCTCTCATAGGTGTCAAGTCAAAGTCGGTCATAGACGACCACCTGTGCTACCACTCAGCACAAAAGCAGGGAAGTTTCGATTTTGTTGATTTTCACAGATCTGATAGAGGATCTCAAGGATTATGTTCCATTAATTAGTTTCTAGATTAATAGCATTTCTAGTTTTCAATAATTTGTATAAGTACTTCATAAAACAGAGGAGAAATCGATCACGATTTGGGAGAAAACGCATACTGTTCTGGACTGCGTTATTCTATTACTGTGTATGATCGATTTTATGGTGAATATAGTTTAAGTTTAAGCTCTGTGATTCTTCATTTGCATGTGTGAACGAGGCATTGGAGGACCCCCTCTGTCGAATCTGCACACCCTTTCATTGCCAGTGAACGATTTGGATTGTGTCAATGGTATGTTTTAGTTCCTATATGATTCGATTTTCTTATTGTAGAATGAGTTAGACTGCTTTCAATCAGTTTTATCAGCTTTGTTATTCCATTAATTAAATGCTGTAGAAATGGTTCGTACTACTATCTCACATTACCGTGTATTACTTGCTTATTCAACGATGGAGTCTTAAGAACAGTTACACATTATGAATGCTTTCCTGTAAAGGGAATTAATGTTTGATTGTTTATTCAATGCTGGGATAATAGGCAAAGTTTTATAATTCATATTTTAGGGTTAGGATTAATTTGTAATTGTTTTTATTATCTCAAAATATTTCACATATAAAATTGCTTCCACATATAAATTGCTGTGTAAATGAAATATCAAATGAAGTTGTTCTTGTAAGGGAACTTTTGTGTTTTCAAATCACAGTAACTTAATCTTTTAATAGACTTATTTCATAAATAACTAGATTTCTAGTTAGGTCTAGCTTTGAGTCCTTATACTTGGATATGCCTCTAAGTCTACCAACTCTGGATTGACATAAACTCAAGGTCTGATCTACATTAGTGGATTGGAGCCCAACAGCCCCTTCATCTAGAACAATCCTAATGATCTTTTTCCCAACTACTTTTGTTACGATCTAAAAAGCGAGTTTTTTGTTCAGGATAAAGCACCCTTGTAACCTTGGGTATAGGGTTACCAACTTAATACTAACTTGCAGACAATAATCTTTTACAAATAATGGAAATAGAATAGAAAGAAAATCTCAACTTACTCGATTAACAATGGTTGATCCAAACTTGATCTTTTCTCGCTCCACTTCTCTCCAAAGCTTTTAGGGATGTAATTCTCCACCTACAAAGAGAAAATCCTTCAATTAATTACTCATGCATATGTATATTAGAGGTTAGATGAAAAGCACATATATAACATAATCACACATACTCATTAAGACAATATACATGAAATAAACTCAACACAAGATTGGAAGAAGAATTCTCTTTGTTAACAAGTGGTGAATAAGATAAGAGTACAACCCAACTTCTAACACAAGGAATCCTCTACAACCAAAGGAATTTGAGCTATGCTGCTCCAATACTCTAAATATATACCACCAGCATTACTTTTCACTCCAAAATTGATTGATTAGCCCCCACCCCAAGGCCTCTATTTATACTTTGCAAAATAGAGTGGTTTCGAAGATTGGGGTGGTTGAGATGGTTGGGATAGTTATGGATTAGGCCCCAACTAATCTCATCTAATTTCAATTATAGTTTTTTAATGTCTAATTAGGGTATACATGGGTATTAATATAGGCAACAGGCATATGACACACATGTTGCTCAAAGGGAACTCGCGTATGCAAGCATACGTGGGTTGCAATGCAAATACTCATGTATGACACATGAGTTGAAATGCACATAGTCATGTATGCAACCCAAAATCCATAATAAAAATATGCAAGGCTGGTATGAGGAAAATGCATCAAAGGTCATTCCCATATATAGTGTTTAGGCTACTTCAATCCAAATTGTCCTTTTGTGTACCAACATGAGGAATGTCGACACTCAGATGGAGAAGTGCCATTTTGGATTTTAACAAATGCCCCCTAATGTATAAGGTCAGACAAAAGCGATAGCCAAAATACATTATAATTATTATCTTGGAGAACTTAGAAGTCCAAGGAAGAAAAAGAACCTGAAACAAATACATATCGAATGTCATATACAAAACCATATATGAGGATGCCATGTTCAATATACTGGAACACTAGCTCCTTTACAATATTTGAGTACATCATATGATACAGGACCACATATATTACAAAGGTGGATCGAAGCCACAATATACAATCATGATGAGTCTTCAAAGATCTAGAAGCTGTGTAAGTGAACACAACACAATCTTGCACAACTTAGGTTATAGACGTGAACCTAAGGTCTTCATCACAATCCAAAGGAACCAGTACAATCCAGGCCATGTGAATAGATTTATCGAAGTCGAACATGGAAATGATTCAACAAATTGTCAATCAATAGGTAACAATTGACAACTAAAGAAAAGGAATTCACCAATAATGAAAGTGAATCCTAGCATACCATCGTCAAAACTCTAGGTCTTTGGCTTCAGGAAATGTTGATGAGGAAGGAAATAGATCCTCCAACGGATCACAAGAGTGACTAGGAAGTGGATAAAGGAAGGTAGACACAAGTGATATCAGATAGGATAATGATGGAATCAGGATAAAAAGCAGAAATGGGGATAGATCCTTGAACAGTGAGCATGACACAAAGATGACCCAAGGAAGATTTTTAAATTTGCAAATAGAACAACTAGACATATATGTCATGTAGGAGACATGATAAGATTCCCCAAGAATAAATGACAAGTGGAGGAGTAAGAAACTCAAAGTGATAGCTGAACTAAAAGTGTATACTGAGACATGAGTATATAAAAGTTCAAAAAGTGCTATGTTCAAGGAGGACATGCTGCCACCAAATGTAACCCAAAGAGAAAAATTCTTCCTTATCTTTCCTATTAAATTTTAATGAGTCCAGGAAAGTCAACTAAACTCTCTCTTCATTTTTGACAAGCTTGAAAAGAAGGAATAATGCTTGATAATGTCACTTATTCCTGGATTTTACAAGCCCAAACTAGTACATGATCGTTTGGTGTTTTCATATTTAGAGAGTCTGAAAACACCAAAGAAGACTCTAGGGGGTTCTTTTTTTGTCCAATTTAGTCTCCTAAAACCGAAAAATTATAAAACAGATCTCAGAATAACTCTCTTAACTTTCGAACAAGAAAAGGTGAACCTTTTTCGTACTTAGTCACGAAGGTCTGAAAAAGATTAAATTACCACCTACCCAACGCTCCTTCAAAAGCAGCATACAGCTTGAGTTTTGCGAGTGTGAAGGAAAGAAAAATCACTTGGAAAGATCCATTTGAATACGATAAATGGGGCTTACAACAGTAAACTCAATGTTTTGTTCTTGTTGTTTAACGAGCATGACAAACACATAAAGTACACTCATAATATTTTTCATGTTTAGGTCTAGAGCACAAAAAAGAGAAAACTAAGCTCATACCATGTAGTCCTTTTCCATACATTTAGTCCCTCAAGTCCGAAAAAATGACAAACCTATGCTTGAGAATACTCTTCTCATTTCCAAAAAAAAGAGAGTAATCATTTCTCGTATTATTCCACATGATCCGAGAAAGAGATAACCTACCACCAATGTGGTTTTCCATTCACATATTCTTAACGATTCTGAATGAACAAGTTTATTTGGCAGTCAAGTCTATTTTGAGGAGTTAGACCTAGGCCTAAAAAGAATCCATAAGGGTGGGGAGCCTTATAAAGGGGATAGCTTGTAAAATGAGACCAAAAATGAGGCTCAATTTGGCGTGAAAAATAGCTAAGAAGGCTCCCCGAAACTCACAACAAATGCAACATGAGCACCAAAAGACAATAAATGTGTGCTAATATAGGGCACTCATGTTAGCAAAGCCCTATCCATGGAAGAACAATGATATAGGCAAGGCACTAATGGTTGAATACCATAGTCCGTGGTCAAAGTAGTAGTCCTAGGGGTAAAGCGGACTAAGTATAAATGCAAAAATGCATATGAATGATCAAAATCCTACCCTATATGATTTGAAGATGACTTTGAATAACCCTAAAAAATAACATGGCATTATCTTCATTTTAAAAAATTACAAACTAAAGGTTAAAAAACCCACTTTTGAAATAGTTTCTATAAATAGTGCAAAAATAGAAATCAAATTAACCAATTGGTATTTTTACCCAATTTAGACAAGTTTTACCTCTACTTTCAATTGCTCATCATGGTCAAACCGTTCGACGAATTTCCAAACCGCAAGTGCTAGGTAAACCTACTCTCCATGCTCTTTCATTTCATCTAAGCAAATTTTTTATTTTGTGAAAATTTTGATGTTTTCAACCAAACTAAAAATAGTTATGTTGTATACGCAGGTATGCTATATAAATAGTTGTGTATATGTGGGTATGCTATATAAGCTGATTGTCTACAAGTTAGTAGTAAGTTGGTGTTGGGCTCTGATCTACTGATGCAAATCAAACCTTAAGTTTATGTCAATCCGGGTTGGTAGACTTAGAGGCATATCCAAGTATCAAGACTCAAAGCTAGACTTGTTTGGTAATCTAGTTATCTATGGAATAAATCTATTAAAAGATCAAGTTACTGTGTCTTGAAAATACAAAAATTCCCTTACAGGAACAACTTTATCTGATATTTCATTTACACAGCAATTTTATATGGAAGGAATTTATATATGAAAGCTTCTGAAGTAATAAAAATGAATTAAGCCTAACCCTAAACTATGAACTACGATATTCTGTCTATTATCCCAGCGCTGAATAAACAATTAATCATTAATTTCCCTTATAGGAAAGCATTCATAATTTATAATTGTTCTTAACACTTCATCATTGAATAAGCAGTGATGTATAGCATAATGAAATCGTAGTCTGAACCATTCCTTCAATATATAATCAATAAAATGACAGTGCTTATAAAAATGCAAGTGATGTACAACATACTGAGATCGTAACCTGAACCGTTCTACAGCATACAATTAAGGAAATAACAGAGCTGGTAAAATTGATTGAAGACAATTTAATTAATTCTGCAATAACAAAATCGATTCTGCAGGAACTAAGACATACCATTAACACAATCCACATCGTTGCAGCAATCCAAATCACATTCACTAGCAGTAAAAGGGGTGTGTAGACTCGACAATGGGGGACCTCCAATGCCTCGTTCACACATGTAATTGAAGAATCACAGAACTTAAATTGTAATTGTATTCACCATAAATCGATTACACATCATAAAACCACGCAGTTCAGAAACAATATGCGTTTTTCCCAAATCGTGATGTCTTTTCTTCTATGTTTTGCAAAGTACTTATACAAATTCTTGAAAACTAGAAATGCTACTATTCTGGAAACTAATTAATGAAATAGAGTCCTCGAGATCCTCTATCAAATCTATGGAAATCAACAAAATCGGAACTGCCCTTCTTTTTTGCTGAGTGGTAGCACAGGTGGTCACCTTTGAGTGTGGTTGACTTGACACCTGTGAGAGCCACATCATCTATCTGTTAGAAGTTCATCCATCCTTGGACACTGAGGATATTTTCTCCATCTTTCAGTTCACGCATAGCTGGCCTGCAAGTGCTCAACCTTGGAGACCTAACGGGAGTTAGGACATCCTGTAATCCTGAATAAAAACCTTAGTTTACATGCTTTAAAAATCCCAAAATTCAATTTATTAAAAAGCAATGACATTTATACCTCTTGACCAAGGTTTGTGGATGAACTTTAAATCTTTATAAATCAGTATGAAGGTTTTATGGAGGAAAAGGGGAGATATCTAGGTGGCAAAAAGAGGTCAAAATGGTGCCCAACATCTCCCCCAAGAGGAAGCTGTTGCATGTCCCCATGCCAAAAATATTTGGCCCTGTTTAAAACCAAAATTTTGCTGCTGATCAACTTGCTTTCAATCTCCTGTCTGGGACGATGCATCTGTTGAAGCTCGAGATGCATAGAGGACCTTCAGTCTCTCATACTTAGCTTTATAAATCTTCTTTTTCTTATACCATCTATATGCATGTTTAGAAATGTGTGTCCTCTGAACCTTCAGCTTCCAATTGACTTCCCTTAACTTTTCATTCCTTTGCTCTAGTTCCTTTATTTCAAGTTTCAATCTCTTAATCTCTTTATTGTTTTCAGAAGTCTTCTTCTTCTTCATTTTCATTGGAAGCTGCTCAGAATGGGTATCCATCCCCAATTCTTCATGCTCTTGTGCTGAATCTTCTTTCTCTTCCTCTTCCACAGTTTGTGGCTCTGAGAAAAGAGAAGCTGAACCTTTGAGTATTTTCTGTCTTGACTGCTTTTCTTTTCCCTTCTCTTTCTGATCCAAGAAGAGATTGATTCTCTTTGTCTGCTTAATCACTTCATCAGTGTCCTGGATATCCTGCCCTATTTCATCTGTTGGATCTTCTTCTTCTAATGTTGACTGGCTTCGAGCTTGCTTGTACTTCTTTGTCTTTCTCTGGTAGGTGGTGAAGATATGATCTTGTTTTTGATACTGTTTTTCTTCTCTCATCACACTCCTAGTTTGCATCCTTCTCTGAGTCTGTTTTGAATTCACTGCCTCAGAGTTGTCTTCTTCATCAGTAATCAGCAACACCTCTTTCTTTTTTTTCTTCCCCTTTGGCAATTTTGAGCTTGTTTCCTAAGGGTATGTTATCATCAATAATTCATCTTCTTTAAACCTTCTTCAACCAAGTCTTCCTGTTCTTCAAACTGATTGTGAACTAAAAATCCTGACCATGTCAAATTTTGCTTTTGTAACTCATGCTGGATGATGATTTTGATAAGTCCACAGTGAAAAAGGCTTGTCATTTTTTCTTTTGCATGCCTTTGGACAGCCTTAGCCATCTTAGTTAAACTCTTTAACAGGAAATATGGCATATTGATCTCACATTCACCTTTTAAATGCTGCAACAGCTTGATGTGGTAAAGATAAACAATGCTGAATCTGCCCTCACAAGTAATAAATTTTTGGATAACATAAACTATTTCATCCCAGGGATGAATGAGCCAGCTTCTTGGTATCCCTTTCTTCCAATTTACTGACCCTGCTCTTGATCTGCACAAAAAGGGTATCCATGCTTTTTCTTTAAACTGTTTAGTCTTGAAAAATCTTTCTCCTTACTGTGGCAGGCCAGTAATTTGTGCTAAAATGTCTTCTGACAGTCTAAAGTGCAAGTTCCCCACTATAACTCCTTCTCCATCAAAGGTTTCAGCAAAAGCTAGACTAGCCTGCTCATTATGCCCATTGAACTTTTCAAAGAAAGTTACCCACTGCTTATTTTCAAAAATCTCCATGCAACTCTCATGAATATCAGTGGGATTGAACTTTGCTGGTTCTAGTCTAGATGACATTTTGAATTTGAATAGGAAACTTCAATCTTTCAATTGTTAACTCTGCCTCTATTTTCTTATCCCCAAAACAATACTCTGAAAATATAGAATTACTGTTGGTCTGAGAAGAGTATTTGGCAAAGAAAAGGGTTTAAGTTTTACCACCCTTCTAGTGTAACTGTCTTTACCTTTTCCTGGGCGATTTCCAAAGCAAATGGTGTCTGCACACTTCCTGTAATCCACAGCTTCTTCTTACTGACAATTATCTCCCACAGCAATCAATTTTGTAGAGAAAAACAATTGGATTCGGTCCCAAGAAAGATGACCAAGTCGTGGTCCCAAATTTCACCAATTCACAATGCAAAACTCAGCCACATTTGTATGCTATCGTGGGGCATATAACCACATTTTTCTTCATCATTTCATAAACATGCCACTTTCCATTCAATCATTTGCTCAGGAAAGGTAAGGTTTTGATTTATATAACATGTTTTAATTCTTTTATATGCCCCAACGTTTTAATGAACCAGCTATAATATACACTTTAGTTTCTTTGTATACCCAACATTTTAATGAACAAGCTGTAGAAAAGGGATTTCTTCTCTTAAAGTAAACTCCTTTTCCTTTTGAAGATGCGCTGAAGATATACATGACCATTGTTTTTTTTCTTTTCTTAAATTCTATATGTTTACTTAATGCATGATGCACTAAATACATATACATATAAAATATTGGAAATTTCATGTTTTATTTTTCTTAAAACATTTCACTTTCTGTTGAGAAGGAGACCCTTTCTGACTTGCTGCTAAGAAGGAGACCTGCCTGTAGAATGCATCATATATTTTGGCCATTTAAAATTTTCTCTTAGGTTTGATTTCGACCACCATCTTGACCCCTAGGGTAGGATAATGGAAAGTAGATGGAATGCTGGCAGAGACTAATGGAAGTAAATGGAATGCTGGCAGAGACTGTCATGATAATGAAAAATAGGCAGTAAATCTTTCAATGGTTGGTAAATATGTCATCACTTAAAAACAAAGAATCCCGAAACTTTTAAAACACAAAAACTAAAAATTCTTACAGACTTTGCTTGATATCCCCGTATGATGAGCTTGCTGCCTGATGAAGCTGGTTTGCATTTATCTCCGATTCATTTCTATCCTTCTGATGTCTTCTTTTTGCCATCTCAGATTCCTTCAGCTTTACTAAAAGTCAGGTCCTTCTATAAGTTTCTTTTACTTTACTGGAAATCAGGTCCCTCTGTATTGCTGGAAAATCAGGTCCCTCTGCATATCAAAAAGACTTGGAGGGTTCCAAGAAAGCATAAAAGTGCTTATCCCCTTCACAGGCCTATTTATTGACTTGTCCTCAAGTCAAACAAGATCTTCATTATTGGAAATAAAACTATGTAAAAGACATAAAATTTGAAAAATATTTTTGGTGAATTTCAATGGCCAAGCGAACCTGGTTTTCCATGGAAAATTCAAGTTTATATTGTGCCAGTGACCTGGTTTTCACAACTAAACTTCATTTTTTCTTGTTTATATATATATATTTGTTTTTTTTCGATTTTTGTTTTCTTTTTCTCTTTTGTTTTTATTTTTTTAAAATCAGAGCAGCTAAGAAGTAAGTGAAGGAGAAACACTGATGTGTCTATCCAGCACTTCCATTTCTTGTTGCTGTGAAATCCACTGTATAAAATATTCCTTGTTGATAGTCTTGGTATACAGTTTGAGCCGATGGCCATTGACCACAAATGTGCATGCTTCATCATCGATGGTTTGAAGTTTGACTGAGCCATTGTCATATACTTCAACAATCTCATATGGGCCAAACCAGTGAGTTGTGAATTTGGCTTTGAAATCTTTGAACTTTGAATTAAACAATAGTGCCCAGTCACCGATGTGAAATTGATTCTTTTTGATAAACTTGTCATGTCATTGAGCTCTCTGCTGTTGTATCAGAATATTGTGTTCTATGGCAGCCTGTCTCATCTCATCTAGTTGATTCAACTGAAGTATTCTTTCTTGCTGAGCCTCAGAAATATCCATGCCCAAATCTGCTGCTAACTTTAAGGTATGAATTTGAAACTCTATAGGGAGGAGGACTTGCTTACCGTAAACAAGCTGATAAGGGAAAAAACCAGTACTGTTTTTCCAAGTGATCCAGTATGCCCATAAAGCTTCAGTAAGCTTAGATAACCAATCCTTCCTGTGCATCTGAACAGTTTTGGTGATGATGCCTTCTAAAGTCTTGTTTGTAGATTCCACTTGGCCATTTGCTTGTGGATGGTAAGGGGTAGACTTTCTGTGCTTGATCTTGTACTTTTATGCTATCTCCTGCACTAATTTGGAAGTAAACTGGGCATGTTGATTAGTTACAATATCTCTAGGCACCCCAAATCTGACAAATATCTCTTCAAAAAGAAAGTTTACCACATTTTTCTTTGTGGCTCTTGGTAAAGGTTTGGCCTCTACCCACTTAGTAACATAGTCCGTACAGACCAAAATGTACTTCTTCCCTTGTGATGGTGGATGAATTGGACCAATGAAGTCAAGGGCCCACTTTTCAAATGGTTCAATGGGGATTTGTGGTTTGAGTGGCATTTCATTAGACCGGACTGGCCGTCCCATCCGTTGACAAGTATCACAACTTGTAACATACCTTTTAGCATCTTTGAAAATAGAGGGCCAATAATACCCCAAATTGAGTATCTTGTATGCTGTACTTTTATCTGCAAAATGGCCACCACATGGTTCATCATGACATGCCTTTAAAATATCTAAAATTTCATCCTGTCGTACACATATTCTTATAATTAGGTCATATCCTGTGTAAAAGAGATCACCATTAACCCGTATATGCCTAGCACTTTGTTTAATAATCTTTTTCTTTTCTTTAGATGACATAGAGGGTGGTAGTTGACCTGATGATAAGTAATTAGCAATATCGACATACCAAGGAGTAATAACAGAAATGGAAAACAGGTGTTCATCAGGAAAACTATCTAAAACAGAAACAACCTCACCAGTATTGTGCAAGCGAGACAAGAAATCTGCCACTTGATTTTCTCATCCAGGTCGATCTAGAACAATGATATTGAATTTCTGCATTAATAACAACCATCTAGTAATTCGACCATTAGTGATAGACTTATTCATTAAATATCGTAAGGCTGAATGATCTGTACGAACAAAAATTTCGTAGCCAGTTATGTAATGACGGAATTTGTTTACAGCATGAACCACCGCCAACATTTCCTTTTCAGTGACTGTATAGTTCAACTCTGCAGGTGTCAGATTTTTACTAATAAAAAAGATGGCATAAGTCAAAGTATGTTCTTTTTGTCCCAATGAGGCCCCTATTGCAGTAGCAGAGGTATCAGTAGAAATATGGAAAGGCAATGTCCAATTTGGTCCCCTTAAAATGGGAGCAGTTGAGAGCTTCTCTTTAAGTGTCTGAAATGCAGATTGGCAATCAGTATCCCAATTAAAATTCACATCCTTGGAAAACAATTTAAACAATGGCAGAGCTATCTTACTGAAATTTGCAATAAATCTATGATAATAGCCTACATACCCTAAAAGGCTTCTTACATCTGTTTGAGTTGTTGGTTCAGATAAATTTTCAATGATTTGAATTTTAGCAGGATCTACTTTTATTCTAGATGTAGAAATGTGATGTCCTAAAACTATCCCTTCAGTCATCATCATAAAACACTTTTCGTTACTAAGGGAAAGATTTGAGTCAACACACCTTTTAAAAAAATTCTCTAGGTTTGCCAAGGAATCCTCAAAGGTACTTCCATACACAGAAAAATCATCCATGTAAATTTCAACACACTCATGAATCAGATCTGCAAAGATGGCCAAGACTACCCTCTGAAAGGTAGCTGGGGCATTACATAAGCCAAAAGGTAAAACCTTGTAGGCATATGTGCCCTAGGGATATGTAAAGGTGGTTTTGTCTTGGTCTTCTTTTGCAATACTAATTTGATTATACCCACTGAAACCATCTAAAAATGAAAAATATTCTTTTCCAGCTAAGGTATCTAACACTTGATCAATGAAAGGCAATGGAAAATAGTCTTTTAATGTTGCCTTATTCAACTCCCTTTAATCCACACATATGCGCCATTTACCATTCTTTTTAGGAACAACAACCAAGGGAGAAACCCATTGGCTGTCGGAGATGGGGTAAATAAATCCTACTTTTAACAACTTTTGCAACTCTTCCTTGACTATTTCTTTTAATATAGGGTTCATTCTTCGTTGCGGTTGTCTAATAGGTCTGACTTTGTCATCTGTGTAAATGTGGTGAGTACATGTCTCATGATGAATACCTAGCATACCAGTGTACTCCCAAGCAAATGCATGGGAATGTTTATTCAGCAAAGTAATCAATTGTTCTTCCTGTGATGTAGTAAGATGTGCACTTATATTCAAACTTTTTCCTGGACTGATTTCAATTGTTTTACTTTGAATATATGTGATTGAATGCACATTAAAAATATCATGCAGTGCCAATGCTAGAGAATGTATTGTGCAATTTTCCTAAAAATTATATCCCAAAACTTGATCAGCTACAACATACTGCATGTCTGTAGCTAGGGTTTTACCCCTAGCTTGTGCGAATGAGCACCTACTAAGGACAATGGATTCCTTAGTAGCAGTTCAATGATATGTAAAGTAAACAGTGCTAAATAGAAGTAAAAACTAATCTAAACATGTTCATGAAGCAAAACTGTAAAAAGTAAATAATAATTCTTTATTTATCTTACCTTCAATGTGAAGGTTGGTGAAGCCCTTTGCGCTGGTCCGATGTCGGTGCCTCCGAGCTTCAAGCTGCTTCTTCTCTTTCTCCAATGGTGGAAATGGGCCAAAAGGGGCTCTTAATGGTGAAAGTAGCTCGGTGGTGAGCTAGGGTTTCAAGAGAAATTTTGCCAGAGAGGATACTTGTGATTGTGGATATCAAATAAGGGGTTTCCATCACTTATTTATAGTTGGAAAGTGCATGCGGTTTTAGGTTTAGGGTTTCAGCTGTTTAGGGTTTTTTTTCTCCTTTTCCTCATTATTTTATATTTTTTCTTCCTTTTTGGAGATTTTTGCTTTTTTGGAGGAATTTTGGATATTTTTTGGAGGAAATGAGGGTTTTGTGGCCTTTTTGGAGGCATTTTGAGCCTTTTGGAGGCTTTTTAGATGGTTTCCTGGGTTTTTGATGGAAATATGGTAGGAAAATGGACAAATGAGCCATGTAATGGGGTAGATGAGCTATTGAACTCTTTTTGGGTGTTAACAGATTGCCCCCTGATGTGCGAGGGAAGAAGCTCATCGGATGTCCGATGGACATCATAAGTCCTATTCGTTTTTTCTTGGGGTGTGGAGAAGAGAAGGAACCAACTGAAGCCTGGAACAACGATCACGAACCAACTGTAAGGACTGAAAAGTACATAACCTCAATAATGGATGAGGAATCATCTGATCATATGGACGAGGCGGGCATTCCCATGCTCGTATCAAGATACATAAAAATAACTGTGAGGCCCCAAAAGATGGACCTGCAGGATACATAGAAAACCACTGTGTATATCATAAGTGTCCAGAGGGTACACAAATCTGGAACATACTGCTGGGCTGACCATGTCTGAGCTGAACAACTAATGCACTAGAATGACAGCAGTGCTACTGAATGTGGTTCCAAAGGAACTGATGAGTTGCTGGATCAAAAGTGACAACAGTCATACGTGTAATGGTACACTGATCTGGAACTGAACTGGGTACTCAAAGAAGCATGTAACTAGATGGCTTCCGAATACAATCGCCAACGCACCCCGGACATCCATGGAGACAGATAACTGAGCATTCTGAAGTGACTCACCAATGTGCTAGAGTCGTTGGAAATCCGGGGTCTTCGCCGCATAATGGAAAGGATATACTTCCTGCGCGATTCTCCACGATGCGATTAAGGTGCTGAAGTCGAGCATGTGAGAAACAACTATTCGGAGAGGCAATGATGACTCCTCCCAAAATGGTCTGTAGGCACCCACCACAGATGGTGATGGGTCCAAGGTGCAGGGACCTCTAGGTCTATCCTCTGGAATAGAGGGGCTGTCGTCGACAGAGGGAGACCTGCAACTATCAAGGCAATGATGTTTCCTTGACAGGAGCGTGAGGTGCAAAAC
>LPNX010808146.1:354322-412430 GCA_001517045.1 Pseudotsuga menziesii
CAAGGTTCATGGATGCAATGTTGAAAATGTACCAAGTGAGAGCAAGAAATGATCTCAAGCATCATCATGAGCTCAGAAAAATGAATCCGGTGATATAAAAAGTGTTAAGAATGGAAAGCAGCCGAAGTGGCGTGCAAACCGAGGCGACTAGTGGTGTCTAAAAAATGGGCAAAAATGATGTAGCAAAAAATAATGCAACGAGGTGACCATCATGATGGTCTCCTCGTGCTGATTCCAATGGTGGAAACGGTTTGAAAAACGGACTCCGTATGGGTTCAGAAAAGCCAAAACAAGAAAAGGTCAACGGACTATAAATAGTAAGTGGGCCCAACATGACATGTGTAATTTGACTATTGGACTTTGATTCGTGAGCACAGTGGACCAGAGCTTAGTTGTCATTCCTGGACGATCTGACCGGTTGATTACAAAGTCAGGAGATACAGGTATTTTGTTAAACTCATACCTGCATAATTTTTGGGTTTGGGGGGTAGGTAGTGGGTCCCAGGGGATGATTTGTATGGTCCATGTGGGTGGACGACTAGGATATGAACCAAATCATGAAAGCAATAGGTCATGGCCCGCTGGAATGTGGCACCAGCATTTTTGAGTCCAAAAGGCATGAAACGATAGGTAAAGGTGCCCCATGGGGTAGTAAAAGTGGTTTTGTACTGGTCTTCCTTTTGGATTTGGATCTGATTGTATCCGGAAAAACTGTCCATGAACGAGAGGACTTCATGCCCCGCACAGGCATCAATGAGCTGGTCAATAAATGGTGTAGCGAAATTGTCTTTGGGACAGGCGCGGTTTAAGTCTCGAAAGTCAGTACATACTCTAAGGGTGCCTTGTTTCTTGTTGACAGGAACAGGGTTTGAAACCCATGTGGTATAGGCAATACGATAAATGAATCCTGCCGTGCAAAGTTTCTCAATCTCTGTTTTGACAGCTGGGAGTTTTGAGGGATGAATGGGACACTGTTTCTGATGAACGGGGGGTACATCAGGCCATGTGTCAATGTGGTGCTCTATAATGGCTGGGTCAAGGCTAGGCATTTTGGTATAGGACCAGGCAAAGACATCATGGAATTCTTTGAAGAGTGTTTTGTATTCCTCAATCTTCTGCTCAGTGCAAGATGCTCCTAAAGTGATGAGTTCGGGGGTGCCACCGGGGGCAGCGATATCGATTTTGATGATAGGTGATATGTTGGCCATGTTACCCTCTTCGAAGGCATCAGGAGCAGGAATAGGGTCCTTGAACCAGTCGACCTTGGGGGGAAGGAAGTCTTTGGACTCAATTGCAAATTGAGGAGCAGTGTTAGAGGAGGGTTCATCTGGGAGGAAGTAGGAACGGTGGTGAATGTCATCCCAGGGATAATCTGGGGCTGTGAGAGCCTCGAGGATCTCCTCATCAGTACGGAATATTGGTGTCGTCAAATCGGTTGACGAGGGAGTAGTGACGGAAGAGAGAATATAAATGGTATGAACCTCTCCGGAAGGGGAAGAGACTGGTGAATGGATTTCCTCAATGGTGAGGGGTGCCGTCTCAAGATCTAGATTGTTCATCTCAAAGGGAGTGGTATTATCTTCTCCGGAATGGGAAGAGACCAGAGAATGGATTTCCTTAATGGTGAGGGGTGCCATCTCAAGATCCAGATTGTTCATCTCAAAGAGAGCTACTCTATACTCGGGGAGATTGGGACAGTGATGTGAGTAATGCCCATAAACATCGCATAGGGCACAGGAGTGGTTAGTGCGCAGGGATTTGTCGTGAGGCTTAGGGGTTGAATCTAGATGGATAATCGGGATAGTGGGGTCATCGTCAAGCATTTGCATGTATTCCCATAATGCCGGTAACTGAGGACATAGATGAGTCGCATGGCCCAATTCGTCGCACAGTGCGCATTTGGAAGGAGCATGAAATACAGGGGGGTTTTTTACTGTCTTAGGAGGTGGGACAGCAGTGTAAGGTTGGGGGCCTCTGCCCCCAGTGGGTTTGGTAAGAGAAGGGGTGGATTTTGCGGAGGGCGACGAGGTAGTGACACCGGGAGGTGGTTGACTAGTAGTGACAATCGGTTGCACAGGTTGCAGGACGACATTTGGTGTCGACGGACGAGCAGGAGGCGAAAGATACCAAACGGGTAATCCTAAGGTTAACCCAGGAAGGCTGAGGGTGGCCATGACCGGGGCGCTAACTACTCCTGAGGGAGGAAAGAGGAAAGGAATGGTATGGATGGGTGTAGCACCAATGTGACTAGGTACCAAAGCGGGTTGAGGCAACAAGGGCGGTTGATTAGTAGGAGTTCGTGTGTTGTGGGACAGGGTACATAGGTTGGACACTTCGGTAGTGGGTGATGGGGGTGGAATATATGGGAAGGTCGAGGTCATTGGTGCGTCTGAGTAAAATCCGAGCCCCATAGAAGAAACTAATGAGGTGGTGGCACCTGAGATAGGTTGTTCAACCATGGGGAGAACATTTTCGGGTGCCGCGGGGGCATTAGGATCATGGTAAGTGAGTTGGTCAACCTTGACCATGCGTCCCTCATGGGGAAACATCATGGTGTGAAAAACAGTAGAAGCAACAACCCGCATGGCATACATGTAGCTGCGTCCAAGTAAAAGGTTGTAATCAAGCTGTGCATTGATAACCTCGATGTTTATGAGGACAATTTTGCCAGCCAGCTGGATGGGGACGTTAGTTAATAGGCCTTGTGGTTGAGATGAACGGCCGTCATAGGCTCGCAACGCAGTAGAGGACGGCTGGAGAGGGGGGGATCCCAGTTTTTGCCAGATGAAAGTGGGAATGACACATGTAGAGGCACCTTCATCAATAATGCATCGATGGACAACAAAATTCCGAATGGAAACAGAAACTTGGAATGCCAAATTGGACGGCAGGTGGGGTTCGGATTGGTCCAAATCGAATGCCATTAACTGCGAATCATTTGGATCGATAGCCCCAATGGCTAAGAGTAAAGTCTTGCGCTATGAAGGGCAGTTTTTTAGGACTTCTAACGCAGACATGGCTACGGGGGATTGGGATAAGTCATCGACAATGTTGTATTTTGACACGGCCCGGGCATTGGGGTTATTGTTGATGCGGCGAAGTGGGAAACAAGGTGCTTTGGGAGCACCATCTAGTGGAGGTGGAGGTATACGTAACGCCTGATCAGTGGGATGAGCGTTCGTGGGTTTATCGGCGGGAGGAGCTTCAGGGGTGGAGCCATATTGGTTCCGCCGAGTCTGGAGGTTGACCTCATCGGAGGACATCATCAACAAGTGGTGGGTCTTTGAGTCGAACATGGGTTGATCCGGAGCAGCGTAAGTGATCTATTGGGTTGGTGCGTTAGCTTGTGGGGGAGCCAGTGGTTTAGTGTTCACTACGTTTTGGGTTGGTAAGGGGTTTTGCAGCACCAAAGGTGGCTGCTGCGGTTGTGGGGGGTTGGGTGGTGCTTGAGGAGCCGCCTGCCCTAGGCGGTGTATATCAGCAACCAAAAGTTGCCGAACTCGCTCCATATGTGGACAAAAAATGTGTGTAGTGGCCATAGACCCCGCAAACAGAACAAGGAAAGTTTGTGCGCAAATTGGGGTTTCTAGCCTGCTTGGGCGGGCGGTCAGGGTTTTGGTTAGCAGGGGCTGCATTATTATTAGTGGGGGGATTAGGGGGTTGACTAGCTTGGTTGGCTAGTTGGTTGTTCCCACGGTTTCGGCCCCTACCGTGGTTTTGTTGGCCCTAGTTGCGTTGGTTGTTCTGGTTTTGCGGCGGGTTTTGTTGGGCGTAAACTTGCCCTTAGACAGCAGGTGGATTCTGAGGTTGCGCAGGTGCGGGAGTAGGCTGCGATGGGTAATATGTAGGTGGAGGCTACATGGGTGCAGCTACTTGAGGGGGTTGTTGATATTGCTGTGGAGCGGGTTGTGGGTTTTCCGCATGGGCTACCTGTGGAGGGTAATAATGAGGTTGGGCTTGTGACGGCGCAGGAACTGGTGCAGCCTGCTGGTGATAGTAGGGCTGAGGTGCGACCGGGGGGGCGTAAGCAGGATTCATATGACTGAATCACTGAGGTGGACATGAGGTTCCATGGGTATGGTGGTGATGTGTCATGGGAGCATATGAGCTGGTGGCTCTAGGCTATGAGGTAGCTCGCGAGAGGTCAGGACTAGGGGTAGGACACGCTATGGAAAATGGTTGAGGCTGCAAAGAGACCCGGCCAATGATGCCATCGGCAGCGTGGGATTCCCCCGGCGCATTGTTCTTGGAGGAATTGTCACGAGGGGCGTCAGGTATAATGGTATAAAGATAACCCAACTGGGCGTAAATGAGATCGAACTATTGGGCTTTTAGGATAGCCTCTTCTTCAGACTGGGGTCGTTTGGATGCCACATCCTTCACAATGATAGGAAGGAGGGATTTGAGGAACCAATCTAGGAAGATCCGGTCATCTAACTTGATTTTGCATAGGCTACGGCGTCGGCGCCATTCATGAATGTGGTCTGTGATGTGGGTGGTCGTGTTCTGTCTGCATGACAGAAGGATCTCAATGCTTGCATCATAGCGGACAGGTAACTGGAAGAACTGCAGGAAGGTCGGGGCCAGAGACGTAAAGGTGGCATGGGTTCCATGGGGTTGCTCGATATACCACTTGGCAGCAGAGCCAGTGAAAGTGCGCTGTAATAAACGGAGCGGAATAGAGTCATCGACTATGGAGTTGGAGGAACACCATAGATGGAAGGACATGATATGGTTTTATGGGTCCTCACCTGCTTTGCCCTCGAACTTAGGGATGTCAGAGGGGAGCTTGGTGGGCATGTGAGGCCACGTAGGGTTGTGTTGGATGGGGTCGTTGGTTAATCTGGCTAGGTCAGGCAGGTTGAGGCTAGCCATAAATGGCAAACTGGATGAAGGAAGTGACACGGTGGTGGGTTGGGTTAAGTTGAGGCCGATGCCCCCAAGTGGAGGGGTAATGCGAGGGAGGTTGCCCCCAAGTGGGGGAACTAAGGTAGTATAGGATGGACCTGAACCACCATAGGTGGTATGAGTTACTAATGGAGTGGGGATAGGTATTCCTGCGGTGGGAATAGGTATTGTGAGGGGAACGGTAAATGGGGTCCCCGTGGAGGGCATACCTATAACAGGTGTGGTAACTGGTGTAGTGGTGGATGTGCCACCAACGGTCCCTCCCAAGATGGGAGTGGGGGTCACGCTCACCATGGGGCTAGTAGGGGCGGTGTAAAGGGGGTTCTCAGACTCTGGCTCAGAATCAGAGGTAAAATAAGGGGCGTCAGAATCTGGTGACGGAGTCCTATGCCGCTGACAAGTGGAGTCAAGTGACAAGGCTCGAGATCGGTGTCAATGACGGGTGAGGTCAAGTGAACCGTGCTGTGGGGGCTCGCCTCTGAGGCGCCGAGAATGTCTCGGGGACTCAATGGTGACAAATGGTGTCAAAACTATGTGGGTTGAGGTAACGACAAAACAGCTCAAAAACCCTAATGCAACTGAGTGTGCAGAAGGAGAGCTCAAAAAATAGGGCACTCAGGCCAACAACCAACTCAAAACACCCACTATAACAGCGTGCTACAATAGGCAGAGTATCAAAAAATGGTCAGAATACCAACAGACAGCAAGTTTTCTAAAAAATAAAAAACGGTGGACTCTCTAGACCAAAAGGAGGACAGGGAGCATGCAAACACCTAACTAGAAGTATTATGACTCAACTAGACATATCCTCTGCAAGGTGATGAAATCCAAGTCAGACAATATGAATAGGAAAGCCAAGTGGCTTGGGTATCCCCCTACTGGGAGGGACACCGGGTAGTCAAATCCTAGAAAAATGGCAACTAAGATACCCCGTTCATGACACGTCCAGAAAGGTAAATCTGTCGCTTGGTCCTTTAACCGCAATATTCCCTATACAGGGATATCTCAAGGACTGCAAAAGGTAGCCCTTCAGTTACTGAATGGAGTTCGGTATTCCACTCAGACCTCCGGAACCAATCTCACGACTTCAACCCTCCTAAGGGAGAGGCCTTCTGGTAATCTGGTTGTGACCATGTCAAAAAATACTAGGGGATTTTGGTTCCCTAATGGACAACAACTATGTCTCAAGTGTAAGTAACCGAGGGGTGTTTTTGGAAGCCTATCCCCTCGATCCTACCTAACTACAAAAATTCTTTTCTGTTCCCCAAGTGGGGTTAGGATGTTGGTTGAGTTAACATTAGAGGAAATTTGGGGTCTAAAATGGGCCTTATAAGAAAACATCCCAAAATAAGTTGTTGTGAGTTGGAATTCAAGAAACAATAGAATTTCTATAAAATAAGTCAACCATAATGGTTGAATTGGCATATTTGTCATTAAAAAAAACTACTTTTTTTGTTCGTATTTTCAACATATCTCATTGTGTTTTTACTCAAATTTCGATCGAGAGAGCTCGTTGGATGCAAAATTTGATTTTGCATCCAACGAGTACCCACACTGCATACTTTTTATGGACCTCGCTACTTCGAAAACAAGAAATACCTAAACAAACATGATGATGATGTCATCATCACGTTTTTTTAGGTATTTATTGTTTTCGGGGTAGCGGGGTCCGTCAAAAGTATGCAGTGTGGATACTCGTTGGATGCGAAATCAAATTCCGCATCCAACAATCTCTCTCGATCAAAATTTGAGTAAAAACACAGGGAGATATGTCGAAAATACGAACACAAAAAGTAGTTTTTTTCTTTCTTCCTCCAAAATTAATCAATATTATTTTATTATTTTAACTATTATTTTATTATTTTCTTTAGGAGGCCCATTTTAGACCCCAAAATTCCTCTAATGGTAGTTTTTAAGTCTCGCTTGAATTAGGTGACAGATTGTGTGCTTGTGAGGTTGTGAACCCAGAAGAGAAGTGCCAGGGAAACTTCCTAAATAACAATAATACTGAAATAAAAACTTTTACTATGCAAAAAAAATTTTGAATAAACAATGCTGAAAATTTTTAAACAATTCTGTAACGGGAAACAACAATGCTATAGGGCTGCAGGTAGAACAGGTGGCTGTGCAGGTGCAGAAAATGTGGCAGCAAAGGGGCTGGGTTCAAAAGCAAAAACAAGGGCAAAAAGTCAGATCGTGGGTTTGTGGCTAGATCGGGCGGTCGGACCGCGGGTTTGAAGGAAACAGGCACGGTCAGGTCGCGGGTTTCGGGACGACAAGCGTGGTCAGGTCGCGACTAAGGAAGGAAAATACACGGTCGGGTCGCAGCTAAAGGGCTCAAAGGCGCGTCCGAGATGCAGGAAAATGGCCGACAGCGGCGGTCTGGTCACAGGTAAAGGCCTAAAACACGCGGTCGGGCCGCGACTATGGAAAGAAAAAATGTGGTTTACGGTGCCGAAAACGACAGCCGAAAGGAAAAACAAAAACTATTGCAGGAAATAAACCAGCGGAGTCGCCAAAACTGTAGCTAGGGTTTTACCCCTAGCTTGTGTGAATGAGCACCTACTAAGAACAATGGATTCCTTAGTAGCAGTTCAATGATATGTATAGTAAACAGTGCTAAACAAAAGTAAAAACTAATCTAAACATGTTCATGATGCAAAACTGTAAAAAGTAAATAATAATTCTTTATTGATCTGACCTTCAATGTGAAGGTTGGTGAAGCCCTTTGCGCTGGTCCGATGTCGGTGGCTCCGAGCTTCAAGCTGCTTCTTCTCTTTCTCTGATGGTGGAAATGGGCCAAAAGGGGCTCTTAATGGTGAAACTAGCTCAGTGGTGAGCTAGGGTTTCAAGAGCAATTTTGGCAGAGGCAGGGTACTTGTGATTGTGGATATCAAATAAGGGGTTTCCATCACTTATTTATAGTTGGAAACTACATGCGGTTTTAGGTTTAGGGTTTCAGCTGTTTAGGGTTTTTTTTTCTCCTTTTCCTCATTATTTTATATTTTTTCTTCCTTTTTGGAGATTTTTGCTTTTTTGGAGGCATTTTGAGCCTTTTGGAGGTTTTTTAGATGGTTTCCTGGGTTTTTGATGGAAATATGGTAGGAAAATGGACAAATGAGCCATGTAATGGGGTAGATGAGCTAGTGAACTCTTTTTGGGTGTTAACAATGTCTCTTAATTCTTTAGAAATATCAGGTTCAACAATGAAATAATCTAACAAATATTCGTTGTTTTCTTCCTGAAAATCAAAGAACTGATTGATACTAGGATAGGATGAATCACTTCTTCTTCTTGTTCCTTAGTCTCATTAATCCATGAGAGCTGATCTAGGGTAGAAGGTCTTTGGGCAGAATGATAAAGTGCAATTTGTTTTCTCTCTATCCCATATGAAATGAGCATACTACCTGACCTACACCCTATGAAAGCATCTGCTGTTTCCAACAAGGGTCTGCCAAGAATCAATGGGTGACCTCCTAGGTTAGACTTTGGCTGTAGCACTATAAAATAAATAGGATACTCCTAGGAGTCTAAAGAAACAATGATATCTTCTAAGACCCCTTCAAGTGTAATTTTAGACCTATCGGCTAATTCCAATACTGTTGTGGTTGGTCTGAGATTTGTCAAGTGAAGGTATTCCATTGTCTCTAGTGTCATGACATTAATGGCAGCACCTAAATCGATCAACGTTTTTTGAATTGAAAAATTATTAATAGTAATTGTAACCATTGGAATTCCAGGATCTACATACTTTTCAATGAAAACAGTGTTAGACATTAATCCTGCTAGATTGCCTACCACATGAATTTTTGATGGATCCTTCTTTATTTTATTAAGACATAATTCCTTAACTGCTTTAGTGTAAATTGGAATATCCTTTATAGCCTGCAGTAGAGGAATTTTGACATATACATTTGTTAACTCATTCAAAACATCAAAATCAGGTAAGGAAATTGAAGGTTTTTCTTTGACCAACCTTTTGGGAAAAGGTGTATAAGATACTAATGTTTTCCCTTTTTTACTATGATTTTCTGACTGAGATTTTTCTGTATTTAATTTTTTTGGAGTTTTCTCATTTTCTATTTGTTCTTCTAAGATAACATGAGATTCTTTTTGTAATTTTTTCCCAGATCTTAAATTGATATTTTGCAGTGGAAAGACTGAGTAGGGAAGTGCCATTCCATCATCAACATTATACATGGGTTTGTTTGTTTTATTATTTGGATTTGGAATTGGCTGAGCTGGTAATTGTGTGGGCCGAGGTGGAGGCTGATTGGATGGAAATTGAAGCTGTTGAGGTGGTGGACCCAACTGAGGAGCCATGTTGTTGGGTTGTTGAAAAGATGGGACTTGGAAAGATGGGGCTTGGACTTGATTCTGCTGGTATTAGGGATAGGCTGAAGGTTGTTGATAGGGCTGCAAATAGGCCTGCTGATATGTCTGGTTACCATGGGAATATCCTCTCGAATTTGGAGCAGATTGGGCTAATGGAGGAGACCAAGTTTTCCAGGGCATGGGTACACTCCATGAATTCTGAATAGGATTTTGATAATTTGTATGAAATTGCTGCATAGGATCCTGAGACATACTTGAAAATCGTGGCTGCCAAGGTCTTCGTTGTCCCATAAAGTAGAGAGACTCCATGCTTTGATTCTCCTCCATTCAAACTTCCTGCAATTCTTTCAATCTAGGGAAGTCATCAGTTTCATGATTAAAAGTACATAAGCCACAAATTTCAATAGAATTTAAAGGACATTCTTTTAGTGGGTGTTTCTTTCTACACTTAGGACAAAAGATAGACAAAGCTTGATCTTGCTGGTCCTGTTTTTCTTGTCTCTTCTTGGTTTTTTCTACTTCGACTTGTGTGCCCAAGGTACTCAATAAATCAGTCTTGAAATCTTCTAGCAGATTTCCAAGCTCAGCTCTAGAGATGCCACTGTTTGGAGATCTTGTTACTTTGGTAGTGATATCCCTTTTTCTAGTTCTAGCCTTTCCTCTTGAATATTTCTGACATAAATATTGTATCTCATCAAAGGGAAGGTAAGAGATGTCACCTTTTCCCATAACATTCAAAATATCCAAATACTCTTCTCTTATCCCTTTCAGAAATATTGTTCTAATCATCTCTGGTGTCAAAGAATTGTATTTAGATTTTTGTAGGTTGTATGAGAATCTTTCCAAATACTCCTCCAAGCTCTCATATTCCTATTGAGTCATTCCAAAAATGTCATCTTTTAGATCCTTTGATCTGCAATAAGCCTGATAGTTTCGAAGAAAGATCTTCCTCATATCATCCCAGCTACTAATAGAATGCTCTCCTAAACCCATGAACCATTTCAAGGCAGCTGCTTTAAGGGTAGCAGGGAAAAGACGAAGCTTATGGGTGTCATCAGTGTATCCATAAGTTCGACACAAGATATCAAACTCGAATAGGAAAGAGTCAGGATCTTCAGAGTTCAGGCCATAGAAGTTTGGTAAGACAGATGGTGGGATATTCTTCATTTTTACCTCTTCCCCTAGGATAATGCTAGTGTCCAAAATGGGAAATTTAAAGGTGGATTCCTGATCTCCTTAGGTTCTTTCATCCCTCTCTTGTCTGCTTTATTATTCCCTTTCATGTCTCCTCTCTTCTTCTCTTTCATGTCGCCTCTCTTCTTCTCTTCTCTCTTGTCTTCGTTTATTTTCTATTTCCAGCATCCTCTCATATTCCCTTCTCTGTTCTGCAGTTGGCCCTTTTGATGTTTCTTCCTCAGCCATTTTAGAAGTACCCACTGTTGAGATGAATCCATTTGGAAAAGAAGGTCCTGTTACTTCTGTTTTTGGGGGGGTTTTAATAAATCTTCCTTTCTCGTCTCTTTGTCTTGACATAAAAGTAAAACCTATTCTGTGTTTTTGTTTGAAATTTTTGTTTTTAACAGAGAACTAAAGTTCCTAAGCCTTCTTCTACAATGCCTCCCTGGAAACGGCACCAAATGTTGGGCTCTGATCTACTGATGCAAATCAAACCTTAAGTTTATGTCAATCCGGGTTGGTAGACTTAGAGGCATATCCAAGTATCAGGATCAAAGCTAGACTTGTTTGGTAATCTAGTTATCTATGGAATAAACCTATTAAAAGATCAAGTTACTGTGTCTTGAAAATACAAAAATTCCCTTACAGGAACAACTTTATCTGATATTTCATTTACACAACAATTTTATATGAAAGAAATTTATATATGAAAGCTTTTGAAGTAATAAAAATGAATTAAGCATAACCCTAAACTATGAACTACGAGATTATGTCTATTATCCCATCGCTGAATAAACAATTAATCATTAATTTCCCTTACAGGAAAACATTCATAATTTATAATTGTTCTTAACACTTCATCATTGAATAATCAGCGATGTACAGCATAATGAAATCGTAGTCTGAACCATTCCTTCAATATATAATCAATAAAATGACAGTGCTTATAAAAATGCAAGTGATGTACAGCATACTGAGATCGTAACCTGAACCATTCTACAACATACAATTAAGGAAATAACAGAGCTGGTAAAATTGATTGAAGGCAATTTAATTAATTCTGCAATAAGAAAATCGATTCTAGAGGAACTAAGACATACCATTAACACAATCCAAATCATTGCAACAATCCAAATTGCATTCACTAGCAGTAAAAGGGGTGTGCAGACTCAACAATGGGGGCCCTCCAATGCCTCGTTCACACACGTAATTGAAGAATCACAGATCTTAAATTGTAATTGTATTCACCATAAATCGATTACACATCATAAAACCACGCAGTTCAGAAACAATATGCGTTTTTCCCAAATCGTGATGTCTTTTCTTCTCTGTTTTGCAAAGTACTTATACAAATTCTTGAAAACTAGAAATTCTACTATTCTGGAAACTAATTAATGAAACAGAGTCCTCGAGATCCTCTATCAAATCTGTGGAAATCAACAAAATTGGAACTGCCCTTCTTTTGTACTAAGTGGTAGCATAGGTGGTCGCCTTTAACTGTGGTTGACTTGACACCTGTGAGAGCCACATCATCTATCAGTTAGAAGTTCATCCATCCTTGGACACTGAGGATCTTTTCTCCATATTTCAGTTCACGCCTAGCTGGCCTGCAAGTGCTCAACCTTGGAGACATTACGGGAAGTTAGGACATCCTGTAATCCTGAATAAAAACCTTAGTTTAAATGCTTTAAAAATCCCAAAATTCAATTTATTAAAAAGCAATGACATTTATACCTCTTGACCAAGGTTTGTGGGTGAACTTTAAAGCTTTATAAATCAGTATGAAGGTTTTATGGAGGAAAAAGGGAGATATATAGGTGACAAAAAGAGGTCAAAATGGTGCCCAATAGTTGGTAACCCCAGACGCTAGGATAAGGTCATACAAAGTTCCAAATTGGGAATACACCAAATCCAGATACTGAGCACAACTGATAGCCTGCTCTTCAATGACAGCACCGCCCTATTAATTCTTGCACATGATCTAGGAACTAGGAATCAAAATCATCAAAGAATAATTAACAAATACTCATGAATTGGAAATAATTGGAACCAGAATTGGTTTCCTCTCTGTATATTTAATAAACAATAAAGAGTTACAATTCCAATGCTGAGCAATGGCTTAACTCCATGAAGAATTCGAATACCTAAGGAGACAATTCGAATTCAATGAGTGAGTCTAGCTTAACTGACACTCAACCATTCAATCTCACTCAGTTAACCACTTGACCAAAACCCTAATTGACTCACCAAACCCTAACTGAAGTCAAAGTGCAATACATGATTGAATCTCAACTGAAGGAAATCAAACACATGTCATAGCAATCCAGCCACCAAGTGCTAGTCCTCCATGACTCCAATGAACCCGGATGAGGTTAACTGAAGCTGAACTGACCATCAGAAGTTGGTGGAGGCACCTTGTTGACTCCAGATCATTAAATAATAATAAATAATCATTAAATAATATATTTAATGACTGGAGGCACCTTAACTGACTGTAACTGACTGGTTGAACTGATTGTAACCACCAGTTAGCAATTAGGTTCATTAATGTCACACAGTTCACCCCCGGAGTGCTCTAGTTAGCCTCGTTTACTGTAGGAGAAGGCTAAGTTATCCTCCTTGACTGTACGTAGGCGTGGGTGTGACTGGATGATGGCAATTAATGCTCCACTGATGTCAATTAAACTTAGGATAGTGGTTTAACTAGGCCAATTTGACCAAAAGAGTGTGTATGATGGTAAATGTCTCCAACACCCCTCCTTAAGTTATACTCAGGAAGAGTTAGAAAACATAGATGCATAAAATTCTAGGGCCCTGGCAACTAAGGCCATAGGTCACCCTGTACAATAAAGTAACTGAAACAATGCTCAAAACAAACTAAGTGAGGAAAAGAGGGAAAACCCAGTGGGAAAAACCCCCCCTCAAGCTGAACACTGAAAGTAGTCTAGATCACCCTGATGAACTCACCCCCAATTGTGAACGGAGGTAAGTGAACTTCTTTTCTGAAAATCTCTTGGTGAAGATGTCTACAATCTGCTCATCAGTCGAGCAGTATTGCAGAATGATGGTCCTTTCATGCACTAGCTCCCTGATGTAGTGCATGTGAATCTATACATGTTTGGTCCTTTTCCTGGTAACTGGATCTGTGGATATCTTAATAGCACTCTAGTTGTCACAAAAGAGGACAATGGACAAAGTACTACCAAGATCAAACTCTGAAAGAATGCCTTGCAACCAAACTGCTTGGATGCAAGCATTCACTGCTCCTCGATACTTGACCTCTGCTGAAGATAGTGCTATGGAAGCCTGATTTTTGCTTGACCAGCAAATAGTGCCACCACCAAACATGAATACATATTCATAATTTTACTTTTGATCAATAGAATCACCCACCCAATCGGAATCTGTGTATCCAACCAGCTCTAGCTCGGAGTCTGCAGCATAGTGAATGCCGTAGGTCCTGGTTCCCTAAATGTACTGGAGGATCCTCTTGGCTACCTTCCAATGAATATCATGAGGCTACTGCATGTATCTCGATACAACATTCATGAAATAACAAATATCAGGCCTAGAATGTGTCAAGTACAACAAGCTACCAATCAACTGTCGATAGATAGTGCAGTCCATGGGAGGTTGTGGTTTTTCCTTCTTCAAGGCTGATCCCTGAAAGGAAAGGGAATGGTGTAGGCCTACATTCAGCCATTTTAAACTTGAATAATAGGTCTAAAATGTATTTGGACTGAGTGACCTTAATACCATCATAATTTTGCTCGATTTAGAGCCCCAAAAAAAAATTTAGAAGCCCCAAATCACTCATTTCAAAGGCATTGTGGAGAGCAGTTTTGATGGATAAAATGGAGGCAATTGTGATACTTGTGATCAGTAGGTCATCAATATATAAAACAATGAGAATTAGATGACCATCATTCTGCTCTAAATACACATTTGGATATGATCTACATCTTTGAAAGTTTTGCAAGAGAAGGAAGGCATCCATCTTGGAATACCACTCTCTTGGGGCCTGTTTTAACCCGTATAGTGACTTCTTTAGCTTGCAAACCAAAGATGGATCAGTGATGTACCCCTCAGGATGCTTCATGTATATCTCCTCATGAAGATCTCCATGCAGAAAGGCTGACTTAAAATCCATGTGATGCACCTCCCAGTACTTGGATGAGGAAACCGCCAAAACAAGGCGGATGGAGTCCATTTTTACAACCGGTGCAAAGGTCTCATGGTAGTCCACTCCTTGGATATGAGAGAAACATTTTTCTACCAGCATTGCCTTATATTTTCAAGTGCTTCCATCAGCAGCAACCTTTTTCCGAAACACCCACTTGCATTGAACCAATTTCCTTCCCGGAGGAGGAGAAACTAGCTCCCAAGTACTGCTTTTCTGAAGAGAATTCATCTCTTCATCCATGGCAACTTTCCATCTCGGATCATTCTGGGCATGTTAGTAGGATTTTGGATCTGAACTAATCATCAAATAGCAAGTTTCGGACAACAAATTATCAAAACAAGAGAGTGCAATACCTGCTCTTTGGAAATCAGACCGGGTTCTCCTTGGATCATCCGGATTTCCAATGTTGTCTCCTACGGAGGAGAGTGTCTTTTGGGCCCATGTAGGAAGATGATTTTGCACTTTAGGTTCTGATTCAGTATCTGATGATTGCTGCACACTAATATCAGAAATCAGAGGATCCAAATCAGGTTCATCACCCCCAATTTCATCATCCAAATATTCAGTGGAATTGGAAGGAATTTCAGCAGTGTTCTCCTTCACTAGTTCCACCTCCTGAAGAGGCTCATAGAACTTGACACTTCTCTCAATGATGATCTGTTTGGTATTGATATTGAGCAGCTTGAATCCTTTAGATTCATCAGGATACCCAATAAACATACATTCTATGCTTTGCGGTTGCAAAGCCCTTCTTTTATCAAGCGGAATCCGGGTCCATGTAGTGGACCCAAACACCCGTAGGTTCGACACATTTGGCTTGTGTCTGAAGTATGCTTCAAAAGGAATATTTCCTTTCACTGATGAATATGGAACCCTGTTCTGAATGTATGCTACAGCATGCATGGCTTCAGCCCACAAATTTGCAGCAAGCTTCTTTGACTCCAACATACAGGTGGTCATCTCTTTGAGAGACCAGTTCTTCCTTTTTGCTACTCCGTTTTGCTGGGGAGTGTAGGGAATTGAATGTTGGAGATAAATACCAATTTGGGAGAAAATGTACAACAAATCATTACTGACATACTCCCCTCCATTATCAGATCTCAAGATATTGATCTTAAGCCCAGAGGCATTTTCGATCAAGGCCTTCAATTCATAATTTTTTTCACATACTTCTGATTTCTTTTTGAGAAAGAAAACCCAAGTATACCTTAAAAAATAATCAATAAAGGTAAGGAGGTACCTTGATCCATTCTTGGATGTGACAGGCATTGGACTGGTGATATCAGAATGTATCAGCCCCAATATGCTTGTAGCTCAGTTTGCCTTCCCCCGATCAAACTTTTGCTCAGGGTGTTTTCCAATCACACAGCCCTTGCAGACTCCCTTGGTTTCTTTGATGACCGGGAGGCCTTCAACCATGGAGTTTTTCTGTAATCGCTGCAAATATTTGAAATTAAGATGGCCAAACCTCTCATGCCACAGCCTACTAACCTCATTTCCATGATTTAGCAAAGCGGTGGGCTTTGCATCCGCAACAAAGTGAGAGAACTCATAGGCTTTTGCTTGATGATTTGAAAGGCCTTTTGCAATGAGTTTCCCAGATGCAATTTCTGTTATATTAACATCATTTGGGCTGAAAGAGACTCTCTTAGGCATTCCTGTATGTGTCATCTGATAGACACTAAGGAGATTTGCTACTAGAGATGGTACATACAAAACTTTAGAAAAAAAACCATTTTCTAGATCTACAGTACCTTGTCCTTCGGAAATGATGGTGGAGTCATCTCCCATGTGGATGGGGATGGATTTTCCGGTCTCCAAGGATGAAAAGGAGTATTTTTCAGCCATGATGTGATTCGAAGCTCCACTTTCAATCAGCAGTGATTTGGACTTCGAAGCGCTTGCCATGAGGTCATGACCTTTCTCATGCTGTGGTTCCCAATCTTGGTGATCTCTCCTTCGAAAGATTTCCATAAGATTGATGTGATTCCTCTCAAGGAGAGAGGTTGCTTCATCAAGTTTTTTCTTCATGCAGGCATGTTCAAGGTGAAAACCCTTCCCGCAGTAAGAACACCTGACTTTTTCTTTCCCATTGTGCCCTTTTCCTTTGTTATTCCTTGAGCCGGAAGATTCATCATGCTGCTGATTTTCAACTCTAGGCTTGGGAGCATCAAATTTAGTTTTCTGTTTTTTCTACTCCTTTCCTTTACCCTTCAGATCTTTGGGCCCCGATACATGGAGGGCTTGATCACGGGAAGATTGAATGATCCCCGTCTGGACAAGCTTGTCATGTTCACTAGTTAAGGACTCAATGAAGGCATTGAGTGTAGGCATCTTCCATCCGGGGGTTGTGAGCTTCCCCGCATGGAATATAGAAACAAAAACTAAATAATCAGCCCCGAGTTTGGAGAGGATGTCTAGGATGAGCTGATCATCCTCCTTCTCCACTTTGCATTGCTTCAAGAGAAAAACAGTATGCTTGAACATTGTAAAGAAATCATTCAGAGTCTCGAAATTGGAAGGTTGGAGAGACATGAGTTCATTTTCGAGTTGGTAAACTCTTAAGTCATCATGCTTTTCGTATAGAGATTCCAATTTGTCCCATATTTGTTTCGATGTCTTTATATTTGTAAGATGGAAGAGAAGGTCATCGGAAATAGAGAGGCACAAGAAACCGAAGGCTTTATCCTTCTTGTTCAAGAATCTTGATTTTTCTATGGCGGATCTAGGCTCAACTTTAGTGTCCATGGAAATTCTAAAGATTCTTTTGGAATACAGCTGAATCCACATTTTACTTTTCCATGTGTGGAAATTGTATGGAGTCAACAGAGGTACTGAGGAGGCCATCTAGCTATGCTGTAGCGAATGCTTCACCTATAGAAACCTAAAAATCAAAACAGAAAGAGAAAAATAAGCTCGGACAGCCTGCACATTCTAGGCTTTCATCACACCCAGCATAGTCAATCAAGCAAGTTTGATCAACAAGTTCTTTACTTGGGATATTGAGTGGTAAGCCTTGGCTTCTGGTGCAATGCTGGAATTTTGAGCTATTGCTCACTTTTCATGGAGAAATCTGTCAAAAATCTTGTTTTTGAGAGATTGATCTTCGTCCTGCCATAAGCTCTGATACCATATTAATTATTGCACATGATCTAGGAACTAGGAATCAAAATCATCAAAGAATAATTAACAAATACTCATGAATTGGAAATAATTGGAACCAGAATTGGTTTCCTCTCTGTATATTTAATAAACAATAAAGGGTTACAATTCCAATGCTGAGCAATGGCTTAACTCCATGAAGAATTCAAATACCTAAGGAGATAATTCGAATTCAGTGAGTGATTCTAGCTTAACTGACACTCAACCATTCAATCTCACTCAGTTAACCACTTGACGAAAACCCTAATTGACTCACCAAACCCTAACTGAAGTCGGAGTGCAATAAATGACTGAATCTCAAATGAAGGAGATCAAACACATCATAGCAAGCCAACCATGAAGTGCTAGTGCTACATGACTCCAATGAACCCCGATGAGGTTAACTGAAGCTGAACTAACCATCAGAAGTTGGTGGAGGCACCTTGTTGACTCCAGATCATTAAATAATAATAAATAATCATTAAATAATATATTTAATGACTGGAGGCACCTTAAATAACTGTAACTAACTGGTTGAACTGATTGTAACCACCAATTATCAATTAGGTGCATTAATGTCACACAAATCACCCTCAGAGTGCTCCAGTTAGCCTCCTTGACTGTAGGAGAAGGCTAAGTTAGCCTCCTTGACTGTAGGTAGGCATGGGTGTCACTGGATGATGGCAATTAATGCTCCATTGATGTCAATTAAACTTAGGATAGTGATTTAACTAGGCCAATTTGACCAAAAGAGTGTGTATGATGGTAAATGTCTCCAACACACCCATGGCCACATCTTAGGAAATAGGTGTCAACAAAGACTTCATAAACCAATCAGCTAAAAGTTGGTTCAGGATAGGAGCTTTAATGAGCCTTCTACGCCTTCTCCACTCATGGATGTGATCGGATATGTGCGTGGAGGTATTTTGACGTAGAGAGGTCAAAAGGTCTTTAACCATTTCATAATCAATGGGTAGCTGAAAGTGTGTGAGAAAGACAGTTTCCAGATGTTAACACCTCTATGCTGAATAGTTGAGGAAGAGGTATGATTGAGGAAGATAAAAGGATACATAAAATTTGCAAAGTCTAATAGTATTTATCCCATTTTTAAAGTGCACATAATGATTAATTTGGCATGCAATCTGAAGGTGTAAAGTGGTTGAGGTGAAATCTACAGTTTAAATTGGATCCACTAAGTAAATATGCATAGGAGAAAAGTTATGTGGGGAAGCGGATGTAGTTAACAAAGCTTAAAGATCAACGGTTATGAAATAAAGCAAACAAGATCTATGGTCGAGAAATAGTCCACTGGATAAATATGCATGCTTGAAAAGATAATAAAAGCTAGCAGAATATGTAGAACTGACCTCGATCCAACAGTGTAGAGAAAAAGTGAAAATACATCGACGGTTATTATTGGTTCCAGATGATAAAGTTGCGAGATGGTTAGAAGGGAAATGTGGTAGCAGAATGTAAACCATGTTCCACGTGGTGATTCAAAGTGAATTCCATGGAGAAAAGTAGTTTGGAAAAAACCGCTTGATGGGGGCTCCAGAAAGGGACCGTAGTATAAAGGTAAAGTTGACTTGGATTAAAAAAATCATTTCATTTTGTGTTGCGGGTGAAGGAAGAAGACAGAGACACTCCGCCAAATTTCCAAAGTCAACCTTTGCATATTTACAGTCACAGGGTAAGCCTCAAAACACTCAAATCTGGTTCGAAGAGTTGTTTCCATTGTTCGTTATGGAAAGGGAACATGGTTGGGGAGTTTTATGCACACTTTTGGATGAAAGGGAGGAATTTGTTGTTGATAGGGAAAGAAACGTATGTGACCATGTTTTATCGGTTGGAAATGTATCAGTCTTGAAGGAGCGGTTGTGGCAGTGTAATTTGCAGGGAAATGATGTTCTGAATTTCTGCAAGTCTTTTTCGTATTATTTTGCTATTGAACAAACTTTACCATTTCCAAAATTTGTTGAATGGTGCGCAAACAATTATTCTCCTTCACAAAGAGTTGTCATGAGTCATACTACGTCCAAAATACTTTGTAAGGTTGATGAGAAAATTTTCTGTGGAATACTGAACTTACCTAATAGTTTCCCTGATAATTGTGAGTCCTTGAATGAGCCAATTTTAGTCGAAATGTATAAAAATTGTGAAATCAAAGTTAGATGCCAATTTCTGTCTAGTATTCTCAAAGATGGTCAATCATTAGAATGACTTTTTCTGCCATACAATGTTAAAATTTTCAAAAAAGATGTATAGTTGGTCATGTCCTTACTCTGTCAAATTCTGGGTTTAGATGATGATATTCATATCAGCGAAGCCCATTCTAGGTTTCTTATTGAGAATGAGTTCAATTGATCTCGAGTCCCATTTAGTCCATTTTTTTAGTCTAGATGAGTATTTGGCTGAATTTATCCATGTCCAGTTAGTCAAATTTCCTAAGGTCAGGTTTTTCAAATATCAGTCATACTTATTGATCCGACAGATTATTCCTCTTTAAAGATCCAATATGGTACATGGTTCAGAAACGACGGTTGGAAAAAAAGGACAACAAAAATACACAGATCGAAGGTCGGAAGAGATCTCCTTCCGCAACATCGGATGTCGAAAGCATTTCCCCTTCCGAAACGGTGGAGCTCGCAAGCCTTTCCCCTTCCGCAACGTCAGAGCTCACAAAGCTTCTTCCTTCCGCAATGTCGGAGCTCACAAAGCTTCTTCCTTCCGCAACGGTGGGGCTCACAAGCCTTTTCCCTTCCGCAACAGTGGAAACTTCAAGAAGTTCGGAACGGATCGGAAGCCGAAGCGATTCGGGAGCCACAATGACGGAGATATAAAGGCTTCCGACAGCTGCAACGACAGGCACAATATTGATCGGAAGTCGGAGCGATTCAGGAGCCGCAACGGCGGATAGATAAAAGACTTTCCCCTTCCGCAACGGCGGAAGCTTAACGAACGTCGGACGGATCGAAAGTCGGAACGCTTCCGGCAGCCGCAACGGTGGAAGCCCAAGACTTACAAGTTGAAAAGTCAAATCAGGAGACTTTACCATCTGACCATCCACAACTGCGGAAACCAAAGTAACATGCGTTCTGACTCGGAAACCAAATGACCGCCGATTGAGATAGAGTTCATCGGAGCTAGTTGCTCATCACTCTTCTGCAATGGCGGAAGCACGGATGACTAGAACTTCCGGACGTTTAGTTCACATATGGTTCCAGAGGCCAGATCCTTGGCATGGTGGGAACATTGATGTGGCTGGATGTTTCTTCATGTGTACAGCTTCTTTGTAATGGTTTGGAAAATCTTCTCTTGGCAGTTATGCCACAGTTGGGATAACGTAGAAAGGCATATGAACATCCTGTTTGTAACGTTACGGGAATATGGAACGGTCAGTTATGATGAACGAGTTGGCATTTGGCAGGAGGATGCGGAACAGACTCTTTGGTAACATTTTGGTGAGTCAAACCGGTGACGATTCCTCCCACTAAATGCTTCAATAGCTCGATTCTAGCCACGATATAAGGGTTCCAGCCTAGTTTAGCTAGGGGAGATTCTAGTTTTTCAGCCAGTACGGGAGAAAAAAAATTTTTGCTGTAAAATTATTCCAAATGCTGTTAGTATAAAGTCGACCATTTTCTGTTACATGGGGGCTTCTTTGCCTTTTGAAGACCCGATTGTAATTTCCAGAGAGGTGTCTTGAAGACTTTATGTTCAGCCTTTTGTTTTACAGTTTTCTATAGTTAATTTGGACAGAGACAGAAGATAGCAGGAGAGCTTTTGCTGCCATTTATCCAGAGTGTTGTTTGTATTTAGAAGTCGACCATTTCTCTGTTATAGTTTGGATTCTTTATCTTTTAAAGTCCAAGTTGTAAGTTCCAGAGAGGAGGTCTTGAAGTCTTTCTGTCCAGCATTCTGTTTTACAGTTGCTGAAGTTGTTTCCAGTACCATTTTGTACCATTTAAAGCCATTAATTGGATCGGTACCCATTGGAGAGGGACCCGGAGACGTAACCCAGTGGAGGGGGTGAACTCTGTTATCAACTTCTGTTTGTGACTCTGGTTCTGTGTTTTCTACTTGGAATCCGTTTATCAGTCTTGTTTTTCATTCCTGTTCTGAGCATTTAATTTCTGTTAATGTTGTTCCATTAATTAACCTGTTGCACGCATTCTTTTACAACAAAATTTTAATGCACCAAAGTTGAGGTCCTATGGATCATATTATGGTATCAGAGCTGGTTGACTGTTGTGCAAGTTTGTGAATGCTTACCAGGTCCAGGTCAAAGGTTGGTGAAGGAGAATTAGTTGAAGGAGATCCTGAGATTGGCTCTAGGAGAACATTCTCAAGAACCATGTCTTCTCCACGAGGGGAAGAATAAGGACATACCAAATGGAAAAAACCTGTTATTTCTGAAACTGAGTTTCTGGAGGCTTTTATGAGCATGAAATCCATGATGGAAATTCTACTCGATGAGCGAGCAGAAAGGAAGAAGAAAGAAGAAGGATCTTCATCCAGAGATGCAGAAGTGAAGAAGGAAGAAAAGGGTAAAGGAGTAGGAGGTGATGGTGATCCTCCTGACACTAATCAAACTTTCTCTTCTTCTCATACTTCTCATTCGAATAATGCAAGTCCTAATATGCCTTATTTCAAATTGGATGTAAAATTTGAATTACCTATTTATAATGGAGATGTAGATGCTGAAAAATTAGACAATTGGATCAAGCAACTTGACGTATATTGCAGGGTGCAGGGCATTAATGATGACCCTTCCAGGATTCAATTGGCCACTTTGAGAATGAGTGGAATGGGTATTACTTGGTGGGAGAGCAATATTCAACAAGATCTTCGAAATAATGGTAAAATTATTTCAGTTTGGAATGAATTCATTGAAGTATTAAAAAAGCAATTTTATCCTTTAGGTCATATGCAACAATTAATAATGAGCTGGAAAATGTTTAGACAAGCTAAAGGACAAAGCATTCAATATTATACTCATGAATTCAGAAAGAATGCTATTGCATTGAATGTTGCATTGGATACGCAAGAAACTCTTCTTAAATATATTGGTGGCATGCATTCTTATTTGCGACATACTTTGTTGATGTTTAACCCCAGTAATTTAGATGATGTATGTGTTCAAGCTACACATTTAGAAGCTAGGGGTAAGCATGATGATGATTCGTTTATGAAGAAGTCATCTAAATTTGACAACAAAGATAAAAGCAAAGATAAGGGAAAGGAAACAGCTACCATCACGAAAGAGGGTGAGAGACCCACATGCTCACATTGTCAGAAAGGGAATGATGTTTCAAAGTGCTGGAAACTTCATCCAGAATTAAAGCCAAAGTGGATGGGAAGAAATAAAAACAAAGATAAGGATAATCAAGCAGCTACCACAGCAATAATTCAAGACTTGGGATCTGATTCAGGTGATGAGACTAAAATCACAGCAATAGGGATCCGAGGTAAAGATGAAGGTATATCTCTTTTCATTAATGCAAGTTCAAGTTCTAATTCATGTGCAAGTACAAGTACAAATCTGCTATCTATTTCTATGCATGGTGATAAAAGAAGAAGTGAACTATTTCATGTTCGTGTCATTACAAATCATACAAAGGTTGATACATTGTTTGATAGTGGTTCTCAAGTGAATTTGATATCAGAAGAAGTGGTTAAGAAATTGCATTTAGTTACTATGCCTCATGAAAAACCATACCCTCTTGGTTGGGTTACTAATGATACACAATTGCAAGTTACAAAGAAATGTGTTTTGAAATTTGCAATCACTGAAAAGTTTATGGATGAGGTAGAACTAGATGTAGTACCACTGGACATTTGTGGAATTGTACTTGGGAGTCCATATTTGTATGACCAGAGAGCAGTCTTTTATAGAGAGCAGAACAAATATCATCTCTTTAAAGGTGGTGTGGAATACATTGTTCATGCACATCGTATGAAAAAAAATCTAGCATTAGTCACTACAAGTCAAATGAAAATGAAAGTGAATGCTAGTAGGAAGTTTGCATTAATGAATGTTAAAGGTGAATCATTGGTGGAACATGGAATTAAATTAATTAAATGTGTTCCCGAGTATGGTGCTTTATTACAGGGACCTGAAATATTATCACTCAATAGAGATGTACATCATGAAGTGCAGTTCCAGTGAAGCATGCCTCTTCCAAATCTTGGCATGAGTCGGATGATTATGCAAAAGACTATTCATGATTATTTGCAGCACATACAGTGCATTAAATCTCCTTTTGAGACTTGTTTTTGTTATCTGTTGAAGTTGCATGTGGACTTTTCTTTTGGCACAAAAATGTGAGAGGTGGACATCATGATGCAAAGGAAACCGTTCAGCAGATAGTGCAAGAACAGCAGGAGACGAGTCAAGAAATTTGCAAAGCCAAACATGAAAACCATCATCCTTTTGAAGTTGAAAAACAAATTTGGTTGTAGATCACCAAGGGAAGATTGAAAGGTAAAAAGCTCAATTTTATTTATGACCGTTTTGAGATCTTTGAAAAGAAGTGTAAACATTCTTTCTGTTTGAGCTTATCTCCAGTTGCATATGCAAAGAATTTTAAATGGTATGAACCTCCTTTGGTCATGGACAAGGAGACTAATATGCAGATTCTAAGCAAGGCAGGATGTATGGAGATTGGGATGGTGAGGAAGTGGTACCCTCACTTACCTGCAGGGTGATCTAGGCTTTTGGTGGTCCAAAAACTCTCCAATGGGGAGGATTGATCTGACGGATTATTCCTATTTAAAGATCCAATATGGTACATGGTTCAGAAACGGCGGTTGGAAAAAATGGACGACAAAAATACACAGATCAGAGGTCGGAAGAGATCTCCTTCCGCAACATCGGAGGTTGAAAGCATTTCCCCTTCCGAAACGGCGGGGCTCGCAAGCCTTTCCCCTTCCACAACATTGGAGCTCACAAAGCTTCTTACTTCCACAACGTCGGAGCTCACAAATATTCTTCCTTCCGCAACGACGAGGCTCAAAATCCTTTTCCCTTCCGTAACGGTGGAAACTTAAAGACATTCGGAACAGATCGGAACCCGAAGCGATTCGGGAGCCGGAACGACGGAGATATAAAGGCTTACGGCAGCCGTAACGACGGGCACAATCTTGATTGGAAGTAGGAGCGATTCGGGAGCCACAACGGCGGATAGATAAAAGACTTTTCCCTTCCGCAACGGCAAAAGCTTAACGGACATCGGACGGATTGAAAGTCGGAACGCTTCTGGCAGCCGCAACGGTGGAAGCCCAAGACTTACGGGTTGAAAAGTCAAATCGAGAGAATTTACCGTCTGACCATCCGCAACTGCGGAAACCAAAGTAACATGCATTCCGACTCAGAAACAAAATGACCCCCGATTGAGATAGAGTTCATCGGATCTTGTTGCTCGTCACTCTTCCACAACGGCGGAAGCACGGATGACTAGAACTTTCAGAAGTTTATTTCACGTATGGTTCCAGAGGCCAGATCCTTGGCATGGCAAGAACATTGATGTGGCTGGATATTTCATCATGTGTATAGCTTATTTGTAATGATTTGGCAAAGCTTCTCTTGGCAGTTATGCCACAGTTGGGATAACGTCGAAAGGCATATGAACAACCTATTTGTGACATTACGGGAATATGGAACGGTTGGTTATGATGAATGAGTTGGCATTTGGTAGGAGGATGCGGAACAGACTCTTTGGTAACGTTTTGGCGAGTCAAACCGGTGACGATTCCTCCCACTGAACACTTCAACAGCTCGTTTCTAGCCACGATATAAGGGTTCCAACCTATTTTAGCCAAGGGAGATTCCAGTTTTTCAGCCAGTACGGGAGAAAAAAAAGTTTGCTGTAAAATTATTCCAGATGCTGTTAGTATAAAGTCGACCATTCTATGTTACATGGGGGCTTCTTTGCCTTTTGAAGACCTGATTGTAATTTCTAGAGAGGAGTCTTGAAGACTTTCTGTTCAGCCTTTTGTTTTACAGTTTTCTGTAGTTAATTTTGATAGAGACAGAAGATAGCAGGAGAGTTTTTGCTGCCATTTATCCAGAGTGTTGTTTGTATTTAGAAGTCGACCATTTCTCTGTTATAGTTTGGCTTCTTTATCTTTTAAAGTCCAAGTTGTAAGTTCTAGAGAGGAGGTCTTGAATACTTTCTGTCCAGCATTCTGTTTTACAGTTGTTGAAGTTGTTTCCAAAACCATTTTGTACCATTTAAAGCCATTAATTGGATCGATACCCATTGGAGAGGGACCCGAAGACGTAACCCAGTGGAGGGGTGAACTCCATTATCAACTTATGTTTGTGACTCTGGTTCTGTGTTTTCTGCTTGGCATCTGTTTATCAATCTTGTTTTTCATTCCTGTTCTGAGCATTTAATTTCTGTTAATGTTGTTCCATTAATTAACCTGTTGCACGCATTATTTTACAACAAACTTTTAATTCACTAAAGTTGAGGTCCTATGGATCACTTATTGAACACCCTGTTATGTTCAAATGTGTCAGAATTGTAATTCGTGTCCACCATTTTCTCTCCAGATCTTCCAAAACAAATCAATATGTTTGAGTTTGTAAATACAATTATGGCCGAGATGTATAAATTATTGTTTGATGATGTATTACCAAGAGTGTTAGGAGAAATGAAACTCATGTATTTGTTGTCCTTAGAGGACAGAATAGGAGACTAGGTCTTATATAAATATTTTACTATTTTGAGGGTGTATGGTTTCATTGGGGAACCGTACAAGTTACCTGTTTTTCTGACTCCAAGAATTTTTGCACTTGAGTTCATGAGGCAAAGATTATGTGCAGAGGAGAATCATTTTGGAGCATTCAAGAAGTTTTCTAATGTTAAATTTCCTTTTAAAGTTGGTTCATTTATTTTCAAAAATAAAAGTGCCCTGATGGTTGTATAAAAGTTATTAGAACTTATGGATTTCCAGAAAGAACAAAGAATCAATTATGATCCACATCATATAATTTCCCAAAGGAAGCAGTCAAATAAAAATAAACCATTAGATCATCAAGTTGTCAAAGGTTTAGAGGAAATAGTCAATTTGTCTTGTTTTGAAGAAAGTTCAAGAATTGATAAGAGTAGGAGCAATGAGTTGAAAACAATAGTTTAGGCATCTGATAATCCTAGCACTGTTAATAAGAGAAGTCTTTCTGAGATGGAGGGTATGGATGTGGATGAAAACATTTCATATAAAAAGATCAAAACCTACTCCCAGGATGATCAAATTTCAGGAGAAATAGCTTCATAAGATTCAAAGAGGATAGTCATGTTCTGTTGGGCTAAGGGCAGACCCGGGTTTATACCATTAACTTCGCACCAACAAAAAGACCCACAGTGTTGGCCCTTTCGGCAACAACGTGCGAACAGGTTGCAGTCTCACCTGAAACAGCTATGGGGTGCCACAGAATCAGGTTTCTGCAAGAAAAAGAGGGATATTACTATACCTTTAGTCTTAACAACAATTATTTATACAAAATACAGCTTCGACATTCACTTAAATAGCTTCGTAGTTAGATAAATTAACGTTACTTGCTTAACCCTTAACTGGAAATTCACAGCGAAGTTAATTTTTAACAGTTATCTGACGTCATTCACCTACTTATCAAAAGCATAAAAACATAACAGAAACAACATAAAAGAACCACCACAACACACAATTTAACGTGGTTCACCCCCAGTGTAGGGGCTACGTCCACAAAACTACGCTTTTATTCAACTTTTTACAAAACCACAGTTCTGATCTACGCATTCAGCTGCAGATCCATCCTTCAAGTCTAACTATGCACTTAGCTACAGTTCCTTCCTTACAACTCTAAGCTGTGCACTTAGCTATAGTTCCTTTCTTACAAAAACCCTCTACGCACACAGCTGTAGAGGTCGTCCACGCACATAGCTGGGACTTGACCTTAAAACCCAAAAATAGATCTAACTTCTTCGCATCATATGATCCTCATTTCATTAGATGATCTTGACATCTTTACATGAGTGCCTATTTATACAAGTGCACTGTTATAAGATCATGGGCTTATACCCGAAGATTATGGACAATTACAAAAAGAGGGCGTTGAATCAACCCTGACACCCCTAAGACTATTTTGACACGCAACTCTGCTTACAATCTTTCACAAAAACCATGGAGTTACCAAAATTAATGACCATTAAGGCGCGTGCCCCAACAGGCCCCTAAGACTCACCAGTGTCCCGTCCCGGGACACTCTGCTGCTTGTCTGGTGGGAGAATCTTGTTGGTGAAGATAATAAACTGCTTGTTGAGGCCGCGCATGATATCGTCGGCTGCTTGCTCCTTCTCCATCAACTCCTGCAATGCTGCTGCTGATGCTTCACTGGCCTTATTTTGTGCAAATTCATCATACTCCTTCAGAAATTTGAGCTGGTTGTCCGCAGCAGTACTCAACTCCAAGGCCTCGTTGATAAGGGGCTGCATAGAATTTTCCAACAGTGTTGCTTTCGTTCTGCACGACTCAATTTCCTACTGGAGTTCATTGCTTTGCTTTACTTTGAGCATCTTCTACATAGGAGGTAGAGTCTTAATTTCTGCTTTCACTGCATCCAGCTCTGTTTGTCACTGCTTGATGGTTTCTTGCAGCTTTTCTACTTCTGGATTATCCTACTGGTTTTCCCAGGCGTCGATGGTTTCATCTAGCAATTTTGTTGCGTTGCTCACAAGATCTGAGATCTTTGCTGCTGAGGCCTGAATATCTCTGCAGCGCTGCTCCCTGACCTCTAGTGGGATCTCTGGGATGATGCAGAGTTGAAGCTCCGCAATCTGAGCCTCATGTTCTGCTTTGAGCTTCTCTATTTTACTACAAGACTGCTGTGCATAGTCTTTCAGCTTGGTGATTCTTTGCTCTGGCTCTTCCTCAGCCTGGATGTCGAAGTCAGGAAGACTTCGACATGCCTCATCCAATACCCGCGCCAATGTGACCTTCTTACGTTCTGCGTCCCTCTTCCTCTGCTCCACTTCCTCCAACTGCGTTGTAATGCTCTCACTCTGCTTCATGGTATTTTCCAACTGTATTTGTGAGTAGTGGTCTCGTGCTTGGATATCCTTCATGATTGCTAATTGGCAGAGATGCAACTCCATCATGGACATCTTGCTGTAATCTATTGCAACTGTCATGCTCATCTCCGAGCGAGACGTTGCGTCAGTTATTATGAGGGCTGCACTTGACACTTGTCCCCTATTATCTCTAACTGGCCATTGTCTTGTGTCTGGCTGCGCGCTTACTGGGGCACTGCTTGCTGTAGTGCCAGTTCCTGGTTTTTCTGCTAAATCCTTCAATTATGTAATCCTCTATGCTACGCCTTTGAGTGCATCAAGGTGCGTAGCTACAAATTCTGACCATTTCTTGGTGAGAACTTCTGTGAACTTTGTCAGGGCTTGATCAAGCTCCTCACTTGTCAGGGCGGGCTCTTCATCGATATTCTTGTCCTTTGACGCCTTTGCTTTCTTTCTAGGCTGAGGTTTGGTCACTTCCTCTGCCTCTGGCGACTTACGCTTATCTGGCTGATTAGGGTCTGAGACGGTTTTGACCAAATCTTATTCTTCTTCTTCATCTCCACCATCACCACCCTAGTCGCCTTCACTCTGCTGTGACTCACTCTGTTCTTCGCTTTCTTCGAGTGGGTCATTCTGCTGCATCTGACTAGGGCCAGTGCCTACATGGGTGACTGGATGGATTAGAATGTTGGGCTTTGTCCCTGCGTCTTTCATCCAGTCAGTCGGCCACTGCTGAACTACTGCGAGGATGTCTTCTTGGGTCACCACATATGGCAACTTCTAGTATGCATGTTTATCATCTGCGCGGGCCTGGATGAAGACATTGTGCATGTCAGCCTTGAAGTTGGTTATTCCCACGTATTGAGAAAATAGCTCCTCACTGAGCCGAGGTGTGTTTAGGATCTCATATGAGATACTCATCATATAAAAGGAAAACACATAGTTCGTCATCTGTTGTAAAGCCTTGTCCTGCGACTCCCCTAGAGATGTGTACCTTGTTGCACCAGGCATGTTCGGTGGCACCTCAACAAACTGTGCCTCGGTAGGTTCTTTCCATCTTACCAGTGCAATAAGTACTATCAGCATGAATAGTGGAAGGGTCTACCTTTCTCCTGCGCATCGCGAACATCTTCGAGGAATTCCTTGGCAATGTACTCTACCCATTTGTAAATGTATCCTTCGGCACAGTTCGTAGCAATACTGACAATCGGGGTAGACACTTCATGTGGTCTGCACTTTCTCATCAATTTGCAGGCTAAGAGCTCAGCTGCGAAGCAAATGTTTTGGTTCTCAATTGTCGAGGTTTGATATCCTCGCTTCCCTTTCGTCAGGTCGAAGCAGTCCTTCATGCTTTGTGCCAGCTTCGTATCTTCGTGTTTTGAAGGAAATTCGATCCCCAGATTAGGCCCTTCCTTTGGTAAGCCTGTGATCCTATGAATGAGCTTGCCATTAATAGGAATTATTTTGTCTCCTATCCATAGGTGCCCATCATGCACCAATGCCAATAGTTGCTTGACTACCATGGTCACCTGTGTGTTGCGACCGAAGTGGGGAACATTTAGCATCTTCAATAAGCTAGCTTTCTTCAAGCCAGCATCCCACTGTTTCACTTCTAGTAATGTCGCTCCAGTCTTTGGATATTTGATGAAGTGCAAGTATGTTCCCAGTGTGAACTGTGGAAACTTCCCATGATCATTCGTATCATGGTCTGCATACTTAATCCGATCTATTTTCCCTGTCATGGTTTCGACCAACTGCACACCCTGTGGTAACGAAGGGGTGCGTAAAGTGAACTTAGCGTTCCGTCGATGTGGCTGAACTCCTGGTCGAACAGGCTGAAGATATGGTGGATGCTGCAGTGCAATGTTCTCATTCCCTTCAGGTGGGATCTCTGCTGAACCCAACGGATTCATCTCGAGATCCTCCGGTGTTTTCCTTGATTGCTTGTGTATGTCTTTGTTCCGCTTAGAACGAACTTCGGGCCTAAACTTTTTCCTGGTAGATCGTGTCTGCATTGGATGAGTCGGTGCTAGGGGAGTCTCTTCGCGGGGTGCAGATGTAGGTGGGTTTCTCATAAGGTTCTGCAAACCCCCCTTTTCAAATTCTCTCAATAATTCTTGAAGTTCACGATCAGCTAACATGGACTCAATTGTAAAACTCAAGAAAATGCGTAATGCGAACTTCACAAGCCTGGGTGTCTTCTTATAGAATCTATCGACAAAATATGTCATAACTGTGCATTGAAGACACCAAATCTGACAGAGATCTTGTCCAAACGGCGGTAGATTTCCCAAGATCTCATTAATACAGGCAGTTAATACAGTTAACGTACCGACGCCACCAAATTTGATTTCTTGCAACGGTCAGATTTTAAGCTCCAACACATCTTTCCTTCTTCAGCACAACCAGTAACTCTGGCTGCGCCACAATAAGGACATTCGACACTTCCTGACACCAGCTTTGACATAGCTTCGAGCTTCGACCCACGACAGAATGTCTTCTACAGCCTCAATGGTTCCCTCCATTTCTGAGAACTTCGTCGAAAATAAGTCTTGATACTCATGGAGAAGTTAGGTCACTTTGCTCACCATGTCTTCATTCCAATAATCTCCAATGGTAGCATACTTAGTTTTTTCTTCTGATCCAATGTTTATTGTCCTTATCTTCAAGAGCTGAGTCACTTCAGGTGCTTTGACTGCTGGTCCATGTACTTCGCAGTGTCCTTCTGACTCAAGAATTTTACTGTTGCACGGATCATCATCATCGTCAATTGTGAGGTTATAACATTCTACTGCATTAGCTTCTTGTTCCTTCCAATCAGATTGGTACTCAGCTATTTATTTATCATCAAACACCTTAGTATGGATCGACCTAATAGTTTCGTCTAAAGCAGGACAAACCTCATGAATAGAAAACGTGAGCACAAAACTATCAACAAGACTATCACAACTTACAGTACCATGGCAAAGCTTGACCTCCACATACCAGTTCTTTGCTATAGGTTCCAGAATGTGTACAAACCTATGTACCCATTCTTCACAAGGGACATGCTTCCATGCTTCATAACACTATTCCAAATGTTCCTGAGGGCTAGACTTACCATTAAACCTGATTCGCACCCCCTAAGGTTGATCCATGAATCTCAGGCGAAGAAACTTTTGACAATATCCCCAACTAGGGATATATTTTTTATGACCATTCCACCATCTGGCAGCTGTGGCTCTAAATACTGAATCTAGAATCTCCATTTTCTGTGAATCTGGTACTTGTTCTGAGAATTGTACAATAAACTCTTCTAGGTCTGTCAAGCCATCAAAAATAGGTAAGACTCTTGTCTGTGAGCCAAGCCATTTGAGAGACTTGGTAATTCTTGCACATCGATGTCCATGTAGTTCATAAAGTCTATTCTGCCAATTATCCAAGCCTTCATCTGAATCAGTCATGCAAGAACTATCACACTGCCAATCCATTATACCTTCAGTATTAGGGTTGACATAGTCTTCTTCTTTAGCTGTGATATTGTAAATATGATCCAAAACATCCTGATCTTCATCTCTGACTGGCTCTGTGTACTTTTCTCCTTGAGAAGGGTCCAAGGGTACTATGACTCTCAAGCCTTTTCCTTCAAAAGTCATCTGCTTGCTCTTAAGGTTGATTACTGCAGAATTCTCTATAGCCCATTCAATTCCTAGCAAGGCTGGATAAGGTTTTCTATCATCAATTATTTCAATGACTTCAAAATCTGCTAAGGTATTAACTCCATCAATGTCTACTGGAACACTAGGGAATCTTCCTAGGGGCACAATCTTCTGTTGATTGGATAATCTCAACTGTATAGGGGACCATTCAAGTGTAGGTTTTTCCATTTGTTCCCATGTCTTATTAGTTAGGAAATTTACTTCTGATCCCAGGTCTAAAATGATATCAGTCATGTCATACTCTCCTATCTGAGCATGCAATCTCATTTCTCTTCTAGTTCTTCTAACTCTATTGACGGTTTTTTCTTTACCAGAGCTTCGCTGAGGTTCGCAAGAAGCAATAACTTTCTGTAACTCATTTAAAGCATTCTAATTTCTTAAGAGCTTCATACAACTCTGAAAAAAGGATGACAGTGTACTTACTTTATCCGTTGAATCTTCTTGAGACTGTAACTGTTGTTGATGCTGTTGCGCAGGTGCTACTGATGTGCTCAGATCAGCAAAGTCTTTTTTGGCTTCCATAAATGTTTCTTTTTCTCTTCCCACATCGAAGGTTGGAATTTTCTCTAGGGTCTTATGAACCCAAGCCTCATAAGGCTGTTTCTCCTTATTCTGCACTTGCGTCGTAGCTCCATTCCTTGTAACAATGTTAATGGCTAGGGCAGGTCTTTGCTTGACAGCAATCATCTGAATATTCTGAGTAGGAGCGCCATTTCTTTCTTGAATATTGGCTATTAGCTATGGGAATTTCTCAATCACATGATCAACTGCTCTCCAATATCGACATGTCATAGTTGGGTTTTGACAGTCTCTAGCTAGGTGTCCTGCCTGATTACAGTTATAGCACACAACCTGGCCTTGACCTCTTCCAGGCATACCACCACGACCACGACCGCCAAAAGTACCTCGACCTGATTTATTAGCACGGTAACCATATCCATCATTTCCTTGTGCATCATTTTGTACCCTATAAGCATCATAGGTTTTCTCTTTCATGAGGTCAAAGCTGTGACATTCATCTTCATTGTGTCCAACAGGATTACAGAACTTGTAATAGGGATTCTTAGGTACTTGCACATATCTATGCAGCAGATAGCAGTCTTCGGGTCGATGCTGGCCAGTTGTTCTACAGATCTCACAATATAGAACACTAGGGTTAAATGGGTTTGGTGCACCAGTATTCAGGTAATTCCTTAACACAAGACACTGTTCCTTGTCATGACCTTGTGTCCTACATCATGTACACCAGACCTCTTCTCGAATGGCTTTCCCTTTTTTCATGTCGCGAAGTTCCAAGGCCATTTCTGCCAATCGCGCTTGTATTTGGGCTATGACAGAATTATCTTCGACATGAGCTGTTTCCAGCCTCATAGCAATTTCCAAAACTTCTTGCTGGTCAGCAACCTTCTGTTGCATGAGTGGGCTTTTGATATGAGGTAATAATGCTGCAATGAACCATTCTTTATGCTGCGCTGGTCCAATAGTGAAACTAACTTGGTCTAACAGAACTTTGAACCTCTGATCAAAGTCCCAAACTGATTCACCTCGTCTCTGCTGAATCTCTTTCAGTTATACACTGTGACTCTGATTTAGGCTTCTTGAACTCTTTGATCATTGTTGTTTTAATATCAGCCAAGACATGGTTCTGAGTACTGGAAAACTTCATAAACCAGGTCAAAGCCCGGTCTCTAAAAGAAGTGACAAGTGGCGCTCTTCTGATATCTTGATCCATAATATTCTTAGTAGTCCAAATAGCTTCGCATAAGAACCAAAACTATTCTGGATCCTCGGATCCAGTTCCTTTGAAGACATGGATCTTGATATCATCATTCATATGGGCCATAGTGGATCTAGGGGGGGAGTGAGGGGGAGGAGGAGGGGAACTTACTGGGGTAGACCGATCTGCGACAGGAATACTCAGGCTAGGGTTACTTTCAGACTGCGACGGGTTCTCAGGGGTAACAGATCTGCGTTGTGGAGTTATAGGAGGGTTTCTAACAAAAGAGGTTTCTTGAGATTCAGGTTCTTCTGGGCTTAATGGGGCATACTCGGTATTCTGACCTAAGGTATAGGATCCAAAATTTCTCTTGTATCTTTTACTGCTTCGCAGCAAACCACTTTGCCCGTCGAAGTCACTTCCACTTCCAAACATATGTTAGTAGTAACAAATCTAACAATCTGATTCTATAAGCAATATGCCTTTTTCAGCCAATAGCATTTTAATTATCAAACTAAATGAATTCAAGTACTTACCCCTTGGTCCTTTGAAAAATTGTCTTTCAGCTTCGCTAAAAGAGGTACTTGTGTCGATGGAAAACTGTGTCACAAATGCTTCAAGGGTTCACGTTGTCCAGAAATCAACAGCTTTTGATATTCCATTGTTCACCATTTTCAATATGTTAATTCTTGCAGGGGTCCAGTCAGGAAACTGATCTTCCTTGAAGTTTGTCTTTCTTTTTGTCAACCTGGATAACCACTGGTGCAATTCTATGTGGATACTACCAAAGAAAATTTTGTAACTATCAGTAAAAATGTACCTTTGCAAGAATTCATCTGAGCTACGACGAGGATCCTTATTTTCTTGTTCAACAAATTTCAAATAGGTCTCTTCAATCTGGTCACCGATTTCCTTTACTGAGGGTCTCCAAAACATAGCCCTCCAGGTACGACGTAGATATCTCTTGAGCAAATACTGAGTTCAACCGGCAACGGAACCAATTTGTTGAGCCAAGGGCAGACCCGGGTTTATACCATTAACTTCGCACCAACAAAAATACCCACAGTGTTGGCCCTTTCAGCAACAACGTGCGAACAGGTTGCAGTCTCACCTGAAACAGCTATGGGGTGCCATAGAATCAGGTTTCTACAAGCAGAAGAGAGATATTATTGTACCTTTAATCTTAACAACAATTATTTATACAAAATAGAGCTTCGACATTCACTTAAATAGCTTTGCAGTTAGATAAATTAATGTTACTTGCTTAAAACTTAACTGGGAATTCACAACGAAGTTAATTTTTAACAGTTATCTGACGTTACCATTCACCTACTTATCAAAAGCATAAAAACATAAAAGAAACAACATAAAAGAACCACCACAACACAAGATTTAACGTGGTTCACCCCCAGTGTAGGGGCTATGTCCACAAAATTGTGCTTTTATTCAACCTTTTACAAAACCACAGTTCTGATCTGCGCACTCGACTGCAGATCCGTCCTTCAAGTCTAACTGCGCACTTAGCTGCAGTGCCTTCCTTACAACTCTAAGCTGCGCACTTAGCTGCAGTTTCTTTCTTACAAAAACCCCCTACGCACATAGCTGCAGAGGTCATCCACGCACACAGCTAGGACTTGACCTTAAAACCCAAAAATAGATCTAACTTCTTCACATCATATGATCCTCATTTCATTAGATGATCTTGACATCTTTACATGAGTGCCTATTTATACAAGTGCACTATTACAAGATCATGGGTTTATACCCGAAGATTATGGACAATTACAAAAAGAGGGATTTGAATCAAGCCCGACACCCCTAAGACTATTCTGACGCGCAACTCCGCTTACAATCTTCCACAAAAACCGTGAAGTTACCAAAATTAATGACCGTTAAGGTGCACGCCCCAACATGTTCACGAATAAATATGTACAAATGCATCAGTATTCTTTTGGAGGAGAGGATAGTGCAGAACCTAGTTCATGTTTCAAATCTAGAGTAGAGTTAGTGTCAAATTATGCTGAAAAACAAATGCAATCATCAGAGGAAAACAGAAATCTGCTTCCTCGAGTCAGAAGTCTAACCAATAAAAAGACATCATTGATTTCTGCTCGAGATGTGGAGAGGAATACCTTGAAGTTAGCTGTGTTTAATGATAAAAAGTATTTGAGATGGAAGTGAAGTTAGATAAAATTAGTGTTCCCAACAATATACAACTCCATAAGCAGACTGAAGATGTTATCTATCCCGATTTATTATATGCTACTATGAAGGTTAATAAATTGCAGGCTCTTGTAGATAAAATGAAAGTCCAATTCAAGCATGAGAAAGTAGAAAATAAAGCAAATCTGATCCAAATTAAAAAGTTACAGGGAGATGTTATAAGTTTGGGAAGCGAACCAAGAAATATACAGGAAACCAAAAAGACTTTGGAAGAAAAAGACAATACCATCCAGGTATTAAAAAAGAAGCTTAAAATCCCAAATATTGAACATGCTCAATCCCCAACATTGTTTAAATTGCAGGAAGAAAAAGATAAAGTTTATCAAGAAATGATGGATTATAAAGGCAAAGCATTGAAGTTACAAGAGGAGAAAAACAGATGGGAAATGGAAATAGCTGAATTGATGACCCAGATTTCGAAGTTAAAATAGGATCAGATTGATGAAAAGGAAATTATGGAAGAGCTGATGAGTCAAACTCTTGTTGACACTGATTTATCTCTTGTAAATATTGAAAAACCGTTAAGTGAATTTTTTGCAGATGATCTATTAGTTCCTATGTCAGAGGTAAGTCTGAAGGATGTGGAGATCAAGGAATTGAAGGAAGAAAATGAGAATATTAATTCAGAACTGGCTATGATCATTGAAGATAAGAATAAAATATTAAATGATAAAATCCAGTTGCAATAAAAGTTCTACGAGTTGAAGGAAAGAATTATAGGAAAATATCCTCTACAAGGAGCTAAGCATTTAATTTGGGATACATTATCTGTGGAAATTACCAAGTTTAGACACTATCTAAATTTTATTGATGATCAAAGTGCATTAGTCAATTTAGCTACTCAAAGACTAAAGTTGGCAAACGAGACCATGGAGAACAAGCCTTTAAACATAGCTCAGAATGCTTTAAATTTATTGAATTCTTTAACATATCAGAAGATACAGGACATCAAAATTAAGGACAGAGTAGCTATTGTACTATGGACAAAGAAATTTATTAACAAACATCAGCTCATGAAGATGGTGCGGGATAAAGCAAATGCAATATCTTCACAGATAAAAGATTTCAAGCTTGATTTTAAGGAGCTAGTTGAAGACGACCTCCCTTCTTTCTGGGAAGATAAAGGAAGATTATTTTCTCAAGAGCATTATCACAGTCTGCTAGTACAAAATCGCATGGACCACTCCAAGTTTGAAGATTTGATAAAATGATTAACTAGAAAGATCATCATAGAAAAATTGCCGGAGGATTTTGAAATATTGCAAAAGTTTTTAATCATTAGAAGAGGATTTTCCATAGTATCTTATGAAGCCTATGTGGATCTGGAGGTATCTATTAGAGAAATGAAAGAATATGACACGCCAAGTGCATAGCAATGGAAAATTGTGGAAATATTCAGGAATACCAAGTATATGTTCCATCCTTGAAAAAAGGTGTTGCACGTCGCGGAGCTGCTTATTCGGGATACCCTGCCATAACCAAGTTGATTATAATCAAACGATATGTTGTTAGAATTGAAGCAAGTAGTTTTATTCCTAGTTGTTAGGGGTATAGTTACAAAAAACTTTGATTAACAGATTATTCGGTTATTAATATTCTTGGGAAGAAGTTATATTTGTATATATTTGAATTTACTTAATGTATTGGGGGTTGGAACCCATATGTTTGAAACAATGTTTTTTTGAGAACTGATGATATTTTGAAAGAAATAACAAAGCAGAATACTAGTGGATTTTTCAGAGATTCATATGTCATTTATGTTACAGTCTATTCCTTCTTTCCATGTGATGGTCTTCTTAGTGCTTACTTTTCATTTTGTTTTCTTCATATTTGAAACGTAGTGTTGAATAGTTTCAGAATTCATACTTGTTATGCTCTGGCTATTGTCTCAAATATTTCACAAATATTTTTGCTAAAGTTGATATGGAATTCATCTTATGATGCTCTGTATTAATGGATTGTTCATGTTTCTTTCTTATTCACCTGAAAATCAATGAATGACTGTGATTGGATTGTTATCTTGCCTTTGTTGAAATCCCTTGTATGAAAGCTTTGTATTATTTTATCTATTTGACTCCATTTCCCAATGGTTACATGTGTTTGTTTCAACCACTCATATAATTTAAAGTATTGATTCCAATATCTTACCCTGTTAAATTTATATTTGAGAGATCCCTCTTTGGAAAGAAAAGCCAGTTTCTTTCTAAAGTGGTTTTGCTATTACCTTGGGATTTACCTTTCACAACCTGGGTACATTTTGAGTGCTAACACCAGAGAGATAAAGTCCACAAATGCATGTTGTGGAAGTTCAATGTACCCTTTCGCAGATGTACCGGTCAATGTGCGCTGGAAGAGTTTTAAATGGACAGAATGATCTATCAAGGAGTTTGATGAACACCACAGATGGAAGGTCATAACATGGTTTTTTGGATCATCTCCCTTCTTTCCATCAAATTTTGGAATTTCTGATGGTAACTTTACGAGAATTATGGGCCATGAAGGGCCGTGACAAATGGGATCATTTATCAATTTGGATAAATCCAGTAAATCCAAAGTTTCTAGGAAAGGTAACTGATGATTGGGCTCTACATACTAGTAGTATTGATAAGGCAAGGTCGTAATTTGACTGATACACAGGTTTTTGAAACATTTGAAGAGATGATGAACCTCCTAAAGATTGAACTACAAGATTAGGGTTTCCAGAGACACCAGGACCTTTAGGACCATTAGAAGGAGGACCATCAAAACCACCGGGACCACCAGGACCCCCGAGACTACCCGGAGGAGGACCACCAGAATGCTAGGGACCACCAGGACCTCCAGGACCACTAGGAGGAGGACTTCCCACCCCCCTGGGGGGAGGACCTCCATAAGGTGGTCCCTTGGCACCTCCAACAATATGAATAGGTATTCCTCCCATCGCTAGCATGTAAGACCAGTTGGGTTGTTCCCATGGTGTAAATGCATTCCTAGTGTATGGAATTCCAGTATAAGAGGTTCCTATAGGCGTAGGTTGGTAATTCATATTTCCTACAGGAATTTGATTTGCTGGATAAACATAACACCACAAGGGTTGAATAACTGCAGGTTTGTTGTTAGCTGGAATATTTCACCTCCTGCAGACAGCAAGGTGTTCCACTGGTCTGAATGGTTCAGATCTAGAACAAATAGAAGACATAGGTTGAAGACATTCCCTAGACACTGTAGATACCTGGAATACAATTCTTTGATAGTCACCCTATGGACCTACAGTAAGCTCAACACGAAATAGATCAAAGCAACCAGAATATAATCTACTAATCTATGCTAGTGACTAAGGAATCTAACAACATATATATGAAATCAAACATCAATAATGTATGTGGGACAGAAATCAACTTGCAATAAAGAAATATGAAGAAGTTTACAACCAAGCCTTAGGGTTGACATGCATCTCCATGAAACCAATCATTCTCATCCCCATAAGCTCTGACTCTAGCTCTCTCTATGCTATCCAATGGTATGGACCAAGTGATCAATCCAATAGCATAACAATGCCTTAAGAGTTCTCTCCCTCAACCATGGCAATAAGCTTGTATTTATAAGGCTAAATGGATAGCGTAGGTTGAGAGATTAGTGGTGAGGTGGCCTCCATGATCCTAGGATGGGGGAGCTCGAGCTCAACAGACCCACAACAGTAGGGATAAAGGATATCTCGAGGCTTATCATCTAGAAGCCTCGAGAAGCTTCTCTTTTTCCCTTTCTACCCAGGGTACCACGTTTCTTCTTTAATGACAGAGCGGTTCTGGTAATAACCGCTTATGGACTAAGGGCCATAAGTGGTGGCACCATGTATGAGCAGCAGGAAATGGGCGGTGCGAACAAGGGTACCGCGTATGGATAAAGGGTCAAGCGTAGTGCTGGGAATTTGTATGAAAAGATTAACAAATGGTATGAGTTTCCACTCTAGAATCTGGGATTCAGGACAAATAGGTATGTCAAATGTCTTATCGCATGATGGTGATAGGATTTTGGTATAACAAGATGCCCCCCAAGGCATGAGTCTTAGAAGGATATGATAAATGAGAGCTTTGAGAGAACAAGTCGCTACCATGAGGCAAAAATGTTGGCTCAATTGGAGCATTTCATCAAGTAGGCATCTGTAGTACATCAGTATGTTGACTCATAAACACAAGTAACCAAACTCATGGCTGCAGACCAATACAAGGCAGATTCATGAGAGGAATAAAATAGCATGGCTACTAGAATACAGCGTAGATCCATGTGATAGAAGACTCAAACTTGGACATAGCTACCAGACATACAACATAGATCTATGTCATACAAACGCAAATTTGATCATAGCCATGACCATACAAATGTGGATCCATGCTAGATATACAAAACTCCATCGCAACCTGGGAAAAAGTAATGAGCGCTTTACACAGATACCCAGGGTCTTCATCTCGTCTTCCACAAAGTACGATTCTATCCATGTGATTACAATAATTGAAGTCGAACATGGCAGAAACCACTTGATTACCAGCCAGTGATGTGAACCGTTAACAAGTGCGAGGGATATCACCATTAATGTCAATGATTTCCAAGGTACTCTAGTACAATCTACTGAGTGTGAATAGATGTCCTGATGTCGAACACCCAGTTGATTCTATCAATCAAAGATCAATGATGTGAACCTATGTCGAGAGCAAGAAAATCTGTCATTAAGGCATACAGATCTCAAGGTACTAAATATTGTTTCTAAGACTATTTCCTAGATGATGAGCTAACATCGACGGAAAAAGTCTCGTCGAAGGAGGGCCATGATGAGTCCCACATCGATGACACGAAACATGGAACATAGTTCTGGAATGATGTGCATGTAGTAACCATAAGACTAACTCAAAGATACTGACACAAAGATTGTGTGGACTGCAGAGGGGACACTTCTTCAAATCCTCTTTGAACATTGGGCGGCACGACAAAAGACTTGGCAGCATGACTAGACATGATAGACACACAATGCGACAGTGGACAAAGCATTATTTTGAAAGAATCAAAGGAGTGGAATGACTCATGAAAGTGGATTGTCACGGAGATCAGCTGAATACCCAATTGATTGACATGATTGTGCAGACAAGTGCCATGTTCAAAGGTAACGACAAATAACTGCCATTATTTTCAAAATGATTCCCTTCCCATTTTCCCCACCATGATCGATGAGTGCCTCTTTTCAGTTTTACGAGTTCAAAGAGGGTAACAAACACTCGATATAGCTTATCGAAAGACAAGTCCAGACTCATATGTTTTATGAACCTGAGAGAGGAGGGGTTCATTCCCAAAATGGCTCTCTCAATGTTTAATTTAACGAGTCCACTGAAAGAAAACTCAGTATCGTTCATGTTTAGAGAGTCTGAACGAATACTGAAGAAGACTCCAAACGGTCCTTTTTTGTATGATTTAGTCTCTAAGGCCTGAAAAAGTATAAAATCATACCTTAGAGAACTCTTCCAGTCATGACTGGCTGGAGTGTTCCTTTTTCATAAATAGTCTTATCCAAACTGAAAAACAGATAACCTACCGTCGGAAGGACAACTCTTCAAATACTTTTATGAGTATGAAGGAGACAAGTACTCGACAATTTTTTCGTGTTTAAGGAGCCTAAAAAAAGTTTAAAGAGGACTCCATGAGGTTTATTCACACAATGTCACTTTTTACGAGCTTGGAAAGATTCGGAAACAGACTCAACGATCTCTTCATGTTTAAGGAGTCTGAAAAAAGATGTGAAAAGAAAACTCCATGATGTTTCTTTGCACAATGTACAATTTTACGAGCCTGGAAAGATTCAGAAACGGACTCGGACCTTTGATACTAGGTTTAAAGAAAGTGATCAAAGTCTCATAATAAATTCTCATCGACCTTTTCCATTTTATGAAAGTACGAAAAATCCATAAACAACCTTTCAAAGTTTCTCATATCCTGCAATAGTCTCAAAAACAAGTGTTAAATGCATTTACAACTAGCATTAGAGATTACGACAGATATATTTTGACCAAAATATGATTTTACATCAAAACTATAGCGAGTCAGACCGAAAAATGCCTATATAAGTCAAGTAAATAGTAAAAAATCAAACCATTTCACTATTTACCTCTAGTAGAGAGCACTTGGAGCATTTTCTTAGCCATATATTCCACAGCTGATACCGAGAGCTTCCACCGTCCGTTTTCAGCATCGTCAGTTGCAAGTAATAGATAAAACCCTTATCTTTCATTTCATAGCATCTATTTTGAGGTTTGGTGGGGTTTTGGGCCCATATGGTGAGCCCTAAAACTAAAAATGCAGGCACCGTGGCTACCCCTTGCGGGATACGCGGTTCCACCCTAGAACCGCGCCAACAACACAGTGGACATGCGGTGCCAACCGTGGATAACTTAAACTAATAGTATGGGTAATATAACTTCATTCTTTTGATTTCCAATGATTTAAGGATGATTCTAATGCATACCATTATGGTTTTTGGCAGGTCTAGGTTGCTGAAAACATGGTGATATGGAAGGAAAGAACTCATGGAAACGAGGATGCTACTACTGAGAGAAACACATGTTGTATTGCCACATTACAAGACTTTGGGATCTTGAAGTTCTTCCGGATCCCAAGCATGGTGTCACACAAATGGCTACTAGAACACATACTACAAATGTCGAATCCATAGTAACAGTACTTCGAGGTGGGGGCTCACATACTTACAATGGAGGTAGAGGATATCTACTTCCTAACTGGTCTATCAAGACGGGGTGCCCCCATCTCATTGACAGGTTCCCGTGGTGGGGAAATTACTACCAGAGAGCTTATAGATCGACATTGTGCACTAGGGACAGGTACATCGGGGAAAACGATCCCCATCAAGGCAATGACGGATAGGGCTCTACGGACCGTCTTGTTTACTATGTAGAGGGTGGTTGGGAGTCAGGGTGTGCACTAGGCTTCCAGGGCACACATGATTTATTCCATAAAGGCTATGGCACCCATGGTGTTCAACTGGGTGGAAGCAATGCTTCCAATATTCAAGGATCAGCTGAGTAAGTGTCGACAAGGAGAGATGAAGCAGTTCAGCTTTGGTTCCATCTTAGCCTGCTTCTTATTTGAGTGGGTTCCATAGATGAGGCGACAGGTGACCTTCCGGAGTCTGAGAGCACGGGACCCCCATATGTTGAGGTGGGTCCAGGTCATGGCTCGCACAGGAGCGGGTTAGGAGAAAGGTGAAGTTCGGTGATCCATTCTTCAAATGGCTATAGGATCAGATCCTCATGGTTGAGGACTATGCTTACACACGCATGAACTTCACAGGAGATCCTGGCCTACCACTCCCACTTGGTGGACAGTGGGGTGACATCGGTAAGAAGCGAGAAACCCTAAAATGGATGAAATGTTTTTATGTTTTATATTTTTTATGTTAAGTGACAAGACCTGTATATTCTCATGTAGATGTTGGAGCAGCATGACCTGGAGGACTATCTCCATTGGATAGGTGAGTAGGAGCTCGCTTTGTACCACAAAATGATGATATCACCGGGGAGCTAGAGGAGAACCTAGAGAGGTTGACTTTCGACATCCCAGATGCTGACATAGATGACCTACCAATGAGATATCAGAGATCCACAGCGGGAGTACCAGGCCGATTCAGTAGGCTACTACATAGGGTAGCTCGAGCAGTGATGTGTTATCACGAGCACCACTAGTGTATGAGATATGTACTAAAAGCTGATAGCTTCAGGATTTTGTATGATTATTTTTTCTAAAAGCCTACGTGCTTTAGAGGAGGTCTCGGGACCTATTTTTGTAAACTTTTTCATATATATATATATATATACATACTTTTACATGGTGTTTATATGTTTCAAATGGAAAATGCATTTTCTATGAGTTCTACGTGTCTCTAAATGTTTATTTACAATGGACCATGTTTGATTTACCATCATGAATGGACAATATGCCAGTCTAGGATGTAGTTAGCCAATGAGTCAGCGACTACATTATGTTTCCTAGGGATATTCCTATAAGTAATAGTTTTGAATAATATTTCTAACAAACGCACTCTCCGAAATAAGCGGAGGAGTATCGGGTTCCTAATGGCGTAGACATGGTTCAAATGGTGAACTACAAGCTGCGAGTCCATTAAGACTACTAAATCACAAACATCCTGGGAGGAAAATTCAGTTAGAAGACCGATGACTACTTCATACTCGACGATGTTATTAGTAGCGGGACCTATACAAACTGGTCCTGAACTGACCAAATCTTCAGCTAGAGAATAGAGAACCCAAGCACCTGAGGCGAGATTCAAGGTGTGGCGACAAGCACCATCAGCGAAACTGTAGAAAGCCATTTTCATGACCAAAACATGGTATAAATAGATGTGGACACGAAGCTCAAAACCATCTTGAAAACACTAAAAGCACACTAAAATCCAATCAATATACATATATACAAGATACTACCTAAGAAAACGTAGGCATAGTACATTTTCAGGTACAACCCATTGCGACGTTGCCCCAAAGGGATCCCATCATAATCAATGAGATCGTAAGCTCCTTTCTCTAACACCTTGGAAATCACAAAAGGTTCATACCACATGGACTCAAAATTACCCTTCCCTAGTTTGTCGTATCTCTAGTCATAAGTCAAGACTAGGTCACCCTTGTTAAAGACACGAGGCTGGATGGATTTATCATACTGCGCCTTGACGCGTTTCTTATGTGCCTCATTAGGAAAGGCAACATCTCTATGAATCTCGTCAAGGTTATTCAAGTATAAAAATCTTTCTTCCTCTGCGGAAGTGTCTGGGAGAAGTTTGACAGCAAGTTGTAAAGATGGAAATCTGACATTGGATGGGTAAGACAACTTCAAGTCCATAGACAAGCTGGAATGGCATGAAACCAGTAGCTATTTTCACAGAATTCCGATAAGCCCAAAGACCATAGAAAATAACGTGGCGCCATTTGGATTTATGATCTCCAACCATCCGACAAAGCATAGTTTTCAAAACTTTGTTAATGGCCTCTACCTGACCATTATCTTGTGGATAATATGGCATAGATTTTTCATGGTGAAACCTAGCTTGGAACTCATTTCCTTCATCATCTAATTATGGAAATGGGATCTGTGATCAGTAATGATGGACTGCAGAACTCCAAATCTAGCTATGATATGATTGAACAAGAAGAGGGAACCAGTCTTACCATATTCTGCATATGTAGGCATGGCCTCAATCCATTTAGTGAAATAATCCATGACGACGATGATGTAACCATGCCCCCCGGCTAAGGTAGGCTTACAATGCATGAAGTCAATCCCCCATTTGGCGAATGGGCCAACGGAAATGATGAGGTGTAGCGAAGCAGGATGGGTGCACTTTTTAGGATAGAAGTGTTGACATGGTGGGCATTTCTTAACAGCCTCATGACAATCTTTGAAGATTGAAGGCCAGAAATAGCCAGCGCGAAGGATTTTCTGGGCTGTAGCCATCCCAGATAAATGACCGCCACATGCTTTGGAATGGAAATCATTCAACACAAGTTCAGTCTCCTCATGAGTGAGGCATCACCAGGGAATAGAGTCAATCCCATGTCTATACAAAGTATCATTTAGGATGAGATAGTATTTCACGTGGGGATGGATACGGCGGCGATCATCACGGGATAACTGCGGCTAAAAACGTTTGTCTAGAGATATATAAGCAAATATCCATACCAAGGATCAATAGTGCTTTTCAAGAATAGGAATTCATCCGAAAATGAATCACTGGGCTCAGATTTCGTCGAAGCACAGAGAAGATCACACATAATCTCTGCAAAGACCAAGGATTTCTTTGATGTAGCCTTGGCAAACTCTAGATCGAACTCCTAAAGGATAACAATCCAACGAGAGTACTTGCCCCCGAGCACCTGACGAGTCAAGATGTAGTACATCGGGTTCTGGTATTCCAATACGGTGGTAGTGCAAAGAAGAATGTAATGACGAAATATTTGTACATCAATGACCGTGGCCAATGCTAATTTTTCCACACATGAATAACGGGTTTTAGAATCCAGGAGATTCTTACTGGCGTAATAAATCACATGCTCATGACCATGTAGATTGTCCTGCGCTAAAACCATTGTGATGGTAGTAGCAGAGGCAACAATATACAAGAGAAAGTCCTTTGAATAAACAAGGGGGTGTATCACAAGTGAATGATTCAGAGTGTGCTTAAGATTATCCAAGGCGCATTGGTCCTGGTCATCCCAGAAGAATTGGGTGTTCTTCTTAAGGAGACACACATAACCGTGCGTTTTCCCTACAAAACTGCACACGAAACGGTGGAGAAAGTTTGCCTTCCCCTGCAAAATTTAGAGTTCAAGGATATTAGTTGGGGCTGATAGATCAAGAATGGCAGAAAATTTTAAAGGATCTATCTAGATGCCATCTTTGGATACCACAAAACCTAGTAGACGTCCCGTCTCAATGCAAAAAACACATTTATGCGGATTGAGCTGTATATTATAATGACGACATCTCAGGAATATCTCTCTAAGATGACCAGGGTGGTCCTCCCATCACTGTAAATAAGCAGGGAGGTCATCAAGATACGGTTCAACAATGTGTTTGACTTTGTGAAACGCATAGGACATCGCACACTGGAACATAGCTCCAGCATTTTTCAAGCCAAATGGTAACTTCTTATATGAAAAGGTTCCCCATGGGAAAATTACTGTTGTCTTATGCTGATCGAAGGGTAATATCTCAATCTGATTATAGCCAAAGAAGCCATCCATGAATGAAAAGATGACACTTCAATCATAGTTGTCAATAATCTGATCAATATGCGGGGCAGGAAAGTTGTCCTTGGGACAAGATTTATTTAGATCCCTAAAGTCGATACTGACTCTAATGGTGCCCTGCTTTTTATTGACAGGGACAACTGTTTGATACCCATTCCGTCAGGGGTACAGGATAAATAAACCCAGCTTTCAGAAGCTTCTCAATTTCAGCTTTTATAGCTGTGGCCTTCTGAGGATGGACTTGCCTAATATTTTTCCTGACAGGTTTGGCCGAGGGATAAGTTTTAATCTCGTGGACCATGATGGATGGGTTGATCCCCGAAATCTCTTCGTAGGACCAGGAAAAAATATCACAAAATTCTTTAAAAAGTGCCTTATAGGCATCATATTCATCTGCGGAGCATTTCTACCCAACATGAACATGCTCGATAACATTAGGCTTGGCTGATATGTCAATCAGGTTTATTTGAGTAATGTCGCAAAGTTTTCCTTCAGAATCTGTATGTTGCAACAATATAGGACATTGGGGAACGTTGACAATATCACTAGGAAACAAGGATGCAAAATCATGGTTAACTGAACTAGCGTTGAGGAGGAACTTGGATCTATGATGGTGATCCTCCCAAATGAACTCATCCATGCTCATGATCTCAATAATGGACTCGTCGGAAGGAAAAGTCTCAGAGACATAATATAGAGTGGGAAGATAAGGTTCTAACCAATACAGTAAATGGTAAGGATCCGAAGCTACTAGATGAAGATCATCAATGTGGTCATCGAAAGAGGTTTGAATGGCATCACACATAGCTTCATGTGGACTTAACAAGGTGGACTTAACAACATGGTTTCCCTTAGGCTCATAATCAAATGAGGCAATCATATTGACTGACGCGGAATCCGTGTTAGGAGGAGTGGGTGGAAAAACTCCCATGAGGGATGAATCCTTCAACACACCTACCCCAATCGACTGGTAAGGAGGAGGGGACTGGCCTAACATGGGGATGTTATTAGCCATGGAGGTAGTAACATCTGACGTGCAGAAATCAAGCTAGTCTATAGTAACGATTGTCCCTAGATGTGAAAATTGGATAGTTTGGAATACTGTTGAAGCAACAGCAGTGATAGCATCTAACCAATTTCATCCTAGAAAGAGATTGTAATCTAAAGGGGCATCTACTACTTCTGCTTGGATGGAAATGGTTTTTCCCCCCAAATCGACCGCGAGGGATGATATGAGACCGTGGGGCTGGAAACCCCGCCCGTCAAAGGCCTTAAGGGTCGTAGGTGATGTTACAAGCTTGAGAGAGCCAAGGGATTTCCAACAAGATAGAGACAAAATGGAGGTTGAAGCTCCTTCATCTAGGATTGTTCGAAAAACTTTCTTTCCAACCACTTTCGTAACGACTTGAAAAGCAAGTTTATGTGGTAACCTAGACTTGTAGTTCTCAACATTAAAATGAATCAAGTTGGTGTTATCCAGGTCTAAAGATCCTAATGCAATCAACAGGTTTTTGTGTTGTGTAGGGAAACTTTGAAGCACTTCTAGGGTAGACATTGCACAAGGTGCCTGAGCGAGATCTTCAACTACATTATAAAATTAAGTAGCTTAGGCATTGGGATTAAATAATGCCTTCCGAAGAGTACTCTTAGGTGGGCGCAAAATCATGTCGAGAGTAGGCTTCTTGATAGACAAGGGGACAGTAGACGAGGACTCAAGAGAACTAGTACAAGGGGCTTTCCCTAAAGATGAATGATCTTCATTTTTATCCGCAGGTTTATCATAATTTTGACTTCAAGTTTGCAGATGGACGGTATCTAAGGACATCATACGAATTTCCTCTGACGAACTAGAACTACCCTGATTAGACATGTGCTCTATCAGTTGTTGTTGAGAGGGAAAATGATCTGTAAGTACTGCAGGTGCGGGATTGGACTTCAAAAATTGGGAGATTTTGTCCCGATGAGGACACTCCTTTGAAAAATGGTCACCACCACATAGCAAACAAGGACATCTCGCTTTTCTTTTCCCTTTGTCATTATCACCATTGGTTGGTCGTGGAGCCTCCAGCTGGTTTCCAGGTTTTTTATTTTGATTTCTACTTTTCTTTTTATTACCCGAGGTTTGAGTACTTTGAATAGAATTGACCTCGGCAGAAACCTTAGGAGTCAAAGGAGTAGATGGGGCAATTTGGGTTTGCCTGGCAGGTTTCACTATTGATGGGGACTGGTTTGAACCAACTATCCCATCAACAGGTACTTCTGCTGGTGGCTTGGCAAGATCGGTGTTGGGGCGAGGAGCTTGAGGGATCAGGTCATAAAGAGTGCCAAACTAGGAATAAACCAAGTCTAGGTACTGAGCTCAACTAATAGCCCGCTCTTCAATAAAGACACCGTCCATAGCCACATCTCGGGCAATAGGAGGCAACAAGGATTTGGTGAACCAATTAGCTAGTAAATGATTTGGAATAGGGGGCTCAATAAGCCTTCTCCGCCTTCTCCACTCATGAATATGATCAAATATGTGGGTGGAGGTCATCTGTCGCAGAGAGGTTAAAAGATCAATACCCGTTTCATAACGAATAGGGAGCTAAAAGTGTGTAAGAAACATAGTTGCCAACAAGCCAAAATCCACAAACGAATGTTGTGGGAGTTCAATGTACCACTTCACAGTCGTACCGATCAAAGTTTGCTAAAAGAGTTGTAACCGAACGGAGTCATCCATGAGGGAATTTTAAGAACACCACAAATGGAATGTCATCACATGGTTCTTCAGATCATCTCCTTGTTTCCCATCGAATTTTGGGATGTCCAATGGTAACTTTACCAGAATGGGTGGCCACGAGGGATTGTGTCGAATGGGGTCATTAATCAACTTGGAAAAATCAGGTAAGTCCAAAGTTGCTAGGAAAGGTAACTGTCAGTTGGGATGAACATACTGGTAATATTGATATGGCATATAATTACCAGTAGGACCATAAGTGGACTGATAAACAGATTGTTGTGACAAAGAACTACCGGAAGATCCGCCTGCAGGGGGTTGATTTCTAGTATCGAGACCGCTAGGACCACTAGGGCCACCAGGATCACTAATACCACCGAGACCACTAGGACCACCAGGACTGCCACGACCACCAGGAGGCGGACCACTAAACCCTCTGGGGCCACTAGGATGAGGTAAACCTCTAAATCCACAGGAACCACTAGGAAGAGGGCCACCAGACCCTCCAAAGCCAGAAGGAGGAAAGCCACCAGGTCCCCCAAAACCACTAGGGCCACCAGGACCGTAAGGAGGAAAGTTTTCATATCCTCCAAGACCATTATCCCCCAAGGGGGAGGACTTCCATAAGGGAGTCCCCCTGCACCTCCCATAGTATGTATAGGTATCCCCCCCATAGTTTCCATGTAAGACCAGTTGGGTTTCCCCCATGGTGTAAAAGCGTTACTAGGGTATGGAATTCCTATAGGATTGGGTGAATGATTAATATTACCTACAGGTATTGGATAACCATAACCTCCAGACGATTGAAAGGTTATAGGTTGAGCCCCGGAGGGTTGACTTAAACTTAATGGGGGATTAACCACATTAGAATGGGTGGGAGGGACATAAAATGTAGATGGATCTATGTTAGAGGTCTTCCCTTGACTAGGAACAATTTCGGCGTTGGATAACGTAGTTTGTGCTGGGGGTTACCCCCCGGCACTAGAAGGTGTAGACGAAATAGCAATTGAAGATTGAATCTCAGGTACAGAAGACCTGGGAAGATTAGGTATAGACATAACATGAGAGGTGATAGGGGTGGTATCTTGACTTGGGTTGTGGGGTGTCAATGGACGATCTACAATCGGTTCAATGGGTTTCATAGATTCGGCAAGTGAACGATATCCCCTAGGAACATATGTGGACCTTGGTAGTGTTGGGCCTAAAATGTCATCAATTTGCTTATCAATCTCCTTTGCATAGAGAATGGCAGCACAATATTGCCTATGTTCTTCTTCAACCTCAAAAGAGTCTACATGGGTGCCGAATGAGGCAATGGCCTGAACTACAGGGGTGTCCCAAAATGGAGCATTGGGACCAAAATCCAGGCGGGCAGTATTATCAACACGTCCTTCCATGGGAGAATGGAACGAGGAATCTGCCCGAGAAGGATATTGTACCAAGGGAGGCGAGTGTGAAGAATATGGTACTCCACTTTCCACAACCACATTATCTCCCACTTGGGAGGTGGTAGTAGCTCCTTGGTCGATAGCTTCCATAGGATTCTCTCCTGAACCAGGAATAAAATCAGGTGGCAAGCCCCATACTCTTCTGGTCTGGCTTAATTTAGATAGTTTGTATAGTTCCTAACTAACCTAGGGTCTAAAAATCTAGAAAACACACCAAAAAGAAATTTTTGTACACAAGCTATAGGTCAAAACAAGCACACTTACAATGATAGGAGGAGTTCAAAATTCAGGTCTCTCACTAGGGTTGTCAAGAAGGCACCACTTGCGATATACCTCGAGGGTACGTGCATAGTAATCTCCCTAAATGTTGTTTTCAGTGTATGGCTCCAAAAAAGACAGCCAAAAGGCTTTTCTTAGATAGAAAAGGTACCATAGTGGGGTCTCTCGATATACTCAAGGTACGTGGGAGCTCGAATCAGTAGTAGTGTTGTCTAATGCATAACCGTACACAAGGGGCCTTCCGATATACAATCGAGTACATGAAGTACATTTCTATATACCTCAAGAGTACGTGAAAGGCTGTTTGATATACTGATGATACGTGGAAGAACTGCGCAAGTCCCAGAATGTAATGCTGACAAATAACAAGAGCTCCTATGCTTAACGACACCCGAACATGTCTCTAACCTATCACTCAAGTTACTACATAAATTTTAACCTACAACTACCATTAATTTTAACTTGTACGGTTAGGTGAATGCATGATGTTTTGACAGAAAAGTAAAACCATGCAGTATGCTAGTGCAAAATGTTCACTTTACCATTCAGTATGCCTACTTACGGGAGGGAAAGAGAGTGTTTTCCTTTTGTTTCAAAAACCAAAAATACTTCCACACTGATTTCTCCTTTTTGAAATCAAATGAGAAGGGGAAGAATCTCTTTTCCTAGAAGAAAAACAAGAAACACACCTATATGCAAATGCACTCTATTTTTTCAAATTTCTCAAACATAGGCAAATCTAACTTAAAACTACCATTTTTTTTATTTTGATCACGATAGCTTTAAATGCATGAGAGACAAAAGATCATAAAGGTATTGAAATCTTGTAAAGCCAATCAGAAAACCAATGTCCAACGCTCAATGATGATATCCTAGTCTTAGTCAAAAAATTTCTTTTTTAAAGGAAAGAAAAAGAAGTTTACTATGCAAATAAGAAATGAAACCTAGAATCTAATCTAGTCTTCTCCTTTTAGTCTATGTAGTAGAAACGAAAAGATATTTTAATAACACCCTAAGCTTTTCAGAAAACAAGAAATCCTTTCATAAACACAACCAACAAGCATAGAAGCAGATGAACAATCAGAAAGACTTAATCAAACTTTTGAAATTCCACTCAAATCAATCTTAAACCATAAAATCTCAAACCACAAGCATCAGATTCATTAACACAAGTCTGATAAGTAGGACTGAAAGCAACAAAATCCAAATTTTTGCAAAGAAAAATGAAGAAAAAAGGCTTTGGAATGATGCCTACCTGGCACTGCGCTTCTCAAGTGTTGACAGAGCGTTTCCCACACGGCACCGCTTCTTGTCAACAGGTTACAGGCGGTGGCACCGCGTACTGTCCACTTTGTTCAGGTGGTGGCATTGCTTCTCGTACACAGCATAGGCACATTTCCCTGTAAATGACCAAAACACAAGAAGAACGAAGGATCCAGTCAAAAAAAGGCTAGATCAAGGAAAATACTATTGAATTGAGTATGGAAACAAAGCATAAAAGACCGAAATGACTCAGATATGAACAGATCTAAAGGTTTCAAACCCAAACAAAGTAAGTTAGAGAGTAGATCTGACTGAAGAGAGTTGAAGAAGGATCCTGGATTTGGACAAGAGTTGCAAACTGAGGAAGATCAGAATGACCGATACACAAGTAGTCCTCAGTGGAGTCACCAGATTTGTTAGTTGGAATATTTCACCTCCTGCGGACAGCAAGGTGTTCCACTGGTCTGAATGGTTCAGATCCAAAACAAATAGAAGATAGAGGTTGAATACTCTCCCTAGACACTGTAGATACCTAGAATACAATGCTTTGACAGTCACCCTGTGTACCTGTGTTGGGACTCGGACCTTAATGGTCCCTAATTTTGGTAACTCCACGGTTTTGGTGCGAAGCATGTAAGTGGAGTTGTGACTCGAAATAGTCTTAGGGGTGTCGGGGTTGGGTCAAAGCCCCTCTTTTTGTAAATGTCCCATGGTTTGTCGGTTCCCATGGTTTAAGTCCATGATATTGTAATAGTGCACTTGTATAAATAGGCACTTATGTAAAGGAGTTAGGTTAGGCTTTCAAGGTTTTATGATGATGATAATTTGATGCGAAGCTAAGATCTATCTTAGGGTTTAAGGTTGAGTCCCAGCTGTGTGCGTGGAAGACCTCTGCAGCTGAGTGCATAGAGGGTTTTGAAGGAAGGTTAAGTCCCAGCTGTGTGCGTGGATGACCTCTGCGACTGAGTGCGTAGAGGGTTTTTGTAAGAAAGGACTTGTAGCTGAGTGCACAGTTTTGAGAGATCGAGAAGATCTGCAGCTGAGTGCACAGATCAGAACTGTGATTTTGTAAAGAGTTGAATATAAACATAGTTCTGTGGATGTAGACCCTACACTGGGGGTGAACCACGTATATCTTGTGTTGTCGTGGTTCTGTTATTTTTGTGCTGTTATGTTTTTATGCTTTTGATAAGTAGGTGAATACTAAAGTAAGATAACTGTTAAATATTAAACTTCGCTGTGAATTCCCAGTTAAGGGTTAAGCAAGAAACATTCTTTTATCTAAAATGCGAAGCTAATTAAGTGAATGCGAAAGATCTATTTTGTATAAATATTTTTTGTTAAAGCTAAAGGTACAGTAATATCCCTCTTCTACTTGCAGGAACCTGATTTTGCGGCACCCCATAGCTGTTTCGGGTGAGATTGCAACTTGTTCACAGGTTGTTGCCTAAAGGGCCAACACTGTGGGTCTTTTGTTGGTGCGAAGATAAAATCATAGAACTCGGGTCTGCCCTAGACCAACAAATTGGTTCCGTTGCCGGTTGAACTCGGTATCTGCTCAAGAGGGATCTACATCGTACCTAGAGGGATATGTTTTGGAGGCCCTCCATAAAGGAAATCGGTGATTGGATTGAAGATACCTATTTGAAATTTGTTGAACAAGAAAATAAGGATCCTCGTCGTAGCTCAGATGACTTCTTGCAAAGGTTGACATAAAGAAAGAAAAAATTCAAAGAAGATCAGTTTCCAGACTGGACCCCAACAAGAATTAATATTTTGAAAAGGGTGAACAACACGATATCACAAGCTGTTGATTTCTGGACAACGCGAACCCTTGAAGCATTTGTGATGGATTTCTCCATCGACACAAGTACTTCCTTCAGCGAAGCTGAATGACAGTTTTTCAAAGGACCAAGGGGTAAGTACTTGAATTCATTTAGTTTGAAAATTAAAATGCTCTTGGCTGAAAAAGGCATATTGCTTATAGAATCATATTGCTATATTTATTGCTACTAACCTATGTTTGGAAGCGAAAGTGACTTCGACAAGCAAAGTGGTTTGCTGCGAAGCGGTAAAAGATATAAAAGAACTCTTGAATCCTATACCCTAGGCCAGAATACCGAGTATACCCCATTAAGTCCAGAAGACTCTTTGTCTGAAGAAACCCCTTTTGTTAGAAACCCTCCTATAACCCCGCAGCGAAGATCTATTATCCCCGAGAACCCGTCGCAGTCTGAAAGTAACCCTAGCCCGAGTATTCCTGTCGCAGGTCAGTCTACCTCAGCAAGATCCCCTCCTCCTCCCCCTCCCCCTTGCCCCTAGATCCAAGATGGCCCATGTGAATGATGATATCAAACTACCAGTCTTTAAAGGAACTAGGTCAGAGGATCCAGAACAGTTTTGGTTCTTATGCGAAGTCGTGTGGACTGCTAAGAATATTATGGACCAAGATATAAGAAGAGCACAGCTGGTCACTTCTTTCAGAGACCGGGATTTGACCTAGTTTATGAAGTTCTCCAGTACTTAGAACCATGTTTTGGCTGATATTAAAACAGCAATGATCAAAGAGTTCAAGAAACCTAAATCAGAGTCACAGTGCATAACTGAACTGAAAGAAATTCAGCAGAGGCGAGGTGAATCAGTTTGGGACTTTGATCAGAGGTTCAAAGTTCTGCTAGATCAAGTTAGCTTCACTATTGGACCAGAACATCATAAAGAATGGTTTATTGCAGCATTATTACCTCATATCAGAACTCCACTCATGCAACAGAAGGTTGCTGATCAGCAAGAGGCTTTGGAAATTGCTATGAAACTTGAAACGGCTCCTGTTGGAGATACTTCTGGAATAGCCCAAATACAGGCACAGTTAGCAGAAATGGATTTGGAGCTTTACAACATGAAAAAAGGGAAATCCATTCGAGAAGAGGTTTGGTGTACATGATGTAAGACAGAAGGTCATGACAAAGAACAGTGCCCCACATTAAGGAATTACCTGAATACTGGTGCACCAAACCCATTTAACCCTACTATTCTATATTGTGAGATCTGTAGAATGACTAGCCAGCATCGAACTGAAGATTTCTATTTGCTGCAGAGATATGTTCACGTACCTAAGAATGCCTATTGCAAGTTCTGTAAGTCAGTTGGACACAATGAAGATGAATTTTGCAGCTTTGACCTCATGAGAGAGCGAACCTATGATGCTTATAAGGTACAAAACGATGCACAAGGCAATGATGGATATGGTTACCGTGGTGTTCGAGGTAATTTCAGAGGTCGTGGTCATGGTGGTATTCCTGGAGGAGGTCGAGGCCAGGTTATTTGCTATAATTGCAATCAGGAAGGACATCTAGCTAGAGACTGTCAGAACCCAACTACGACATGTCGATATTGCATAGGAGTCAATCATGTGATTGAGCAATGTCCATAGTTGATAGCCAAAATCCAAGAAAGAAATGGCACCCCTAGTCAGAATGTCCAGATGATTGCTGTAGAGAAAAGACCTTTCCTGGCTGTTAACGTTGTTACAAGGAGTGGAGCTATGACGCAAGTGCAGAATAAGGAGAAACAACCTGACAAGGTTTGGGTCCGCAAGACCCCAGAGAAAATCCCAACATTCGATGTTGGAAGAGAAAAAGAAACATTTATGGAAGCTCAAAAATACTTTGCTAAGCCGAGAACATCAGTAGAAACCACGCAACAACATCAACAGCAAGCTTCGCCAGATCAATTGAGATTATCCAATCAACAGAAGATTGTGCCCTTGGGAATATTCTCTACTGTACCAGTGGATATAGATGGAGTCAGTACCTTAGAAGATTTCGAAGTCATTGAGATAATTGATGATAGCAACCCCTATCTAGCCTTGCTAGGAATTGAATGGGCAATAAACAATGATGCAGTAATCAACCTTAATAACAGACAAATGACTTTTGAAGGAAAAGGTTTGAGAGTCATAGTACCCTGGGACCCTTCTCAAGGAGAAAGGTACACAGAGTCAGTCAGAGATGAAGATCAGGATGTTTTGGATCATATCTATAATATCACAGCTAACGAAGAAGACTATGTTAACCCTACTACCGAAGGTGTAATGGATTGGCAGTGTGACAGTTCTTGCATGACTGATTCAAACGAAGGCTTAGAGAATTGGCAGAATAGACTGTATAAGCTACATGGACATCGATGTGCAAGAATTACCAAGTCTCTTAGATGGCTTGGCTCACAGACAAGAGTCTTGCCTACCTTTGATGGCTTGATAGATCCAAAAATTTTATTGTACAATTCTTAGAGCAAGTACTGTTGCCGCCTTTTCACAAACCTGGGTCACGTGGCAGAAATCTTCAAGCCACTCGGTGTGTCCTTGGGGGCAAGTCTCGAGTCAAGGCTGTCACCTTGTTCTTGACTCCTCCATTTAGGCTCAACTCCTAATGAAGCCAAGGGTGGTAGACCCTATTAAGTTACTAAGGATGATTACTTAGTGTTGTGATGTTAAATTGAATGAGTTGCTTAGGAGTTTGCAATTTAGCTATAGATAATCAAAGATGGCAAGATATAAAAGATGAACACACGAAAGCACAATGCTGAGACACAATATATATATATATATAAAGCAAGAAATTAACCAGTGCCTTAGAATGGAGCAAAAAATAGAAACAATGTACTTGCATGTGCTTGGAGTGAGTGTTTTGCGATTGCCTCTTGGTATATTTTAAGTTAAAACTGAAGTATGAGTTGATTAAAATTAGGCTAAAGGGGACTCCAGATATACCCGAGAGTACTTGGAGTATGTCCAAAACTAAACCTTCACGGCTACCCGCAAGGAATATGTGGGCTGAAATGGAGTCTCTGGGGCTATTTTTTCATAACACGACGCCCCGATGTCACTTTTCAGAAGTTCCCGCTTCCGTTGGGTATTTTGCCACAATAAAGGTTTGATCTAGGTGTTGGATTTTCACCTGATGGTTTTTCAGTTGGGGAGAGTGAGTCCTAATTATACTAGTCACTCAAGTGATTTTGATACAGCTTGAATGATCGGACGATCTGCAGCCAACTGTAGAGCATACACACTGGAGTCTTGTAAATTTTAGTAAGTTTTAAACTGGGTGTTCTTGTTTAAAAGAAAACCCTCCAAGAACCTCTTTCGATCCAAGTGGATCTCAATC
>LPNX010808146.1:412462-472651 GCA_001517045.1 Pseudotsuga menziesii
GCTTATAACTAAATGATCAAAAAATAAATAGATACACAATTCTAGTTTTCTAATTAATCCTACCACAAATCTCTTTCCCCTTTCAGGTCAATCGGGAAATCGTGGGGTGAGTATTATGATTAATTTGAAAAAACCAAAAGTGGAATATTAAATTAATAATAAAATCAAGTATACTACCCTGCAAATTAGATCAATGCTATTTTAAAAAACAAATGAGCAAGAAGCGACGAAAAGGACACCGACGCAAATCCCCCCAGGGGGGATGGGGAATGGGCTCGAAAGAGCCTATTCAAAGAAAATTTTTATTAACAACGGTTACAATATTAGAGAAATGATATATCAAAAACTTCTTGGTCTTTATATAGGATGAAACCAAGATCTTACAATTATACAAAAATTTTAAGATTTTAGTGAGAAAGGGAGACCCCTGGGGGGGTTTGAACGCTCCTAAAGCCACTTCAGACAGTCGCTTCTTTTCTTTTCTGTCAGAACTTTTAAAATACAGCAATCATGTTAGAATAACATATGCCCAAAATCAATTTAAGAGTACATTTGGATCATCATGCCTTATCTCAAAAAAAATAAAGTTAAAACTAGCTAAAACAGGCAAAAAGGAACCAAGGAAAGCAAGCTTTCCTTGGGATCTTGGATTGCTGTTTGTGCAGCCAATAAAATATGCACTGATTGCATAATATTAAATTTTATAACAGCAAAAGAAATCTAATGCATGCAATCTACAAGTTTTCTTTAAATTTTCATGCAAAAAGATGATTTCCCTAAGGCTAGATCTAGAATGCTTATGAAACTTTTTTAAGTGCAAGATCTAGGATATGAGCTATGAAATATCAGATCTATGTATATTTTACTTTGATGAAACAGATCCAAATGAAATCACAGCTATGAACTGAACAAAGTAACCGGGTAAAGTGTTGATTTTGAGGGAGGAAGACGAGGAGAGAAATGTTGTTTTCCTTGAAGATCCACAGTGGAGCTTTTAGGTGGAATGTCGAGGGACTATGCCTTTGGAAGGTATTTGGAGAGAGTGAGAATACAAACTAGATCATCATCCTCTCTAATGTAGGAACCTGCAGCTCAGCTGAAATCAAAGAACTTGCCAAGAAACTTGTGAGATCCGATTAGTACATACACATAGATTCAAAATAACATGCATATAAGCTTATAGGACATGTTTAATATAGATCTCTAAATATGCATCAAAGAAGGAGATGGTCAATAAAATTATTGAAAAGAAGCCTTCCTATCAAAATTATAATAAGCCTATTATCAATCTTAACAACGGATTTACAAGCAATTAGCAAAAAATGAATACAGATACAGGTTACCTCAGGAAAATAATTGCAATAATCATCCACACATGTAATGGCACAACACCGTCTAGCCTCCAAAGCTTTTATTTTTTTCAAATGAAGAATTACAACAGTACAATAGCAGCAGCACCTCAATCCCAGTTCTAACTCCATTGGAAGAGGAGGTTATGCCTGAATATATACAAAATACAGGACATCCATCCCGGGGGGGCGCAAATCCCAAGGAGATAGATCAAATATGTTGATGGAGAGTCCATCAATGCCTGATCTGTGTCTAACTGAGCTAGATCTGAGTCTCACTAAGTGCAATTGTCAATCGGAGATTTGATCTGACTAACACCTCAACCTGTTGAGTGAAGCATCCACCAAAACTCATCCAGATGAGCCAAAACGTGTTGAGGATAGAGGGAGGGAAAATTCCCCATAAAGGATGCTGAAGATCAACTCTGGATCTGATTTGATCACCTCCTTCAGTCAAGGATTTGTCAGATCCGGTCAATCTGCTCTAGATCTGACTGATTTCAATCAAATCGGTTGAAAATCCACTGATTTATGATTTTGGATTTGCTCCATTATTCAACAATTTATTAATTAAAATAATCAATAATTGATTTTTTGGGGCTTTCTGACTTGAGTGATGGAAGATCACTCAAAACTTAGGAAATAGTGGGTCCATGGGTTTACATGGTGCTCTTAGCTTGAAAATGATCACCTACATGACTGAAACCGATTATTTGGCCCACTTTTATTGCAAAATCAATTTTCCAATTAAACTATTAAAAAATAGCCTAAGTCTTGGAAAAATTAAATTTTTAATAAAAAACCATGAAAAAACTAAAAAATTGAAAACTTGAAAAACACCTAGGGGGACTTAGACATGTTCATATGACTCAAAAATGATGTCTAGCATGCTTATACATTGACACATAGACTCTAATAACCTCAATGTGACTAAATGCCAAGCTAACCACCCCAACTTTGGAGGTATGGAGTGAAAAACTCAGAAATTATCAGTCGTTTATTCAACAACCAATAATAACCAAGGGAAAAAACACCCTGGGCTGATCGGATTGACAAATGAAGTCTAAGAGACCGAGTCTTTTACATACACTATCATGCTAGAACATTTATTACAATTCCCCCATGGGGTATGATCATGTGATATGATACAACAAGCACTTCCCAGAATCACTTCCACAGGTCTTTTGAAGTCCGAACAAGTTCACCCTGTCTGGTTCACTGGGCTCGCTTGATAAAAACCACTAAGTACAACTTAGGTGGTAACATTCTGGCTCCAACTATGGGACGTGTGCTCGATCTGGTCTTTAAGGCAAGGAGAGGATACGAGAACACCAGAATCTCTGGTTTATATACCCTGTAAAAACATCTCAACTTGACAAGAAAAACCTCAGTAGCACAAGTTTTATTATAGCTAAGTATAAAATAGAAATGCAGAAAGTAAATGCTCTCTTTCAAGGAGCTTATTTTCCTACTCTAAGCATGATATAAAAGGGGTTAAGTGTAATCAGAAATCCAATGTAACCACCTAAGCATCTTATTAACATAAAAAAAATTTCCTTGTCTTTGGTTACCAACCAAAGTAAGGATACCTTATTCATAAATTGCAAACCTATGTGATGATTTAGAATAGGTGGGATGGATGGGAGATCATAGACATGAATAATGTCATAAAAATTCATCCCCAACTTGTATGTGCTCATGCAGGTTGCTTCTATCCATGATTGGATAGGATGGATATACCAATCAGAATGATAAGGTAGACTGACTACATCATCATACTGATCATCGGGGTTTATCAAATGATAACTCATTGCACAAGCCCCAAGTAACTCCAAATCATAAGAAACCTATATATATGAAAAAGATGGCTGAGACTGATATTCCACTGACTGCATCACATCTAAATTTTCACAATACTGTTTCTCAATGTCTTCATTACCGATACCCTTGTGTTTCTCTACATGATATGAATCTGAATGATCCCATGAAAATTCTGAATTCTCCTCTTTCATACTAAATTTTTCCCAGACATCTAGATCCATGATCCCCTCTATGGATGTATCATAGATTGGACTTCCACAAATTTTTGAATAGACACTCCTCTTGTTGGACATACCCTGGATGGGATTCTCCATAAGATTTTCACAATTTGGATTATCTATGAAATTCCAATAGTCATCACTCCCATCCCTGTCATATATGGGGGAATCTCATCCATGTCATATATGGGGGACTCTTCATCCATGTCATCATGCTCTTGCCTATCCATGTCTTCCTTGTATTCATAACAATCTTCTTTAGATAAAATGTTACAAGGAAATAAACTTTCCAAACCTTCATCAACATGTGGAGAACAAGGTCTAGTGTCAGCACACACCATACTGATCTTATCATAAGTTTCTTTATAGGCTTCTATTATGATATCATGAAAAGGATCCTCAATCATGGCAACCATTTGGACATATTCAATGGGATCACTTGGGATGTGTTGCTCAGTGGGTTTTTCTAGAGGGATTTCTGGAAAAATATCAGCATTGCAACACACTTGAGAATACCTCAAATATTCAATGCTTTCAGCTATGGTGATATGAGGAGAGTCTTCAACAATGTGTTCCATCATGGGCTCCTCCTGAAGCTCTTCAATAGGATCATCTTGGATTTTCCCTTCCTCAGAATCTTGCTGTGTATTGGGAGATACCTCATATTCTTTAAGAAGACGCTTAATTTCTTCCTTTCTTAAATAACTTCTAGTATGCTTTTTGATGGGAGTATCATGGACTTCCTCTTTACTTAAATGTTCAAGAAGTGATTCCAAGTCTTCAATACTTTGTATCATGGAAAAAGGTCCATCATATGCTTCCATGTGATACTCTGTCCCAGATAGGTAGAAGGTACAGATCTTTTCAAGGAACTTTTTTAAACCATTCATACTACCCCTACCATCATGCCACTGCTCTAAAAACATCCAAAGGAAGTTTGGAAAAGAAGTTATACATTTATTAGGAAGGCCATGATAGAACCAACAACAAGCCTCATCCAGAAAATTACTAGCAAACATTTCCATCATATTGTCTTCATAAAGAATATTGAAGTCAGCAATCAACTAAAGGAAATATTTGACATGCCAGATGGCTGAGTCACCATAATCTCCATGAAATGTTGGAAGCCAGTTATATGCATCACCCAAACCATCACAATAGTTAGGAAAACCCAGGATGTTTGAGAAATCGATAGGTTGAAACATTAAGGTTAACTGGGCACCATATTTCTCCTTTAATTCATCCAAAATAGTATCCATTTGATATAATGATTAAATGTTGTACTGACAAGGTGGAGCTGTCAAGTGATGAGAATTAAAGGTTTTAACATGTTGCATGGGCTCATCTACACACAACAAAACTTCACAAGTTTATGAGAAAATAGGGTTTTATCCCTTCAATGGAGTCGCCATGTGAAACAGAAAAACAAGCATTTATAAATCTTTTCACAAAAATTATTTTTTTGCTTTTCTTTGTAAAAATAAAAACTGGAAAAATTCAATGGAGTCGCTAGATGAAAATTAAAGATCTACTCTAAGCATTCATCAAACAAATCAAAAACAAAAAGGAAGAAAACAAAAGTCGTACTCGGGAATAAAAAGATTTATCCCCAGCAACGGCGCCAAAAAGTGTTGCCGCCTTTTCACACACCTGGGTCACGTGGCAGAAATATTCAAGCCATTTGGTGTGTCCTTGGGGGCATGTCTTGAGTCAAGGCTATCACCTTTTTCTTGACTCCTCCGTTTAGGCTCAACTCCTAACGAAAGCCAAGGGGGGTAGACCCTATTAATTTACTAAGGATGATTACTTAGTGTTGTGATGTTAAATTGAATGAGTTTCTTAGGAGTTTGCAATTTAGCTATAGATAATCAAAGATGGCAAGATATAAAAGATGAACACACGAAAGCACAATGCTGAGACACAATATATATATATATATATAAAGCAAGAAATTAACCAGTGCCTTAGAATTGAGTCAAAAATAGAAACAATGTACTTGCATGTGCTTGGAGCGAGTGTTTTGCGATTGCCTCTTGGCCCTATTTTAAGTTAAAATTGAAGTATGAGTTGATTAAAATTAGGCTAAAGGGGGACTCCAGATATACCCGAGAGTACTTGGAGTATGTCCAAAACTAAACCTTCACGACTACCCGCAAGGAATATGTGGGCTGAAATGGAGTCTCTAGGGCTATTGTTTGTAATGCACCCATTAGGGTGTGATAGAGATCGGTGCCCCAAGGTCACTTTTTAGAAGTTCCCGCTTCCTTTGGGTATTTTTCCACCGTAAAGGTTTGATCTAGGTGTTGGATTTTCACCTGATGGTTTGTCAGTTGGGGAGAGTGAGTCCTAATTATACTAGTCACTCAAGTGTTTTTGATACATCTTGACTGATCGAATGAACCGCAGCCAAGTGCAGAGCATACACACTGGAGTCTTGTAAATTTTAGTAAGTTTTAAACTGGGTGTTCTTGTTTAAAAGAAAACCCTCCAAGAACCTATTTCGATCCAAGTGGATCTCAATCGAGGAATCGAGGAGGGGTTAATTTTATAATTTCTGATAACTAAATGATCAAAAAAGAAATAGATACACAATTCAAGTTTTCTAATCAATCCTACCACGAATCTCTTTCCCCTTTTGGGTCAATCGAGAAATCGTGGGGTAAGTATTATGATTACTTTGAAAAAACCAAAAGTGGAATATGAAATTAATAATAAAATCAAGTATACTACCCTGCAAATTAGATCAATGCTATTTAAAAAAATAAATGAGCAGAAAGCGACGAAAAGGACACCGACGCAAATCCCCCCAGGGGGGATGGGGAATGGACTCAAAAGAGCCTATTCAAAGAAATTTTTTATTAAAAATGGTTACAATATTATAAAACTAATATATCAGAAACTTCTTGGTCCTTATACAGGCTGAAACCAAGATCTTACAATTATACAAAAATTTTAAGATTTTAGTGAGAAAGGGAGACCCCTGGGGGGATTTGAACACTCCTAAAGCCACCTCAGACATCATCTTCCTTTATTTTCTATAAAACCTGCTAAAATACGACAATTTTAATAAAACATATGCCCAAAAGCACTTTAAGAGTACCTTTGGATCATCCTTCCTTATCTCAAAAAAAATGAAGTTAAAACTAGCTAAAACAGGCAAAAAGGAACCAAGGAAAGCAAGCTTTCCTTGGGATCTTGGATTGCTGTTTGTGCAGCAAATAAAATATGCACTAATTGAAAAATATTAAATTTTATAACAGCAAAATAAATCTAATGCATGCGATCTACAAGTTTTCTTTAAATTTTCATGCAAAAAGACGATTTCCCTAAGGCTAGATCTAGAATGCTTATGAAACTTTTTTAAGTGCAAGATCTAGGATATGAGCTATGAAATATAAGATCTATGTATAATTTACTTTGATGAAATAGATCCAAATGAAATCATAGCTATGAACTGAACAAAGTAACCGGGTAAAGTGTTGATTTTGAGGGAGGAAGAGGAGGAGAGAAATGTTGTTTTCCTTGAAGATCCACAGTGGAGATTTCAGGTGGAATGTCGAGGGACTATGAATTTGGAAGGTATTTGGAGAGAGTGAGGAAAAAAACAAGATCAGCATCCTCTCCAATGTAGGAACCTGCAGCTCAGCCAAAATCAAAGAAATTGCCAAGAAACTTGTGAGATCTGATTAGTACATACACATAGATTCAAAATAACATGCATATAAGCTTATAGGACATGTTGAATCTAGATCTCTAAATATGCATCAAAGAAGGATATGGTCAATAAAATTATTGAAAAGCAGCCTTCCTATCAAGATTATAATAAGCCTATTATCAATCTTAACAACAGATTTACAAGCAATTAGCAAAAAATGAATACAGATACAGGTTACCTCAGTAAAATAATTGCAATAATCATCCACACATGTAATGGAAAAACACCGTCTAGCCTCCAAATCTTTTATTTATTTCAAATGAATAATTACAATAGTACAATAGCAGCAGCACCTCAGTCCCAGTTCTAACTCCCTTGGAAGAGGAGGTTGTGCCTGGATATATACAAAATACAGGACATCTAGCCCAGGGGGGGCGCAAATCCCAAGGAGATAGACCAAATATGCTGATGGAGAGTCCATCAATGCCTGATCTGTGTCTAACTAAGCTAGATCTGAGTCTCATTGAATGCAATTGTCAATCGGAGAGCTGATCTGACTGACACCTCAACATGTTGACTGAAGCATCCACCAAAACTCATCCAGATGAGCCAAAACGTGTTGAGGAGAGAGGGAGGGTGAAATTCACCACAAAGGATGCTGAAGATCAACTCTGGATCTGATTTGATCACCTCCTTCAATCAAGTATTTGTCAGATCCAGTCAATCTGCTCCAGATCTGACTGATTTCAATCAAATCGGCTGAGAATCCATTGATTTATGATTTTGGATTTGCTCCATTATTCATCAATTTATTAATTAAAATAATCAATAATTGATTTTTGGGGCTTTTTGACCTGAGTGATGGAAGATCACTCAAAACTTAGGAAATAGTGGGTCCATGGGTTTACATGGTACTCTTAGCTTGAAAATGAGCACCTACATGACTGAAACCAATTATTTGGCCTACTTTTATTGCAAAATCAATTTTTCCAATTAAACTATTAAAAAATAAACTAAGTTTTGGAAAAATTAAATTTTTAATAAAAAACACTGGAAAAACTAAAAATTTGAAAATTTGAAAAACACCTAGGGGAACTTAGACATGTTCATATGACTCAACAATGATTTCTAGCATGCTTATACATTGACACATAGACTCTAATAACCTCAATAGGCCTAAATGCCAAGCCGACCACCCCAACTTTGGAGGTATGGAGTGAAAAACTCAGAAATTATTAGTCGTTTATTCAACAACCAATAATAACTAAGGGAAAAAAAACCCTGGGCTGATTGGATTGACAAATGAAGTCTAAGAGACCGAGTCTTTTACAGGCACTATCATGCTAGAACATTTATTACAATTCCCCCATGGGGTATGAACATGTGATATGATACAACAAGCACTTCCCAGAACTACTTCCACAGGTATTTTGAAGTCCAAACAAGTGCACCCTGTCCGGTTCACTAGGCTCACTTGATAAAAACCACTAAGTATAACTTAGGTGGTAACAAGTACTAGATTCATAGAAAATGGAGACCCTAGATTCAACACTCAGAGCCACAACAGCCAGATGGTGGAATGGTCATAAAAAGTATATTCATAGTTGGGGAGCTTGTCAAAAGCTCCTTCGCCCGAGATTCATGGATCAACCACAGGAGGTGCGAAGCAGATTTGATCGTAAGAACTGTGGAACATTTGGTAAGGAACATTTGGAGCAGTGCTACAAGGCATGGAAGCATGTACCTCGTGAAGAATGGGTACATAGGTTTGTGCACACTCTGGAACCTATAACAAAGAACTGGTATCCGGAGGTCGAGCTTCGCCATGGTACTGTAATTTGGGATAGTCTTGTTGATAGTTTTGTGCTCACATTTTCTATTAATGAGGTTTTCCCTGATTTGGACGCAGCTATTAGTTTGATCCATACTAACATGTTTGATGATAAAGAAATAGCTGAGTACCAACCCGATTGGAAGGAACAAGAAGCTAATGTAGTAGAATGTTATAACCTCGCAATTGATGAGGGTGATGACCCGCGCAACATTAATATTCCTGAGTAAGAAGGACACTACGAAGTACATGGACCAACAGGCGAAGCACCTGAAGTAACTCAACCCTTGAAGACAAGGAAAGTAAACATTGGATCAGAAGAAATGCCTAAGTACACCACCATTGGAGAGTATTGGGATGAAGAAATGGTGAGAAAAGTGACTGAACTTCTCCATGAGTATCAGGACTTATTTCCGACGAAGTTCTTAGAAATGAAAGGGATGCTTGTGTTGAGGCCTGGAGATTCGCAGGCACAACAGCAATGGATTCTCCCCAGTCAACGTTCCCAACTATCCCATGACTGTTTGGTATAGGGAATCCATCCGATTTGCGGTCCGGCTACCGTAGGTCAAGTAACAAAAAAAGGGGGGGGTTACCAGTTACGGCCCGGTCCACCGAGTTTTTTGTATTTTGACTTAAATTATGAAATGCATGTGCCTAATTAACAATGCAGGGTGATAAAGATGCAAAGAGCATTCACAATGTGATGCGCAGGTTCTTACCTCTCGTCTTAGAACTCACAAGCATCTTTATCATACGAACAGTAATAAAATAAAACTAACTAAACTATCCCTAGAGAGCTGGATTAATTCATGAGTAATGCAGTACTATTCAGGTGTTATGGCCAATCACAGATAGTTGTTCTTATAACCAAACATATAAACATAAGTAAAAGTATACATGACAAGATAGCTCATCAACAATTAGAACATCCCATTACTCATAGTGGAAGAACATCATAAAGATACTGAAGAATATCCAGACAAGAACATAGGTTCAAGAAGTTTGAGCACTCTCACAGCTAATGAAACACAGTTGAAAATGAAATAGTTCCCCTTCAACATTGCTCATTTAATCACATTGATACATTCCACATTGCGCTTTCTCCAACAGGAAAAAGTTGCAGTTTTGCATTGTAAAATGAAATAGTTCCTATTACAATCCAATGGTTTACAAGTTTTTCCAGGGAAAAAGCCCTTTCTAAGTTCTACTTTCCAATATTTAAACTACAACAGCAGACCGTTTGGGCTGCCCCCTAAACGAATGATCTTTCAGTTCCCCAACGCTTCATATTCCTCTATCTTTTCTGCACATGCTCATGATTGGCTAAGTAACTACCGGACCTTTCAGAGCTGCTCCTTTGTCACCATTCATTTTGTCTTTTCTTTGGTTTGTCAATCTTGCAATCCTCCTGGTTTCGGCTCTACCTCCACCAAACGGTCTGTCTCCCTTAGCGACGCAGTGGTTTGACCAATCTCCGAAAACTACCAGCAATCAAAGGACATGCATCATTCATCGAAACCATGTTCAAATTGTATCAACTAAAATGGGGAAGCATTAAGGGAAACCAAGCACTACATTACGGCCACAAGGGTTTACGAACGCCGGCACCACTACTCCGTCCACCCACGGGTTGTAAAGCAACCATCAATGACAGGAAGAGATATGACCTGGAACACAGGTGGGATACAATCCAATTGGAGGTCGGAAGACATTTGCATCGGAAGCTGAAACGCTCTGCCCAGCTGCAACGGTGGAGGAGACACGGGATAAAGACACGCAACGTGGGTGGGAAAAGCTTTAGTCAGAAGTCGAAAGGTATTGACATCGGACGCGAAATGGATTTCCTAGCCGCAACGGTGGAAGAAGAAAAGATATAGCCACGCGATGCACATCGGAGATCAGAGCGCTTTACACTTTGGAGGCTTAACCACTTTGGGAGCCGCAACGGCGGAAAAGAAAAGACTAACGCATCGGCTGGCGGATCGTTTTGGGCTTCGGGCGCTTAATTGCTTTGGGAGCCACAACGACGGAAGCTAAAGAATACTACAGCCTCGGATCAAAAATAAAAATGCTAAGTGCTTAAGACTCTGGAATCTAGCAACGATTAAAACTGTTTCTGAATGGCAGCTTTTCAAAAATCAAAACCCAAACTTAAAATCTGTGACCCAAAACAACTTCGAACACACGCACTTCCGAAAACCAAAATGAGTGTTATTAGCCTTCAATAACTATTCAAAGTTAAATCATGACCAACATCAATTCATAGATCAAACGACTAAAAACAAACGCTAAATCATGAGGAGGGACCAAAATTTAAGAAATTTGGGGAAAACAGTTGCAGCCGCAACAATTGGCAACTACTTGGTGAACCTAGATCTCTGGGTGATTATTCTTTGAATGACAGACTGTTCAACAACAAATGCATCTATTGAATTCTTTCAGCTATCTGGATTTCTCAAATGACGGAAGTGTGTACCTTTAATCATTAATGATGGTCCAATTTGGGAGAGTGGAAACCAAGATTTTTCAAGTCTAGGCAACTGTGTTGAGGCCAGATGATGAGTTTCATTATTATTTTGTCTTCAGGTAGCTGATAGCTCGGACACCACAGGATTGTAGCAATATGGTGAATAGAAATATTCGTTTGTTCCTCATTCCCATGCCACTTTAGCACTTTTTTGTGCTTTTGGACTTTTTAATCCTTTTCATATGAGTCCTCCTGCATGCCTTTCTTTCTGAATTTTAATTCAAGCTCCTCTATCCCATAGTGTCCTTTTGTGTAAGCGGTGTACTTCATGTTTCAGCTCACGGACGAAGAGGAACTTTCCACAATTTAGTACTTATGATTTAGCATTTGCTTTGATGTATGATGCTTTCATAGGAGTTTTGACTCTTATTTGCCTTTTGGCATTCGTTTCTTGGCATGGGATCATTTATATTAATATACTGTTCACCTTGCTCCTTTCCATGGGTCCTCTGCTGTTGCCCCTTAAAACATTTTAAGTGTGACGCGAATGGAACCTCAACATAGTATTCCAGACTCTTTGAATCCAGTTTATTTTACAGGGGTTAAGCAGGACTTCAATGCAAACAGAGTGATTCGAGAAAACTAATAAACTGGAAGAAGTTCTTTTAGACGAACAACAATACATAGTCTGTTACTCAAGATGTTTATTATTCCCAAAAAATTTGATTTTCCCCATGCAACCGCGGTTTCGTTCCCTTTATTGAAATCAATACTTAAACTAAAACAAACTAAAAAAACATGACTCAAAGAAACTGAAAAACATGGCTAAAACAAAATGAACAACCTGGCTCCAAAGATAGCCAAACAGTTTATTTATATACAAGACAGAAGAACTCAAAGAAACTCAGGAAAAATAAGGCTTGAGAACCAAACCATTTACTAGTAAGTTCTCTTCCCACCCTTGTAGATCTTGCAGCTTATAAGTAGAAGGGACAAGCTTTGCCGCAATCTGAAAAGGGCCTACCCATAACTGCTGGAATTTAGTATGCTTTCCTTTCTCATCATGGGGGTGATCCCATTTGAGGACTAAGTCTCCCACTTCAAATTCTTTTGTTCCAGATTTATGTTTGTCAAACCACCTCTTTATTACCTCCTGCTGTTTCTTAAAGCATTCTCTGGCCTTAGATCTAGCCTCTTCTGCTTTCAGAAGATTGCATATTCTCATCTGTAAAACTTCATCATCCAACCCCCTAGACTCTTGAGCCATTATGGAAGATGGTAGCATGATATTGGGGGGAAGAATGGCTTCTTTACCATACACAAGGGTATATGGTGACACTCCAACAATTAAAATCGACATCTCAACCAACTCTGAGATCGTTGAAGAAATCATGCTAGGGGAATCCTGCTCCCCAAAAGAGGCCGATGCCTACACCGCTCTCTTCCAAGAATTCTGTGACATCTTCGCCTGGTCATACACTGAAATTATTGGCTTAGATCCATCCATCGTGGAACACCACATCGAAACATGGCCTGATGTGGAACCCATCCGCCAAAAGCAACGGCCCATCCATCCATCAAAAGTGGCTGCAGTGAAAGTTAAGATATAGAAGTTGCGCATAGCCGGCTTGATTTATCCCATTGCATACACAACTTAGGTTTCTAATCCTGTTCCCGTGAATGAAAAACAGGGTACCATTCACGTTTGCACAGACTTTCGTGATCTCAATGGGGCATGTCCCAAAGACAACTTACCCACACCATTCATCGAAGAAATCATTGATGCATGTGCCGAACATGAGGCATTCTCCTTCATGGACGAATTTCCTAAATACAACCAAATCAAGATACAAAAAGAAGACCATTGCAAAATGGCATTCACAAATCCATGGGGCACATTCGCCTATCCAATAATGCCCTTTGGCCTCAAAAATGCTGGAGCCACCTTCTAGCACACCATGATGCACTGCTTCCGCGATCTTACTCACATCATGTTGGTGTGTTTTGACAACCTCATCGCGCTGTCACAAAGCCACACACAACACATAGATGACCTGTGACAAGTCTTAATGTGATGTCGCCAGTACAAGATCCGCTTGAACCCATTCAAGTGTGTGTTCTGTGTCCCCACGAGCCATCTACAAGGATTCATCATGTCACACAAAGGAATGACCGTTGATCCTGGGAAAGTCCAAACGACTTTCCCCCTAACGTCACCCCTTTGAGTGAAAAAGTATTTAATTGTATTATAGTCTTTTCATTTTTTGTTTTAAACATTTTTTCTGATTGAATCTTATGTATCGTTTCCTCTCATTGCTTCAGATGGAGCACTCCTCAGATCGCTATATGGGATTTGCAGATGGTACCCGAACCTCGTCTCGGCTGCATGGGTAATCTACTCCTCGTCGGATGAGTTGATCCACATTGACGGAATATGCACGGGCACTGTGACCAACAACCAAGTGGAATATGAGGGTGTCAATGGCCTTTTGGCCACCTCTCTACAATTAGGAATTCACCATCTCGATGTCTTCTTAGACTCTCGGTTGCTTGTTTCTTAATTGAACAACCATTACCGAGTTCGCAATCCATGCCTCTTTAGAAAGTAGCTGTGCAATAAAAACATGGTCAGAACATTTGAATCCATCACATTCGCACATGTTCCCAGGAACCTCAATAGTGTCATAGATCAAATGGCTAATGACATTCTAAATTGGCACATCCACAACAACATATAGGAAACATACAACCATAACATAATGCATAATCATGTCTAAAAAATACACACACAGTGTAACAATACATCACATAGGCATTTTAATTCCACAACATAATAAAAGACTCACATAATAAAACCATAAAAGCGCATCCTGTGGAAATTTAACCCAAGTGTTAGAACAATTACACTCACAAAAATTACCAATTACACATGCAAATTACTCACAAAGGAGACTAAATATGGAGCAGAACACTAATCTGTATTGAATAAGTGTACAATAGCCAACCTTGTGAAGTCATAGGCTTCCACAATAAATAATTACATGAGATATTCGAATGCATAAGGATGCCATTCGAATTTGTTCAAAAGCAGGCTTACTAAATCTAAGCAAATCCCCCATAGGTGCACAAAGCAGTTTCCAAATCTGTCTAGGAGCTCATGAATTGGAAAAATCAATTAGGAAAGCTAATAGATGATGGAATGAAAAATCATACATTCTTTTCTTAGGAGAAAAGAGTGGAGGATGATGAGTACAAAAAACAAGTTAACCTCACCTAGTCAAACTTTCCCAATTGCCTTAAAACTCAAAAAAACCAGGCAATAAAGCAGAAAAAGCAGACATGTGCTAGGAAGGCCAGGAATAAAGCAAATTTGATTCCAAGTGGTTTCCCAAGCGCTCCATGACTAAAATTTATCAAGTTTGACCACTTTGGATGTGTGGAGGACAACTTGCATAAGGTGGAATATGGAAACTAGGCAAATAAGACAAAAATTGGATTAATTAATGTCTAAGGTAGCTAACTATGGGTTGATTATTCTAACACCCCCCTTAAGCCTAACTTATGAGCAAAATATTAGATAATTATAGGGCCTAGAAAAAAGGCTTAGTCACCCTTTACATACCGCATGTCCATTTAACCAAGGAAAGAGGCAAAAACCCAGTGGGAAAAATCCTCCCTTAAACATGGACAGTAAAACAAAATTTGAAAATATTGTCATCACTCATGCTTCACAGCATGATCAACAATCCCCAATAGTGATTTTATATTGCTAAATGTCTTCTCACAAAAAACTTCGGTGAATACATCTGCTACTTGTTCTGAAGATGAACAGAAGAGTAGGTGAATGGTGCCATCATGCACAAGCTGTCTGATGTAGTGCATATGGAACTCAATGTGTTTGTTTCTTTATCTCTGAACTGGATCATTGCAGATTCGAATGGTACTTTGATTATCACAATAGATAGTAGTTGAGTATTTTGATTCGAAGCCACACTCACCAAGTAACCCCTGCAACCATAAACATTGAGTTGCTACATTTAAAACTCCTCTGTACTCTGCTTCTGTAGATGAGAGTGCAATGGCATTCTGTTTCTTGCTTAACCAGCTGATTGGTCCTTCAGCAAGAATGAACACATGTCCTGATGTTGACTTTTGATCTGTGTTGTCACCTGCCCAATCACTGTAAGTAAACCTAATCAAATCAAGATCAGATTTAGCTTTGTAGAGGATCCCATGAGTCCTTGTTCCCTGAACAAAGTTAAGGATCATTTTGGTTGCTCTCCAATGGATCTAATGAGGTTGATTCATGTATCTTGAAGCCACACTTACCGCATAAGAAATATCAGGTCGATTATGTGTAAGATACAACAAATATCCAATCAATTGCCTATATAGTGTATTGTTTACCATAGATGAAGAATCAGCTTCTTCAAGCCTAACAAGGAAAGGAGTTTTGCTTGGCTTGCAATCCTTCATGTTGAATATGTTCAAAAAACCCAAGGCATACTTGGACTGATGTACTTTTATTCCATCTTTGGTTTGAGCAATCTTGAGCCCCAAGAATTAGCTCAATAAGCCCAAATTAGTCATTGAGAAGGCATGGCTCATTGCATCCTTCAAGGAGGCAATTCCATCCTTTGAGCTTCCTGTCATGAGAAGGTCATCAACATAAAAAACAATGATCATTAATGAACCATGAATTAGCTTCAAATAGACATTTGGATCTGACTTGCATCGAACAAAATTCAGTGATAGCAGAAAGCTATCAATCTTGGCATACCAAGCCCTGGGGGCTTGCTTAAACCCATACAATGAATTATTTATCCTGCACACAAGAGATGGATTAGTAGCAAATCCTTGAGGTTATGTTGAGGCCTGGAAATTCGCAGGCAACAACAGCAAGGGATTCTCCCTAGTCAACGTTCCCAACTAGCCCATCACTGTTTTGTATAGGGAATTCGTCCGGTTTACGATCCAGCTACCGTAGGTCAAGTAACAAAAACAAAGGTTTTACCGGTTGCGGCCCGGTCCACCGTGTATTTTTTACTTAATGTATGAGATGCAAGTGCCTAATTAACAATGCAAGGTGATAAGGATGTAGGGAGCAGTCACAATGTGATGCGTAGGTTCTTACCTCTCGTCTTAGCACTCACAAGCATCTACATCACATATGCAGGAATGAAGTGAACTAACTATCTATCTATATATATATCTACCCCTGGGGAGCCAAATTGTAACTTATTTATGAGTAATGTGTATTGTGCAAGCATTATAAAGAGAAATGACAGGTAGCTGATGTTTCTTCCTAAAACACATGAACGATTAAAGATATTTCAACAATCAAATAGCCAATTGTTTTATGAACAGCATACATTACTCATGGTGGAAATTTCACAGAATAAACCAGAAATCATTCAAACAAGAACATAGGCTCTAAGAGTTAGAACGATCTCACAGTTAATGGACCAAAAGCTGAAAAACGAAATAGTTCATCTTTCCGCAATCCATAGTATAACATTTGAAAGTCCCACCAATCTTTCTCCAATAGGAAAACAATAATCTTTATTGCAAAAAAAAGTAGTTCTTCTTACAATATCGCTTTTCATGTCTAACTGGGAAAAAGCCCCTCTTTATTCTAAGCCTTCTATATTTATACAAAAGGGATGGGACCGTTGGGCTGCCCAAGCGTAACCCTTGGGCTTCCCAACTCTTCGTTTCCCAATGTTTTACTTCTCTCAAATGTTTTTACAAAATCATTACAAATTACAAAAGTGATCAATCCTTTACGAGGAGGGCCCCACTTGGGTATCCAGAAATTTCTTCCACACCAAAGCCTCAGAGGTGATTCCTTTAAATGCACAAGGTTCCAAAAACTGCATATTTATCTCAAACTTCACTACCTAATTCTTTATGGATTCAATCCTGGCTGCACTCAAACGAAGTTGATCCTCCAATAACTGAACACTGATGGCGGAATGATCTACTTCACTTCTTAATATCTGATCATCCAGGGCCTTAATATGCTATACTCTTGCTTCCTCCTCTTGATATCTTTTCTGCAACATCTCCACAAAGGAGTTGTGGTCCGAGAAAGCATCAAGCCTCTACTCGGCCTCTATCTGGCACCAGTTGTGGGTAATAAGGAGCCTTCTGAAAAACTCTGTGCATGCTCCTTTCATCTTTTTAACGGATTACTTGAAATCCTCTGCGGTGTTTATAGCGAACTCTAATAAGTCATAATCCCACTTGAGGGCCTATTGATCCTTTGATGGCAGTTCTGCTCGAGTTTCTTCATTATTTTCCAGCCTTTCCATTCTTGCAGTTAGGACTTCAAGGATGTCCTGAGATCTATCAACGAAATAAGAGGAGGTCTCCAGGATTTCCTCCAATCGGCCATCTACCTGTAGCACTTTACACCTCTCTTCTTCTATAGCAGTCTGTAGTTGCAGCATCTTGGCCTTTTGGGCCAGCACATGCTCCTTGAAGGGTTGTAGATTAACCTGCTGCTCTATTTCTTCTTCTAGAGCAGTTGTTAGAGAAGTGACCTGCTCTTGAAGTTTCTTTTCCTGTTCTTGGGCGTGCATCTCACTGGCCACCAAGATGATCTTTTGCTGCTCTAAATCTTCTACCTTTCCTAGCAGCTGTTCCTTTTCCATCTTTAGCTCTTGATATTCTTTCTGCACTTTCTCCAGGCATTCTTGTGCAGTTTCACTAGCTTGTTTCTCTACTTGGAGGAGCTGCAGTTCATCCTTTGAAGATATCATTTCTTTTTTCATGTCTTCATATTTCCTTTTTAGCCTATTGCTTTCCTCTCTCTCTTTCCTCAATGTGTCTTTCAATTGAGCAGAGGACTTCTTAGATTGCTCCAAGTCTATCATAATCTTGTCCACATTATCTTCCGAAGCATAAATTAGTGCAGCTCCTACTCTAATGGTGAATCTTGGATCCCAGTCTGTTCCAAACACAACGGGTTTATCCGTTATCATTTTCCCGAGCAGACCTCCTGTTTCGAACTTCCTTTCTGTTCTCTTTACTATCCTATTTGTCTCCCTATCATAGAAAACAGTATTGAAATCAGGGATTTCTTCACCCACCTTCTGTACAAAGGGGACTAGCTTGAGTGTGGGGACCATGGGTGTGCTGGCCGCAGGCACTTGTGGGTCCTGTACTTCAGGGTTGTCAATGTTTTGGGTCTGACCACCAGCTGTGTCAGAGGCTGACTGCTCTGTCTCTGTCTGAGTCATCTTTAGTCTCTCTGCTTCCTGATTCTTAAGCTCCTCATCGAGCTTCTTTTTCTTTTATTATTCTTCTTTCCTTGCATCTTCCTCTGTTTTTCTAGCTTCCCCTTGCGTAGGTTTTCTTTTTTCTTCTTCCTCTGTGTGCAGCCACCCTGCAGCTTCTTGTGCCAGCCTTTGGGCCTCCTCATTCCTTCTCTTGGCTTCTTCCTCAGCTTTTGCTTATTCATCTCCCTTCCCACCTTTGGTTATTATCTTCTTCTTGAACCTTCTCCTCAAGGCTGTCATGTTCAGTGCACTTCGGAAGATAGATTCTTCTCTATCCCAATGGTGGGTGTACTCAAAATGTACGTTGTTTTCTTTACAATGTTCAGCTACTTTACCGCGGGAGTCATTTATATGGAAGGGCATATCGCCAAAATGAAACCTTTCCAATTCTTCTACAAACTCATCCGCTTTCTTCACTCTGGTAAACCTGTAACTTCCTAACTTGAAGGGCAAAGGAGGATAAGCAGCCTTCTTGTGCTCAAACAGAAATCTCCCTATGCCATCCAAGAAGACTTGCCTGACTGATTCCTTGTGAATGATGTAGTCAGTGGCGTATTTGGGCAATAGGGAGGGTGCTCTTGATCCTCCAAACATTCTGAAGTAAAGGCCATCCTCAGTCAGATAGTAGTCTACATATTATTCCATTACTTGTAGCGCCTCCTCTGACATCCAATCACACTCCTTTGGGAAAATGAGCATATGCAGTGGCATGATGAACTGTTCACAGACCTCACGGTAATGGCTATGATACTTGTGTGCCCACAGTGGTTTATAGGCAGAATAGACAGGCATTCTTTCCCTGTCTCAGATGCACCTGAGACTGGGGAAAGGCTGATTGCACAATATACAATCGACAAGTATGGAACTCATATAGAATTCAAACCTTTTCTGGGACACTCCTCCCAAAGCTGAGGCCATGCAAGCTAAAAGACTGTTTGAGACAATGCTGGCCCAGTTGAAAATGGTCCCCTGGGTTGCAACATAAAAAATGATGGACATCCTGCCATGTGCTCTTCCAAAAATTCTATTAAGCATCAGAGCTATGAACCTGTACGGGGCCCTTAAGCTAGCTGTGTCATACTCTCCCGTAGCCCTAGTTCTGAAATGTTTTCCAGATAACAGCATCCTTTTCAGGGTCTCTACAAGGTCCATTCTATTGTTATTCAACCAATCATCAGACATATATACTTGTGCTTCTGGCAGGTGGTAGGCTAGAGCTACATATCCAGGGCTATAAGCAGCATAGGCCTGTTTTTCCACATTCTCCAAGATCATTGTGGTTACATCTGCACGGGGCAGAATCCAACCAATTACTTCAGAGCATGGGAAAAGCTCTGGTCTGGTGGAAATATTCATCAGTGAAGATCTCTCGATATTGGCATATATGCCATCTTCTTCCAAGCCCATATCCGGCACCTCTCGGCGCGTGATCAGCCTGTAAATCTCTCCCCATTGGTACTCGGGCTCCACACCCGATATACACTTCGTGTCCTCATATATGTCTTTCATTTTGGTAATAACTTCCACTTCAGGCTCCTCCTCGACCACAGGGGCCTTCTTCTTTTGCCTCTTTGACATTGTGAACTCTTCCTGCCATAAAATTGTAACATTAAGCCATTTCCGGCTGAGTGACAATCTTGGAGACAACAATGTGCAGTGTGTCATTTCTTCTATGTTTAACATGATGAAACTAGCTAACTGAGACAAATACGTGCAAAGCTAACACTGCTATATGATACCAAAACAATTCTATCAACAAAATTCGCGGCAAAAAATAAATCTACATTAATATGAAACAAACTTTGGCTCTCTGCGGGCACCATGGTCGTCGCACTGCGCGGGGAGGACAAGGGGAAAACTATGCAAGATATTTCAACGGCGTTAGCTCTATCAAAACTACCCATGTAGTCTATGGTCAACAAAACAGGTGCAGTGATGCACCCCTGCCCAAGCCGGCTCGGATTTGAAACCGACAGTGGATCAGATTGCGTGAACAGCGTGGCGAAGTGCGATTTTGGTTTCTGAAGGGTACTGGCCACAAGAAAGGAAGGCAATCATTCCACAAACCAGAGGAAGGCCAAGAAAACCTTCCCCCACCAAACATCATCACACAGGGCAGCTTGGTGCAGACGGTGTAACTGCCATCTGCACCAAACCCCCATTCACTAAGCGCAGGTCACAGACAAAAGGTCGCGCTAAAACAGCTAACCTGCGGGTCAAAAACTCCCCCTCCCCATGGACAGTTACACTACAAACCCTCAATATATAGGCATAAAACTAATGGGCCAAGGGAAAATGGATATAGAACAACCCTAACCGTAGAAATATCAACAAAACACTTCGAATGGAATGGGGAAAGGCAAATACGAGCCTACCTGGCAATGCAACGTGACCGGTGGGAAGAAGACTATCAAGTTTCCACAGTTGAGACACGTGGACGCGAGTACCGACAACGGGGTCCTTGCAAGCGCAAGCAAACGACAGCAAACGACTTTGACAGCAAGCAACCGTCCAAATAGAATAATAGAATAATAAAACCCGTCCCCATACATATATATATGTACAATGTAAGCGGTGAGGAAATATATCGGACGACGAAAACTTATATATCGGGAGTCGAAAACATAATACCTTCCACAATGTTAGGTGGCCAAATCATTACTCTCTCCGCGGGGATAACTGAGAGACAATCAATAACGCGTCGAAGCTTTAAGACATCGTAGCGGAAAGCAGAACAGGAGCAGCAACGGCAGAGATACAAAGGACAAGTCATCCCGCCACTTGAGGTCTTAATCGGAAGCGAAAACACTAAAGGCTCGGAAGGGTTAGTGCTTTCGGTAGCCACAACGGAGGAGTCATAAAGGGCACGACCTTCCACAACGTTGGGTTTTAAAACAACTGATCGACCGGAAAAGATAAAGCTTTACGCAGCTGCAAAGTCAGAAGCTCAAACTCAAGAATCGGCGAAAATAACAAAGTGGGGTCCGGCACGTTAGAGAAGTAATCGAGAGAGCTCGCAGTTTTCCATCCGCAACGGTGGAAAAAAAGGAATAACAAATCATTTCCATGTAAACCAAAAAATCAGCCAATATAAAAACAAACGTATCGGAAGAAAAGTCGAAGTCAAGACTAGTTATTTCTCCGCAACAGCGGGAGCGCCAACCAAATAAACTTCCGATTCAAGCATGCTGAAACGCATTTAAAAGCAACAATAAAGTTTAATCAAACAGTGGATTGTTTCAAGCGTTATAGGAAAAATCAAAACAAGTGTTAGATCAATCTAAGCATTATAAAATCTTTCTAAAAAATCATTAAACCAAATCAAAGAAGAAAAATCAAGCTAATATGAGCAAAAGGAGGGTCCCGAAATTTTTTGAATTTTGGGAAAATGTTGCAGCTGCAACAGGCTACTGCATGTAAATCTCTTTAGTGAGATCTCCATTCAGGAAAGCACACTTCACATCCATGTGATGTACCTCCCACTGCTTTAAAGCTGCAATGGCTAAGGCTAGCCTAATGAAGTCCATCTTTGCTACTGGTGAAAAGGTCTCATTGTAGTCTATGCCATGTACCTATGAGTAGCCCTTGGCTACCAATCTAGTCTTGTATTTCAAAGGTGAACCATCAGCAGCAAATTTGGTTTTGTAAACCCACTTACACTGAACTAGCTTCCTCATTGGCGGAGGATCAACCAGCTCCCAAGTGTTGTTCTTCTGGAGTGACCTAAACTCTTCTTTCATGGTTGTTTGCCATCTTGGATCATTTTCTACATCTTCATATGTCTGTGGGTCTAATTCAACCATCAGATATCATTTCTCTGCAAACATAGGATCTTTCATGCACAGAGCACTCTCAAACTGAGATCTAGTCCTCCTACGATCATTAGGATTTCCAGCTACATGAATGGTCTTTGATTCCCATTTTAGTCTTGTAGGACTGTTAGGATCTACAATTAAATCATCATTATCAGACATATCAGAATCAGAAACTTCAACTATCTCTTCACTTACATTTAATGGTTATGGTGGTGAAGAGGATTTTCCAACTTCCAGTGCTGCTAAAGGCTCTTCTTGGAACTGAACACTCCTTTCAATGAAGGATTTGTTTGTGCTCAAATTGATCAGCTTGTACCCTTTTGAATCTTCAGAGTACCCAACAAATAGACACTCTTGGCTTTGGGGATGCAAAGCCTTCCTCTTTTCTGTTGGAATTCTAGCCCAAGCCCTTGAGCCAGAAATCCTGAAATGAGTCACATCTGACTTGTGCCCACTCCATGCTTCGAAAGGAGTCACACCATCAAGATGTTTATGAGGCACCCTATTTTGGATATAGGCTGCACATTTTATAGCTTTGTCCCAAAACTTTGGTGGCAAAGTCTTAGCTTCCATCATGCAGTTTTCCATCTCTTTCAGTGATCTGTTCTTCCTCTCAGCAACACCATTTTGATGTGGTGTGTAAGGGATAGAATGCTGCATCTGAATACCTGCATCTACACAATATTGAATGAACTCAGACTTCACATACTCACCACCATTGTCAGATCTGAGGACCTTGAGTTTCCTCCCATACTGGTTTTCAACCAAAGCCTTAAATACTTTGAAGAGGCCAAAAAATTTAGACGTGTGTCTCAGGAAGTAAACCCAGCAATACCAAGAAAATTCATCTATGAATGTCAATGCATATTTGGCCTGACTCATTGACATATGAGGAAATGGGCCACCAACATCACTGTGGATCAACTCAAGAGGCGCAGAGGTTCTCTGATGACTAGCTTTCTCAAATTTATGCTCTATGTGTTTTCCTAAGATGCAACCTTGACAGACTCCTTTGGAAAACTTAATCTTTGGTAACCCTATGACCATTTCTTTTTCACTAAGATCAGAAAGATTCTTGTAATTAAGGTGGCCAAATATTTCATGCCAAAGCTTGCTTTCCTCATTAGCATGAATCAGAAGAGCAGAGGGGTTTGAGTAGGGTAGGAAGTGTGAGAACATGTATACCTTCAAAGTGTGATTTGAAACTCATTTTACAATGACTTTACCACTTTAGATCTATGTGATCTCAACTTCATCAGGGTATAATATGACCTTTGGAGACCCTGTGTGGGTCATCTGATACACTGATAAGAGGTTAGAGGCAAGACTTGGAACATATAATACATTGCTGAACTTACCATGGTCAAGATCAATCCTCCCTTTGCCCAAAATTTTAGTGAGAGAGTCATCTCCCAATACAATTGGTGGACCTTTCGACATGTCAAGTGAGGTGAATGCCTCTTTGGTCGAAACCATATATCTTGAAGCTCTAGAATCAATGATGAAACTAGGTGAGCTTGATGTGCCAACAACCAATGCATGAACTCTCTCTCTATCTTCTGAATTTGATCATCCTTCCCTCTTCTTTGAGTTGTCTGGAAGGGAGATGCCATTCTTCTCCAGGAGTTGGGTGAGCATGTCAATTTGATTCTTCATGCAAGAGCTTTCATAATGATTTCCCTTACTGCAGTATGCGCACTTGTTCATTTTTCCTTTATTCTTCTTCTTATGGGGGTTCTTCTTGGAACCTTGGGGTTCCTCTGGAGACTTGTTCCTGTCTCTCTTTTCCTCAGGTGGCTTCTTAGCTTTCTTCTTTCCTTTTGAATCCACCCTCAAATCTCCAGCAACCAGAGCTTGGTCTTTGGAAGGTTTGATGGTGCCCATCATCACCAATTTATCTTGTTCTTGTCTGAGAGATTCCATGAAATCTGCAAGGCTAGGCATTTTCCAGGCTCGAGCTATCAACTTTGTGGCATAGAAGGTCAAGAAAAACACTGAATAGTTAGGGCCAAGTTTAGAGAGTATGGCAAAAACTAGTTTCTCGTCCTTATTTTCAATCCCACACTGTTTTAGCTGCAAAACAAGGGCTTTGAACTTGGAAAAATAGAGTTGCATGGATTCAAAGGTATTGGGACTGAGGGAGAACAATTCATTTTCAATTTGATGTCCCCTCATCTCATTTGTCTTACCAAAAATCTCAACAAGATTCTCCCATACTTCATTTGGTGATGTCAATCCATCAAGATGGAAAAGGAGGTCTCTGGATAAGCTTAGACACAGGAGACCATAGGCCTCATCCCTCCTGTTGTGCCATTTAATTTTCTCTGCAGCTACATTGGGCTCTGCTTCTATTGCCATAGTCACTCTGTAGAGGCCTTTCACTCTCAACAGTATCTCCATCTCTGCTTTCCATTCAAAGAAGTTAAATGGAGTCAAGATGATCTTCTGAGATTGATCCATAGCTCATAAATTGTCCCTTCAGTCAACAGAATGCTCCCAGTCAATGATGTCAAACCTACAATAACAAATTGGAAGGATATAATCGATATACAAAGGCTCTGATACCATGTGGAAATTGAACCCAGGTGTTGGAACAATTACACTCACAAAAATTGCCAATTACACATTTAAATTACTCACAAAGGACACTGAATATGGAGCAGAACACTAATCTGTATTGATTAAGTGTACAATAGCCAAACCTTTGAAGTCATAGGCTTCCAAAATAAATAATTACATGATATATTCGAATGCATAAAGATTCCATTCGAATTTGTTCAAAAGCAGGCTTACTAAATCTAAGCAAATCCCCCATAGGTGCATAAAGCACTTTCCAAATCTCTCTAGGAGCTCACGAATTGGAAAAATCAATTAGGAAAGCGAATAGATGATGGAAGGACAACTCATACATGATTTTCTTAGGAGAAAAGAGTGGAGGATGATGAGGACAAAAAACAAGTTAACTTCACCTAGTCAAACTTTCTCAATTGCCTTAAAACTCAGAAAAAGTAGGCAATAAAGCAGAAAAAGCAGACATGCGCTAGGAATGCTAGGAATAAAGCATATTTGATTCCAAGTGGTTTCCCAAGTGCTCCATGACTCAAATTTAGCAAGTTTTCCCACTTTGGATGTGTGGAGGACAACTTGCATAAGGTGGAATATGGAAACTAGGCAAATAAGACAAAAAATGGATTAATTAATGTCTAAGGCAGCTAACTATGGGTTGATTATTCTAACACATCCATGTGCGTCAAAAATATATATAAACATAAATCCATAAGTCGCATGTCCACAATATGTCCAATACAAAAAGAGAGAAGCCACATATGCTTTCTCAATAGGATATACATAAGCGATACAAAAACCCCTAAGGGCACCTATGCACTAAGGGCGAGCCTCACAATGCTACTCATCCGATTAAGACCCATCATCTAACTCGGACTCATCATCTTCTGAAGAAGACGAATCCAATGCAAGCACACCACCTCTCATCGTCCGGAGAAAGTGCTCACACGCCACTGCCATCTTCCTCATCACGCCCTTCAGCTCGGGAGGAATATTGTGAACATCAACAATAAATTTGGTGTTCAGATGCTGCGAACCAACATCTGACACCCCAGTAGACACCTCCTCCATATATAGCACCATTATATACGATCCTGTTGGGAAATAGGGCAGACCCTGGTTTTACACCTTTAGCTTCGCACCAACAAAAGACCCACAGTGTTGGCCCTTTTGGAAACAACCTGCGCACAGGTTGCAGTCTCACCCGAAATAGCTATGGGGTGCCACAGAATCAGGTTTCTGCAAGAAGAAGAGGGAGATTACTGTACCTTAAGCCTTTAATATCTTAGAACCAATTAACACAGAGATCCAACATTCATATATACAACTTCGCAGATAAATAAACAAACAGTGACTTGCTTAACCCTTTACTGGGAGTTCACAGCGAAGCTATTTATTAGCAGTGATCTTACTTATCAGATATATGTATTTATCAATGCATAAAGAACATAACAAAAATAACACAAGAACCACAACACCAGATATAACGTGGTTCACCCCCAGTGTAGGGGTTACATCCACAAAACTGTGTTTTATTCAACTCTTTACAAAATCACAGTTCTGATCTGTGCACTCAGCTGCAGATCCTTTCAAGTCCTTATGGCCGCGCACACAACTGCAGGCCTCTGCACACACAGCTGCAGATCTTTCAATCTCTTACAAAAACCATCTGCGCACACAGCTGCAGAGGTCGTCCACGCACACAGCTGGGACTTAACCTTTTCTTACAAAAATAGCCCTTGCTTCGCAGCAATTCCTTATACATAAAAATCCTAACCTGACTTATTTGCAGGAGTGCCTATTTATACAACGCACTATTACAAAACCATGGACTTAAACAATGTGCACTTCAAACCCTAAACCCTGGACTTAAACAATGTGCACTTCAAACCCTAAACCCTGGACTTAAACCATGGGTTTATTACAATAAGGAGGTTTTGACTTAACCCCGACACCCCTAAGACTAATTTGAGCCGTAAATCCGCTTACAAGCTTCCTCAAAAATCGTGGAGTTACCAAAACTAAAGACCCTTAAAGTACATGTCCCAACAGGCCCCTAAGACTCACTAGTGGCCCGTCCCGGGACACTCTGCTAGTCTTCCTTTGGACATAGCTTCTTTGCGAGGGTGGTGAACTGAGTATTGAGACTGTGCATCATGTCATCAGCTGCTTTCTCCTTTTCCACCAACTCCTACAGTATGGCGGATGATACTTCGCTGGCTTTCTCTTGTGCGAATGTATTATATTCCTGTAGAATTTTGAACTGGCTATCCACCGCAGTACTTAATTCCAAAGCCTCACTGACAAGTGGCTGTATGGATTTTTCCAACTCAGTTACTTTCACCCTGCACAACTCGATTTCTTGCTGAAGTTCCTTGCTGCGCTTTACTCTGATCATTTTCTCCATCGGTGGTAGAGTCTTAATTTCTACTTTTACTGCATCCAGCTCTGCCTGTCGCTGCTTGATGGTTTCTTGCAGCTGTCCTATTTCTAGATGTTCCTGAAGGGTTGTCCAAGCCTCTACACTGTCTCCAAGTAGCTTTGCTGCGCTTCCCACAATATCCGAAATCTTCGCTGTGGATGCCTGAATGTCTGCGCGGCGCTGTTCTTTGACCTTAGGTGGACTTTCCGGAGGGATGCGCAGTTGGAGCTCTGCGATTCGAGTCTCATGTTCTGCTTTGAGCTTCTGAACTTCATGGAGAGACTGTTGTGCGTAGTCTTTTAGCTAGACCAATCTTTGTTTGAGCTCTTCCACCAGCTGAACGTCGAAGTTAGAAAGACTTCGGCATGCTTCATCCAAAACTCGGACCAGTGTGATCCTCTTGCGTTCTGCATCCCTCTTTCGTTGTTCTGCTGCTTCCAGCTGCGCTATGAGGCTATCATTCTACTTCCTGGTATCATCCAACTATTTTTGTGAATACTGGTCATGCGCCTGGATTTCTTTTACGATAGCTTCCTGGCAGAGACGTAGTTCTATCATGGACATTTTGGTGTAATCGATTCCTACTATCATGCTCATCTCTGCGTGGGATGTTGCATCAGTTATGATGAGGGCAGTGGTGGATACTTGACCCTTGTTTTCTCGAGCTGGCCATTGCCTTAGGTCAAGCTGCGCACTTACCGGAGTACTGCTGGCTACAGTGCCAGTCGCCGATTGTGCTGCTAAGTCCTTCAGCTCCGATATGTGCTGTGCGACATCACTGATGGCACCCAAATGTACAGCGGAAAACTCTGACCATTTCTTGGTAAGAACCTCTGTGGAATTCGACAAAGCCTCATCAAGATCCTCGCTTGTCAAGCCGGGTGTGTCGTCGATCTTCTTATCCTTTGACGCCTTTGCTTTCTTTCGGGGCTGCGGTTTGTTCACTTCCTCTATTTCTGGTGTCTTGCGCTTATTCTGCCTATTAGGGTCTGGAGTAGTTTGAACAGAGTCATGTCCTTCTTCTTCGTCGATTTCACCTTCAACACCCTAGTTGCTGTCATTCTGCTGCGACTCAGTCTGTTCTTCGCTGTCTTACAGGGGACCTTGTTGCTGTGTGTGACTAGGGCCTACGCCCACATTGGTAACTATGGGGACCGAAATGTGAGGTTTTTTCCCTACATCTTTCAACCATTCAGCTGGCCAGTGCTGAACTACTGCCCATATATCACCCTCAGTGACTACATACGGTAGCTTGAACCATTGGTGTTTTTTATCTGCGCGAGCCTAGATGAAGGTATGATGCATGTCGGCGCTGAAGGTGGCTGCACCGTCAAATTGAAATAATAACTCATGACTGAGCCTTGGGTTTTTTGTGATATCATACTGGATATTCATGATATAAAAGGAAAATACCTAATTTGTCATCTGTTAATGTGCTTTATCCTGTGACACCCACAATGATGCGTACCTGGCTGCGCCAGACATGTGCTTTGGGGCATCCTGAAACTGTGCCTCACTAGGTTCTTGCCATCCTACTAGTGCAATGAGGACGAGAAACCATGAGTAATGGAAAGCCCTACCTTTCTCCTGCGCATCGCAAGCATCTTCCAGGAATTCCCTTGCAATATACGCTACCCAGTTGTAGCTGTAACCTTCAGTGCAGTTCATAGCGATTCTGATAACCCGGGCAGGTACTTCAGTTGGTCTGCACTTCCGTATGACTTTGCAGGATAAGAGTTCAACTGCGAAGCGAATGTGATTTTCCTAAATCGCAGAAGTGTGATACCTGCATTTTCCCTTTTTTAGGCCGAAGCGTTCCTTCATGGTTTGTGCGAGCTTCATATCCTCATGCTTCGAAGGAAATTCGGTTGCCGGATCAGGCCTTCCTATCGGTAAGCCAGTGATCCTTTGAATAAGCTCGCCGTTGATAGGAATTTTCTTATCTCCTATCCATAGGTGGTTGTCATGAACTAGTGCTAGCAGCTGTTTGACCACTACGGTCACATGTGTGGTGCGGCCAAAATGAGGAACGTCGAGCATCTTCAACAGACCCACTTGCTCCAAACCAGCAGCCCATCGTTTGACTTCTAATAATGTCTCCCCGGTCTCATCGTACTTGAAAAAGTGCAAATACGTTCCTGGTGCGAACTGCAGAAATTTACCACGATCACTTGTATCATGGTCGACATATTTAAGCTGGTCTATCTTTCCTGTCATGACCCCAACCAGCTGCACACCCGGTGGTAGTGAAGGGGTGCGTATTGTGAACTTCTTGTTCCCCCGAGGTGGTTTAACTCCTGGTCGAAGAGGAGGGATATATGCTGGCCGCCGTGGTTCAATATTCTCCTCTCCTTCACTTGGGATTTCTACTGAACCCGGTGGATCCATTCCAGAATCCTCCATGTTTTCCTGGATTGTTTGTGGCGATCTTCGTTCCGCTTAGAATGAACTTCCGGCTTGAACTGTTTCCTGGCAGACCATGTTTACATTGGTGGACTCGGTGCTGGTAGAGTCTCCTCACGTGCTACAAGCGCAGGTGGGGGGTAAACAATGTTCTTCAGACCTGTCTGTTCAAATTCTCTCAATAAGTCTTGAAGTTCTTGATCGTCGGACATAGGTTCAATTATGAAACTGCAGAATGTGACTTGCCCATACCCGGATGTCTTCTTAAACAATCCATCGATCAAATCGGCCATAAATGTTCCTTGAAGGCACCAAATCTGACTGAGATCCTGCTTCCACGGTACCAGATTTCGGTGGATATCCTTATGACAGGCAATTAAGGCAATTAAAGTACCGGCGCTGCCAAACTGGCAGTGTTCCAACGGTCGGATTTTGTGGTGTGGCGCAACCAGAATCACAGCTGTGTCGCAATAAGGACCTTCGTCATGACAGTGACCTTCGGCATATGCAGGCCAGTGCTGCGACCACATTGTGAGCTTCACTCCCTTAGCATTTTGTGCCATCCAGCGAGGGCGGGACTGGGCTATTGCTTTATCACTAGGCACGTTAAGGTGCCGAGGCCCAACCTCCATGTCCCGGCTTTTGGCTACAGGTGCTTGGACATAGACAAATCTAGGGACCCATTATGTACGAAGTATAAGCTTCCAAGCTCCATACCAATGCTCCAAGTGTTCCTGCGGTCTATTCTGCCCGTTGAACCTACTGCGCACCCTCTGGAGCTGATCCCCAAATCTCAGGCGAAGGGAGGTTGGACGAGTTTCCCATCTAAAAAGGTATTTCTGATGGGCAGTCCACCGTCTGGCTGCGGTTACTCCAATTGCTAAATCTAGAGTCTCAAGCGTTTGTGGCTCCAGTATCTATTCTGAGAATGGCGCAGTAGACCCCTCTGGGTCTGTAGAACCATCAGAATCAGGTAAAGTTCTTATCTGCGAACAAAGCCATCTGAGGGACTTGGTAATTCTAGTGCATCTATGTCCATGTAGCTCATACAAGCGGTTCTGCCAGTTCTCTAAACCATCATGTAAATCCGTCATACAGGAGCTGTCACACTGCCAATCCATAATACCTTTGCCAGTAGGGTCAATATAATCTTCTTCCTGCGTTGTGATGTTATAGATGTGCTCCAGAACATCCTGGTCTTCATCTCTGAGTGGTTCTGTGTATCTTTCTCCTTGGGAAGGGTCTAGGGGTATTATCACTCTCAAACCCTTTCCTTCGAAGGTCATCTGTCTCTGCTTAAGGTTGATGACTGCATCATTTTCCATTGCCCATTCAATTCCTAACAGGGCTGGATAGGGATTTTTGTCATCAATGATCTTAATAACTTCAAAGTCCGCCAAAGTATTGACCCCATCAATATCTATTGGGACTCTAGGGAATCTCCCTAGGGGCACAATCCTTTGTTGATTGGCTAACCTCAACTGTATAGGGGACCAAGCAAGGGCAGGTTTCCCCATTTTCTCCCAAGTTTTCTTGGTGAGGACATTGACTTCTGATCCTAAATCCAAAATGACATCAGTCATATCATACTCCCCTATCTGAACATTCAATCTCATTTCCCTACCAGTTCTTCGGACATGATTAACAGTTTTCTCCTTATCAACTCTTCTCTGAGGTTCACAGAAAGCAAGAAATTTTTGCAACTCCTTGAAAGCATTCTCATTCCTCAAGAGTTTCATACAGCTCTGTAAAAAGGAGGACAGTGTACTTACTTTATCCGTCGAAGCCTCTTATGGCTGCGACTCCTATTGATGATGCTGCGCAGGGACTACTGCTGTGCCAGGATCACGCTTGGCCTCCATGACTGTCTCTGGTTCTCTTTCGCTATCAAGTGCTGGGAATTTCTCGGGGGCCTTACGGTTCCACGCCTCAGCAGGCTGTTTCTCCATATTCTGGATGTGTGCCGTAGCTCCACTCCGCGTAACAACGTTGATGGCTGGGGCAGGTATTTGCTCGACAAAGATCAACTGAATATTCTGGGTAGGTCCACTATTTCTTTCCTGAATCTTAGCTATCAGCTGGGGGCACTGCTCGATCATATGATCTACTGCACGGCAGTACAAACATGTTGTAGTGGGGTTCCGACAGTCCCTGGCTAGATGCCCAGCTTGGTTGTAGTTGTAACACACCACCTGGCCTCTGCCTCTTCCTGCCATACCACCACGACAACGACCTCCAAAAGCACCCCTACTAGAGGCACCACCCTGGTAACCATAGCCATCATTACTCTGTCCCTCATTTTGCACCCGGTAGGCATCATAGATGCACTCTCTCATAAGGTCATAGCTGCGACACTCCTCCTCATTATGCCCTATTGACTTACAGAACTTGCAGTAGGGGTTCTTGGGGACTTGGACGTACCTCTGGAGAATATGGCAGTTTTCGGGTCGATGTTGGCCAGTTGTCCAACATATCTCACAATATAGAGCAGCGGGGTTGAATAGGTTTGGCGCACCAGTATTCAGGTAATTTCTGACCACAGGGCATTGGTCCCTGTCATGACCTTTTGTCCGACATTGTGTACACCAAACCTCTTCGTGACCAGTTTTTCCTTTCTTCATATCACGAAGCTCTAGAGCCATTGCTGCCAACTGCGCTTGGATTTGGGCGATACCAGAATTATCGACGACAGGAGCGGTCTCAAGCTTCATCGCGATTTCCAGAGCCTCTTGCTGTTCAGCAACCTTCTGTTGCATGAGTGGAGTTCTGATATGTGGTAACAATGCTGCAATAAACCATTCCTTGTACTGCGCAGGTCCAATGGTGAAACTGACTTGGTCCAGTAGAACTTTGAACCTCTGATCAAAGTCCCACACTGATTCGCCGCGCTTCTGCTGAATCTCTTTCAATTCAGTGCTACACTGCGACTCTGATTTCGGCTTCTTAAATTCCTTTATCTTTGATGCTTTTATGTCGGCCAAGGCATGGTTCTGAGTGCTGGAAAAATTCATGAACCAGGTCAGAGCGCGGTCTCTAAAGGAAGTAACCAACTGCGCCCTTTTGGTATCCTGATCCGTAATGGACTTAGCAGTCCATACTGCTTCACATAAAAACCAGAATTGTTCTGGATCCTCTGATCCAGTTCCTTTGAAAACAGGCAACTTAATATCATCATGCATGTGGGCCATCGAGGGGCGAGGGGGAAAAGGAGGGGGATTAGAAGTGGGCAGGGGGGGAGCTTACCGAGGTAGACTGACCTGCAACTGGGCTACTCGGGCTAGGGTAACTTTTCGACTGCGACGGTTTCTCAGGGAAAAGAGGTCTGCGCTGCGGGGTTAACGGGGGGTGGCCGACAGAGGGGATTTCTTCGGGTACTGAATCTGCGGGATTTACAAGGGGATACTCGGTGTGCTGATCCTGAGAATAGGATCCAAAATATCTTTTGTACCTCTTGCCACTTCGCAGCAAACCACTTCGCTCATCCAAGGTATTGTTACTTGCAAACATAGGTTAGTAATACTAAATCTAACAGTCTGATTCAAATAGCAAGATACATTTTTCAGCTAATAGCATTTTAACTCTCAAATTCAATGAATTCAAAAACTTATCCCTTGGTCCTTTGAAAAATTGGCGTTTAGCTTCACTAAAAGACATACTTGTGTCGATAGCAAACTCCGTCACAAATGCTTCAAGGGTTCGCGTTGTCCAGAAATCAACAGCGCGGGATATCTCGTTGTTCACTTGTTTCACAAGATTAACTCTTGCGGGGGTCCAAGCAGGAAACTGACGAGCTTGGAAGTTCATCCTTCTCTCTGTTAACCTGGATAACCATTGGTGCAATTCTATGTGTACAGTACCGAAAAAAATCTCATAAGCATCAGCAAAAACATACCTTTGTAAAAAGTCGTATGCACTACATCGCGGATCTTTGTTCTCTTACTCGGCCAATTTTAGATAAGTCTCGTCAATCCAATCACCGATTTCATTCACAGAGGGCCTCCATAACATAGCCCTCGAGGTACGACGTAAACCCCTCTTGAGCAGATACTAAGTTCAACCGGCAACGAAACCAATTTGTTGGGCAATAGGGAAAATACGGGTTTTACACCTTTAGCTTCGCACCAACAAAAGACCCATAGTGTTGGCCCTTTTGGCAACAACCTACGCACAGGTTGCAGTCTCACCCGAAACAGCTATGGGATGCCGTAGAATCAGGTTTCTGCAAGCAGAAGAGGGAGATTACTGTACCTTAATCCTTTAATATCTTAGAACCAATTAACACAGAGCTCCAAAATTCATATATACAACTTTGCAGATAAATAAACAAGCAGTGACTTGCTTAACCCTTTACTGGGAGTTCACAGCGAAGCTATTTATTAGCAGTGATCTTACTTATCATATTAATGTATTTATCAATGCATAAAGAACATAACAAAAATAACACAAGAACCACAACACTAGATATAACGTGGTTCACCCCTAGTGTAGGGGTTACGTCCACAGAACTGTGTTTTATTCAACTCTTTACAAAATCACAGTTCTGATCTGCGCACACAGCTGCAGGCCTCTGCGCACACAGCTGCAAATCTTCCAATATCTTACAAAAACCCTCTACGCACACAGCTGCAGAGGTCGTCCACGCACATAGCTGGGACTTAACCTTTTCTTACAAAAATAGCCCTTGCTTCGCAGCAATTCCTTATACATAAAAAGCCTAACTTGACTTATTTGCAGGAGTTCCTATTTATACAGCGCACTATTACAAAACCATGGACTTAAACCATGTGCACTTCAAACCCTAAACCCTGGACTTAAACCATGGGTTTATTACAATAAGGAGGTTTTGACTTAACCCCGACACCCCTAAGACTAATTTGAGCCGTAACTCTGCCTACAAGCTTCCTCAAAAACCGCGGAGTTACCAAAACTAAAGACCCTTAAAGTACACGTCCCAACAAATCCATGACTTATTTGGCATATAAATGCCTCTAGACTTATACTTACATCGCATGTGGTCAAGTCCGTCCACATTAACACACACACATGCTCTCCTTACCTCTGTCCGAGAGCCACCTCAATTTGCGTGCCTTTGTCGCACCGTCTCGTAGGCCTCTACTGCGATATATCCCACACATGTACTAGTATGTTTGAGAGCCTTAAGATCTGTCCATACTGCACAGATGATTTGTGGACCTGTGTCCACTGTCCCGACATGGGGGCATTGCCTATGCCACCATAGTCGGTTGACCACATTGGATTTTCATTTAAGCTCTTTTCTGACTCCTTAAAACAATGAAAAGATCGTCGAGTGCAACTGCTTCCTTTCCCACTCACTAAAGTATAAGAAAGGGCGTCTACATAATTTTGTTTACCTTTTTTTGCAGACCATGTAGACCATTCCATTAAAAGGACCTCCTTGGCACACTCAATCCAAGACCCTTCCCCTCTGCATACTTTTGTGCTTTCTCGGGTAGAGGGACCGCACTTTACGAAAAATCTCACCACCGGTTGTCATTAAGCTCTTTCGTAGCCATTTCAGCAAGAAAAGATAGCCGAACAAACTTTGTTTCGTTCATGCTCGTAAAAGTATTTGAATGACCATCCAGTAAGTATAGGTTTAACCTTTTCTGGCCTGATTGGACTACCAACGGTAAAGAAGTCTCTCATCCCCTCCAGGATGGGAGAGCTCTCCTATGTATACTTTTATCCTTTTTCGGGAATAAGAGACTACCAACAAAAAAGATCCCCCACTGGAGTCTTCTTCATGCTTTTAGACTCTCTAAAATTGAAAGCACCATCGAGCACTTACCTTCTCGGGCTTGCCAAAAATCCATGAGATCGTACCAAAATGGCGTCCCTAGACACCACCCCATAGAAAACAGTTTGGCAGCATCTCCACATTGGGTTGAATTTTTCAGATTACTCTGCAATGTGTCTTCCTTAGAACCCATTAGTATCAAAAGTGTCCACCTCCTCCAATTATTTCCCATCTGCAGTGGCATTCCCAGTATTACAGCTATGATCCCATTCCTTTGAGTAAGTTTCATTTGCTTCCAGGTCAAGCCCTTCCATCACACTCTGCACAAAGGAAGTTTGAGTCTCCCACTCCCCCCTTCCCCTGTTCAGTTTTTCCTTCCCTCGCCCCCCCCCCCCAATTCAGTGAGTCAGTCCCTAGATTGCTTCACATCTTTCGGTTATCCCTCATGCCCTTGGTCAAGGAAACATCATTGCCTTGACTAGGGGAAGGTCTCCCTTTGTCGACACCAACACACATATTCCAGAGAATAGACCTAGAGGTCCCTGTACCTTGGTTTCATTGACATCATTGATGAGTTACTTGGACCACTTGAGAGGAGTTCTTAGTGCCTCTCGAGATGGTTGATTCTCACGTGCTCAACTTCAACTCCATCATCGCATCGTTGAGATTCATACAGGGTTTGTTCCACACAGTACTTGGTCGAAGACCCCGGGTGTCACCTTACTCTATCACATTGGTGAGTCCACTCGAGGGACCTAAATAGGTTATGTCTCTTGTGATTTTTGGGTTGCGTTGGAGACAGTGATCAGAATCCCCAGCAGTGCTTCGATATACCTTTTTGATCGATGCAACATACTTGTACCACAATGACTCTATTGGGATAACTCCTTCTCATTTTTCAGATCTTGGATTTCCTGTTGTACATTTTCTAGAGCCTCTTGTGATGTTTCCTTGGCTTGCGCCTCTACCTGGAGGGCATGGATTTCACCTTTTGTGGATTCCACTTCCTTTAGCGTGTGTTCATACTTCCTCTTAAGTATATTACCCTCATCTCTTTATTTTCTCAGTGTGTCCTTTAGCTGAGCAGAGGTCTTCTTAACTGACTCTAGTTCAATCATCACCTTGCTTATGTTATCTGCGGATGCATCAATCAAGGCAGCCCCGGCTCTTATCATGAGCATAGGATATTTGTCTGTCCCTAGCATGACTGCTGTATCTGTGACCATCTTCCCTGATAGATCTTTTGCTTCCACCTTCTTCTCCGTCCTCCTCATTATTCTTTTGGTGGTCCTGTCATAATATACAGTACTGAAGTCCGGGACTTCTTCCCCCTTCTTCTAGACAAAAGGCACTATCTGGAGCATAGGGGTTACAGGAGTGCTAACGGTAGGTACTTGAAGGATTTGCACCTCAGGGTTTTCCTCTTCCTGACTCTGCCCTGATGGTGTTTCAGAGGCTAACTGTTGTGTTAACTTTATTTTTTCAGCCTCCTGCCCTTGGAGCTCTTCATTTAGTTTTCTCTGTGCTTCTTCGGCTGCTTGCCTAGCTGCCTCTTCTGTTTCTCTAGCTGCTTCTTTTGCTAGTTCAGCTGCTTCTTGGGCAGGTTTCCTTTTCTCTTCTTCTCCCTTCTGCAGCCACTCTACAGCCTCATTTTCCAGCCTCTGAGCTTCCTCCCTTATCCTTTTGTCTCCTTCTTCAGCTCTTGCTTGTTCAGCTTTGGCTTGCTCTACCCCTTTTTCACCTTTGGTGGGGTTCTTTGGTTTGAATCTTCTACTAAGTGTCATCATGTTTGGGGCATTCCTGAAGACGGATTCTTCACTATCGAAATGATGGGTGTACTCTAAAAACACCTTGTGCTTCTTACAGTGCTCAGCTACTTTACCATGAGTGTCATTTCTCCGGAAAGGCATTTCCCCAAAATGGAACTTCCCTAGTTCCTCTATGAATTCGGCAGCTTGTTTCACATTGGTGAATTTAAAGCTACCCAGCTTGAATGGTAAAGGGGGATATGCAGTCTTCTTGTGCTGGAACAAGAAATTACCAATTCCATCAATAAACACCTGCCTAACCGCCTCTTTATGGATTATATAATCTGTTGCATACTTTGGTAGCAGATAAGGTGTCTTTGATCCTCCATACATTCTAAGATACATACCATTTTCTGTCAAGAAATAATCTCCATGCTCCTCTATTACCTGCATAGCCTCTTCAGACATGCAGTCACATTCCTTCCGGAAGATAAGCGTGTATAGTGACATAATGAAATGCTCACAGACCTCTCTGTAGTGACTGTGGTACTGATGAGCCCACAATGGTTTGTAAGCTGCATATACAGGCATTCTCTCCCTGTCCCAGGCACACTTGAGGCCGGGGAAAGGTTGGTTTCATAGTATGCAGTCTATCAAAATTGAACTCATATAGAATTCAGATTTTTTACGAGCTTCTCCTCCTCCCAAGGCTGCAGCTACGCAAGAAAAGAGACTACTTGATACTAGGCTGGCCCAGTTGAAGACTGTTCCTTCTGTCGCCACATGGAATATAAGGGGTATCCACTCAAATTTGAAAAGTCTGCCATTGGCTCTACCAAAGATCCTATTTAGCATCAGAGCTATAAATCTGTAAGGAGCTCTTAAACCTGCTGTATCATAATCCTCGGTTGTTCTGTGTCGATAGAGATTTCCTGGAAAGAGCATTCTCTTCAGGGTTTCCACCAAATCCATCCTAAGGTTATCCAGCCAATCATTAGATAGAAATACTTGAGGTTCTGGCAGATGGTAAGCCAATGCCACATATCCAGGGCTAAATGCAGCGTAGCCCTGACCTTCGACATTTCCTATAAACATTGTGTTGTTGTTCGTATGGGGCAGAATCCATCTCATTACATCAGAGCATGGGAACAGCTCTGGTCTAGTAGCCACCTTCATGATGGCGGATTTTTCTATGTTGGCATAAATGGGTTCTTCTTCGAGACCCATGTCTGGGACTTCCCTGCTGGAAATTAGTTTGTATATCTCACCCCATTTATACTCAGGCTCAACACCAGAGACACATTGGGTGTCATCATATATATATTCAGTCTGTGGGACGACCTCTATTGCTGAATGTTCTTCGACCACATGGGCCTTCTTTTTCTGCCTTTTGGACATTGTAAGTTCTTCCTGCCATGTATAACATTATGACATTAAGCAATTCGAATTTGCGAACATTGTGCAGGAGTTTATTCTTTCTCAAGTGTATCATGACTGTAATGAAATTAAGACATAAGCCCTTCAGGCTGAAGATTTGAACTAGCATGCAATACTGTGCAATGTGCTATTATCCTATGTTAATGTGCAAGCAAGAAAAGAAACCAACGCATGTATGCACAACCCAACCATGCTCTGATTATCAGAACTACTAGCATAAACAGACTCAGTCCTGTGCAATATAATGAGAAATGTCCTTCTGCTGTATGATACTAAAACTTGATCAATCATAATGGGATGGCATTAAATCTACATTATTTCACAGTATACCACTTCTTCCATGAAAAAAACTCATAAAGCACAAGTATGAATCTTAAACACAAGGTGCAAATGTAACTGTCCACAATTCATCAATGTGATCTATCGCATTACAAACGAAAGGAATATAGGAGGGGAAGAACATCAAGATTATGCTAGCCGCCTAGGCTTTCTTCATCAAACATTTCAACAAAAATGATGCTCGCAGAAGCTAATTACATCAATTCGACAATATGCTGCGGGCATTGGCATCGATTTTCTGCACACGTCGCTCTCACCAGAGCCACTATCCATGACATCCTCCAATTGCAAACACTTTAGCGACACAGCCCTCATAAACACCTAGGGTTTCAGACAGCCGAGATTGACGGACTGCGCGGGACGGCGCGGGTGAAAAGTCGGGGTTTGAAACCAGGTAAATGGGGAAAACGCCAGTGGAGGAAACATTCGACCATAAGAAAACCACCGCAAAAACCTCTCTGGGCTTCATAATCGTAAGGAAAACCAGATGCAAGCGGCATAACGGCCGCCTGCACCTTGCCTTCATCCACTGCGCGAGGCGAAATAATACATCCGGGGTCAAAAGATAATACGCGGGCTCTTTAAAAAAGAAAACGCCCCTCCTAGCCGCAAAGAGTTAATCGAACCGGAAAAATCTCAATATGCGGGCGCAAAACACAAGAAAAACGACTATGGCACCTAGCCGCGGGGAAAAACTCCATATGCAGGCAGAACGGGAAATGTGTACACAACCCTAGTAATACCCCCAACCGCAGCAAACATCACCCAATCAAAACCTTGAATAGCACTAGGTAGGGCGATAACGAGCCTACCTGGCAGTGCCGCGCAACTGATGAGGCGAGGACGGTTGAGCTTCCAACTGACACCTGGACGCAAGCACCAGCACGATAGTCCACGGAGTTCGAGGGATCGACCACGCGGAGAGGACAACGACAGCTCGAGCCAAAATAAAATAATACCATATTCCAAATCACCCCTCGTATATATAACAAGTTTGCACGTGTGACGGGTCGGATCGGGCGGGGAACGAAAGTGAAATGGGTGGCGAGAATCCCAGACCTTTCGCAACGGCAGATAGTCCCCAGCATCAATTCACCCATAACGGTGAATAGAGCACGTAAACAAAAGATCGGGCGTCGGCGGGGACCGGGATCGGAGGCCAGCAACTCGGACTCCTCCGCAACGGCGGGCGTGCAACGTTCGTAACTCACATCGGCCACCCGGAGAATCTACATCGGAAGACCGAAACTCGGACACGCTCGCAACGGCGGAGGGAAAAGAAGCTAAAGAGCTCCGATACACACGGATCGGCGAGAAAACGGAACCTCAAAACCCCAAATGGTCCGCAACATCGGAGACCAAAACAATAACCCATCCACAACGTCAACCAAGGAGATACTCATCCCCTTCCGACGCAGAACAAAAGTCCACCTGCAACGGTGAAGAATCGAAAACCACCCGCAACGGTGAAATACAAAGCAGGAAACCTCCGCAACGGCAGGAAGAACAAATGACTCAACTCCCTATGTAAAATGACTTCAAAGATATGCAAAAGCAACGATGAGCTTGATAATGGACGAGATCATTTTAAGCATTAAAGGAGAAAAACACTTCAAGAATCCATAGACCAAAGAGCTGGAAAACGCTTCAAAAATCCATAGACCAAAACCAGGAAGAAAAACCAACTAATTCAAAGTATAGGAGGGTCCTAAATTTTTTTAGAAATTTGGGAAAATGTTGCAGCTGCAACAGAATGCTACTGACCGGTAAGCATTTTAGAACCAGAGTAACAGGCGAATATGATACAGAAAGTTTGAGGGTTCCATACATATTCATAGCCTTGATGCTCAACAAAATATTTGGACGAGCGCATGGCAGGTTATTCAAACTGGAATGGATACCCATCATATTTTATGTTGCAACCCAGGGGACAGTCTTCAACTGGGCTAGCCTTGTATCGAGTAGTCTTTATTCTTGCTTGGCTGTAGCTTTGGGAGGAGAATCCTGGAAAAAGTCCGAATTATATATGAGCTCAATACTGATAGACTGTATATTGTGCAACCAACCTTTCCCTGGTCTCAGGTCCATCTGGGACAGGGAAAGAATGCCTGTTTATGCTGCTTATAAACCGTTGTGGGCACACCAGTACCATAGCCATTACAGAGAGTTCTGTGAGCACTTCATTATGCCACTACACACACTCATTTTCCGGAAAGAGTGCGACTGTATGTCAGAGGAGGCCATGCAAGTAATAGAAGATTATGCAGACTATTATTTGATCGAGCACGGCATGTACTTAAAGATGTTCGGAGGTTCGAGAGCTCCTTCCCTGCTGCCCAAATACACAACAGATTACATTGTCCATAAGGAGGCAGTCAGGCAAGTGTTCTTAGATGGAATAGGCAGCTTCTTGTTCGAACACAAGAAGACCGCTTATGCTCCCTTGCCCTTCAGACTAGGACGCTACGGGTTCACTAAGGTGAAACAAGCTGAGGAATTCGTAGAAGAGCTACAAAATTTTCATTTTGGCGAGATGCCTTTCCGAAGAAATGATACTCATGGGAAAGTAGTTGAGCACTGTAAAGAGCATAAGGTGCATTTTGAGTATACCCACCTCTCTGATAGGGAAGAATCTGTCTTCCGGAATGACCCAAACATGACATCCCTAAAGAGAAGGTTCAAGCCAAAGATCACCACTAAAGGTGGAAAAGTAGCAGAGCAAGCTAAAGCTGAAGAGGAAGAAGCCAAAAGGAAAAATGAAGAAGCCTAGAGGTTAGCGAAAGAAGCTGCAGAAATTCTGCACACAAAAGAAGAAAGAAGACCTGCTCAGGAAGCAGCTGAGAAGGCAAAGGAAGCAGCTAGAAAAGAAGCAGAAGAAGCAAAGAGAAAGCTCGATGAGGAGCTCCAAAAGCAATAAGCTGAAAGAATAAAGTTGACACAGCAGTCAACTTCTGAAGCAGCAGTAGGGTAGATCCAGGAGGTGAAAGATCCCGAGGTTCAGACCTCTCAAGTACCTGCTGCCAGCACACCCATGGTCCCCACACTCATTCAGGTCCCTTTTGTGCAAGAAAAGGGAAAGGAAATCCCCGATTTCAACACTGTATATTATGATAGGGCAACAAAAAGAATAATAAAGAGGACAGAAAGGAAAATTGAGGCAGGAAGTCTACCTGGTAAAATGATAACGGATACGGCCGTTATGTTAGGAACAGACCAAGATCTAAGATTTGTTGGGCAACAGGGCAGACCCGGGTTTAATCCTTTTGTGTCGCACCAACAAAAGACCCACAGTGTTGGCCCTTTCGGCAACAACCTGCGCGCAGGTTGCAGTCTCACCCGAAACAGCTATGGGGTGCCACGGAATCAGGTTTCTGCAAGCAAAGAGGGGGATTACTGTACCTTAGCCTTTAATAACCTTATTAATCAATAATTATAAAGCTTTACCATTCATTCATATACAACTTCGCAGATAGATAAACAGTCGTGACTTGCTTAACCCACTCCAAGGAATTCACAGCAAAGCTTGATATTAGCAGTGATCTAATTTATCAAATGTATACAGTTATTAATGCATCAAAGACAACAGAAACATAAACAACACAAGGAACCACGACACCAGATATAACGTGGTTCACCCCCAGTGTAGGGGCTACGTCCACAAACTACGTTTTATTCAACTTGCTCAAAACCACAGTTTTGATCTGCACATTCAGCTGCAGATCCCTTCAGTCCTTAAAAGCCGCGCACACAGCAGCAGGCCCCTGCGCACACAGCTGCAGGTCTTCCTCAAACTTCTTACAAAAACCCTCTGCGCACCCAGCTGCAGAGGTCGTCCATGCACACATCTGGGACTTAACCTTTCCTTACAAAATCAACCTTAGCTTCGCCTTAATCTTTCTTACATCATAAAACCTAACCTTTCTTCTCTACACAAGCACTTATTTATACTGCGCAATTTTACAAAACCATGGGTACCCCAAACCCTAAACCCTGGACTTAAACCATGGGTTTATTACAACCGAAGAATTTGACTCAACCCCGATACCCCTAAGACTATTTTGAGTCAATACTCACGGAGTTATCCATCTTAAGGACCGTTAGGGTGCACGTCCCAACAAGATTCACCCTAAGAACTGGGTCTGCATTCATCCAAGCTTTAGAAGATAATGTAAGCAATATAATGATGGACTTGGAGCAATCCAAGAAATCTTCTACTCAAGTGAAAGATACATTGAGGAAAGAGAGGGAAGAAATCAACAGGCTCAAAAGGAAATATGAAGATCTACAAAGGGAAATAAGGTCCGCAAGAGCTGAAGTACAGGCCCTCCAAGTAGAAATGCAAGTCAAGGAAACAGCACAAGAGGCCCTAGAGAAAGTACAAAAGGAATGCCAAGATCTAAAGAGTGAGAAGGGACAGTTACTGGCAAAGGTGGAAGAGCTAGAAGAGCAACTGAAGATCCTCTTGCAGGCCAATGATCTGCACACCCAAAAGCTAAGAAAGGAACATCAGGAGCAGATTTCTTATTTGACCACTGCTTTGGAAGTGGAAAGGGAGCAGCAGGTTAAACCCCAGCCATTCAAAGAGCATATCTTGGCCCAGAAAGCTAAGACGATACAGTTACAGTCTGCTCTGGAGGGGGAAAGGTGCAAAGTCCTTCAGATCGATAGCCGGTTAGAGGAAATCATGGAAACCTCCTAGTACTTTGTGGATAGAGCCCAGGATGTTCTTGAGGTCTTAAATGCCAGAATGGCGAGGCTGGAAAGCAATGCAGAGACTCCAGTAGAACTACCGTCAAAATACCAGCAAGCCCTCCAGAGAGATCATGACCTAGTAGAGTTTGCTGTCAACACTGCCGAAGACTTCAAGAAGACCGTCAAAAGAACGCAGGGAGCATGCTCAAAATACTTCAGAAGGATCCTTAATACATACAACCGGTGTCGGACAGAGGCTAAACATAGGCTTGATGAGTTCCCAGACCATAAAACCTTTATAGAAATATTGCAGAGAAGATACCAGGATGCAGAGGCTAGAACGCAATAGCTTAAGGCCATTGATGATCAAATTCTGAGGAATGAAGTAGGCCACTCGGCCGTTTGTGTGCAGTTTTTGGAAGATTAGCTTCGGTTGAGCCCCGCTAGGATCGAGGCCATAAAGAAACAAGCTGCAAAATTTGAAATCAATATTCAGTTCTTAGAGCCTTGCACATTTGAAGGCATTGCTACTGAAGCTTTAGCGTGGAAAAAGTTTTTAGACACCCAAGCGGGACCCTCCTCATAAAGGACTGGTTGATTTTGTAATAATGTAACACTTTTGTAAAAAACATTTAGAAAAGTAAAACGTTGGGAAAACGAAGGGTTGGGAAGCCCAAGGGTTTCTTTGGGCAGCCCAACCATTTTACTCTTTTTGTATAAATGTAGAGGATTTTTAGAAGAAAAAAGAAATTTTTCCCAGTGAGACTAGAAAAGATATATTGTAAGAAGAACTATTTCCTTTTGCAATAGAAAATTACAGTTTGCCTGTTGGAGAAAGCTTAGTGGAATATTCAAATGTTGTGCTGTGGATTTGTTGAAGAGGAACTATTTCGTTTTTCAACTTTATGTCCATTAACTGTGAGACCGTTCTAACTCATTGAACCTATGTTCTTGTATGAATGTTTTCCGGTTTATTCTATGAAGATTTCCACTATGAGTAATGTATGCTGCTTATGAAACAGTTGGCTATCTGATTGTTGAAATATCTTTAATCTTTCATGTGTTGTAGATAAGAATATCAGCTATCTGTATTTTCTATTTATAATGCATGGATAATCCGCATTACTCATAAATAAATCATATTCTGGCTCCCCGGGGATAGGTGGATAGATAGGTAGTTAGATGGATAGTTAGTTTATTTCATTCTTGCATATGTGATGTAGATGCTTGTGAGCCTAAGACGAGAGGTAAGAACCTGCGCATCACTTTGTGACTGCTCCCTGCATCTCGATCACCCTGCACTATTAATTAGACCTTTGCATTTCATACATTAAGTCAAAAATACAAAAACTCGGTGGACCGGGCCGCAACCGGTAAAACCTTTGTTTTGTTACTTTGACCTACGGTAGCTGGACCGCAAAACCGGATGGATTCCCTACACCAAACAATCAACGGGCTAGTTGGGAACATTGATTGGGGAGAATCCCTTACTGTTGTCGCCTATGAATTTCCAGGCCTCAACAGTTTTGGCGTTAGAAGGAGGGCCTGAACCTCCGGTGCATGGCTGGCCGTGGAGACTTGATTTCCTGAGAATACCCTACCAGCAGATGTTTTGAAGCCTTCAACCTAACCCAGATACTTGTAGGTTTTCAATGTTACCTGAAGGACAGTGTCTTAACATAGAGTCCTATTCTCATACCTATACCCATGGCTGGTGTAATTGTGAACCAACCCAACCCCTTACCAGCATGGAGAGCTAGATCGCCTTTGAATATTACACCTCCTTTACATAACCTACCTTAGGCTTTTGACAAGCTCTTGCCTAGGTTTAACCCCGAGGAAAGGACTGCTGTAGATGACCATCTGCAAAGCTTCTATCTAGCATTAGAAGGGCTAAGGGCTGGGGAATATGAGGATGTAGTCTGTAGACTGTTCCCGTACACCCTGAAAGGAGCAGTAGCATCCTGGTATTTCGGCTTACCTGCAAACTCCATTCCTATTTGGGACACATTCAAAAGGGTCTTCCATAGTAAATACACAGCCCAAAGGACACATGCCAAGTTAATGAAAGGTCTTGGCCTGTTAAGAAAAGAGAAGAATGAGAAGGTACATAGTTTCACTCAAATATTTTCCATGTATTTGAAGAACTTCCCGGAAGCAAATAGACCCTCAGACCAAGTTTTAATTGATTATTACACCTCATCCCTAGGACCTGAGCTGTCCATGTTTGCCAAGATGAAAGTCAAGCCTACATTGATGGAAACTTATGAAGAAGCAAAAAGGGTAGAGGCTGAAAGGGAGAGTGTAGAAGATTATCCTGATCCACCTCGAGAGAAAACTATGAACAAAAGGACCTTACTGCTGTCTAAACCTAAAGAGGACCAATCACATGATTATCAGGGTATGATGAAAATGCTTCACCAACTGTCCAACCGAATAATAAATCTGGAAAAGGAAAGAAACATCCAGAAATCCCGTGAGCCCTACTATACAAAAAGAGAGGGTAAAAACCAATGGCAAGTCCCTCCACCACAGTTGGCATCAATAAACATAACAGAAGTAGGGGGGGACAAATTCTGTACTTTCCACCAACAACCTCATTCTGAGAATAAGTGTCCTCAATGGTTACATTCAATGACATTGGTGGTGAAAAAGTTTTTGAACCCTAAATTGACTAGGGACAGTGGCAAGGAGGGAAAGGAGAAACAGATCATAAGAAAACCATGTTCTCATGGAATGGTATTTCGCTGTTTGACACTGAAGAGAATACCCCTCAAGCTGAATGCACATCTACAACAACGAAAGTCATGGGTTTAACAATTGAAGACAATGCAATAATGTCAAAAATTAACAATTTGCAGGAAAAGGCCAAGAGACAGGTAAAAATGAATGTGGAAGACAAAACACCCGAAGTCACTCCTGTCGACCAGGAGACAAACTAGTCAGTAGGCCTTTCAAACCTATTAAAGACCAGTTAAATGTTAATGAGGAAAGCACCAAGGAAATCAAAGAGCTTGATGAGGACATACCTACGCAGAACCAACCAGGCGAAGAAGTCATAGAACCCGGTTGGGTAGATAAGAATGACACACCACCTTTCTTGTTAACCCTAGAAATGCTAAATTATAATGTGCATAACTGCTTAGTAGACTCTGGAGCAGCAGTAAAAGTGATGCCCCTTGAAATTTGCAAAAGAATTAATGGACAACCAGAGTCCACACATTATGAAGTATCACAATTGGATAGCACATGTGTCAACGTAGTAGGAGAAATGAAGAATGTCCTCATTCATTTTTCTGCAAACAACAAGATATGCCAATTTATTGACATTGCGGTGGCTAACACACCGAGTGGGTATGGGCTCATCCTCAACCGAAATTGGTCTTCCAGGTTCAAAGGTTATTTTGCTTCAAATTGGTCTCATTTATTGTTGCCTCTCAAGGGTACCCCAAATCAGATTAAAATTCTCAGAGAGCCTTACATGAAGCATATTGTCACTCGGTTAGGAGAAGGTAATGAGTCTGTTGATTCTGTCTTGGGAAACTATCTGAATGAGCTTAAGCTAAGACATTATACCTCAAGAAAAGCCAGTTCTCTGATGAACATTCTGATCTCCTTCAATTCCCTCAGGCTGAAAAGAATGACTATAGGATAGTAGACATGCTTTCAATGGCAAAAATGGCACACCTAGACCATGGTTAAACATCTCATGTCTACCATCCAGCCCACCCCTTTACCCGTTTGATTGAAGACTCTTAAGGGTGGACACCTTTTTCTTTCTTGTTACTGTGTACATAAATAAATTGAGATTTTTTTCTTTAACGATTGAAGCCTTTTCTTTGTTTATTTGAAGTTGTTTTCTTTTGAGTTACTGCTTGGATGTGGTTTTATTTAAGAGTAATGCTTGGGCGTTGTGTTTTTTATTTTGAATAAAGAGGCAAAATTTTGGTTGCAATGAAAACATTAGAGTTCTTTATTAACTTCAGCAGGAGACTGTGCTTTAAAACATAGAAGATCTTCTAGTAGCAGTGTCCATGACTGGCCATGTATTCATTGAAGTCTTACTTAACCCTGTAAATAGCTCAGAAGTAAAAGAGGTTTGGAATACTATTTTGAGGCTCCATCCACTTCACATCTTAAATATCCAAGGGGGTGACAACAGAGGACCCACGGAAAGGAAGCAGGATAAACAGTATATCATATATAAATGATCCCATGTCATAATTTCAGAAAAAACTAAAAGCTATTAAGAGTCAAGACTCCTGAAAGAAACAAGACACATCAAAGCAAAGCTTGAAAAGAATTAATCTCAAAATTGCCAAAATTTCCTCTCCGTCCGTGAGATGAAAAACAAATTCTTCTCTCACACAAAAGGGCACTATGGGATAGAGGAGCCTGAATAAAATTCAGAAAGAAAGGCAAATGGAGGGCTCACAATAACTAAAGTCAGATGGTGCAAAAATGCAAATTGGCATGGGAATGAGGAACAAAAGGATAATACTGTTTACTATCTGTTACAATCCTGTGGTGTCCAGGCCTGAAACCACCTAAGGATAGGTACAATAAACCTCATCTTTCAGGCCTCCAAAGAGTTATTCAAACTCGAAATACTTCTGATGTTACCATCTCCCGAAAGAATGGACTTCTTTAAATAATTTAAATGCATTAATTGGCCAATTTAGGGATACAAGCATCTAGAAGATTTCAATTTTTATTCATACAGTCTTGCACTGGGAAGTAGTTAATTCAGAGATCTGGGGTTCACTAGGTTGTCGCCAATTGTTGCAGCTGCAACAATTTCCCAAAATTCCAAAAAAATTTAGGACCCTCCTTTCGCTTGGATTAGCTTGATTTTCTTCTTTGATTTGGTCAGAGAGCTTTCAGAAAAGTTTCTTATGCTTAATTGGTTTACCACCTGTTTAAATCTCCCTCTAACGCTGAAAAAATCCCATTGTTTATCAAGCCTTATCGTTACCTTTGAGTACCTTTGAAGCATGCTTGAGTCGGAAGTTATTTGGTTAAGACCCGCCATTGTGGATGGATTTCTCGTTTGATCTTCCGCCATTGCGGACGGATTTTTAGTTTTGCTTTTGATTTTCTGTCCGATCCGCATCGGGGCAGTTGTAGCTTCTTTTCTTTGTTCCGCCGTTACGGATGAGTTTTGACTTTCTTTCCGATTTATGTGTTTCGGCGTTATTTTGGCTTTGTATCGGAGCCCTTTACCATCTCTTTCCCCGCCGTTGCGGAAGGGATAGCCTTTCCGGAAAGAGGTCGTTTACGGATGATTTAGAGATTTGATCTTCCGCCGTTGCAGAGGGGTTCTCACTTTCGGCTTTCGATCCATTTTGCCTCCGATGTCCGACCCTCTATTTTCCCATTTCTGATTTTGAACTTATTTCACACATCCTTTATCTTTGATCTCTGTTGCTGCGAACGGATCTACGGTTTGATCTTCCGCCATTGCAGAGGGGTTCGCACTTTCGCCGTCCGATTAGTTGGCTCCGATTTCTGATATTTGTTTCCCGCCATGCATATCGCTGTTGCGGATGGTTTTATTGTTTGGCCTTCCGCCGTTGCGGAAGGGGCTGTTCTTCTCCCTCCGACCAAAAAGTTATTTGACGTCCGATGTATGGTTCGCTCACCTTGGTGACTTTATATATATATATATATGAGTGGGGCACGGGGTTTATTTTATTATTCTAGCATTATTGACTAGTGTGCTCTGTCGCAGTTGGTTGCTGTCACTCGCTCGCCCGGTTCCCCGTGTTCAGTACATATAGTCCATGTGTCTTCACCATAAGGCTCGAGGTTTCTCCACGTCGGTTACGCGTCGTTGCCAGGTAGGCTCGCGATTTCCCTACCTCATTCTGTTCAAGGTTTTGATGGTTTTTTCTGTGGTTGGGTGTTTTACTAGGATTGTTTCCTTTCAGCCCCGTTTTACCTGCGTACGGAGGTTTTACCTGCGGTTAGGTTTTGCTGCAGTCTTTTCTTTTGTCCGCCCTATGATGGTACCTATGTATTGAGGAATATCGTGTAAATTTACTGTTCGCGGTTGCGGGCATTTTTAACCCACAGAATAATCATATTTGACCCGCTGCCGTTGTTGTGCTACCGTGCGCATAGTGGATGGAGGCTTGGTGCAGGCGGCCGTTACACCGCCTGCACCTAGTTTCCCCGTGGTTAGTGATGAGGTGCAAAGGGAGGTTTTGTTGTGTTTTTTCTGCGGCATTTGATGGTTCCTTCTCTCGGTCGAGTTTCATATTACCCATGGACTCGAATCCCAGCCTTTGTTGCTTGTGCAGTTCCGCGCAGCCCATTTTGTGTTCAGTCGTCTGAAACCCTAGATGGTTAAAAGGGATATGCCGTTGTTTTAGTTCGTTAACCGAAAATAGCATGGGTAGTGGTTTTGATGCAAGAGCCAATTGCAGAAAAATGATAGTAGTACCCGCAGAGAGCAAAATGTGTAGTTGGCTTGATGTAAATATTGTTTCAAGAACAGCATGAGTCCTCGTCAATTTTATTCCTGATAAACTATATTGTTAAAATGTTTGGCATTGGAAAACATAGGCGACTAGCACGATCTTAATGCATTCAACCCTCTTCTTTGTTTGCTATGCAATAGACCAAACCGCTGAATGCTGGACCTTGCATTTGATATACATGCATTTGCTTCACGGATTGCTATCATGGGAGGAATGGCACATTGCATAGTGATGTAGATTTAATGCTGGTTCGAATATGGTTGATAAAATTGTCTAGTATCATGCAGCAGTAGTAGATTGCTCATTTTATTGCACAGGACTGAGTTTGTTTCATACTAGATATAGACAAGGTCACTAAATGCTGCACTTTGGTTGTAACAGTGCAGATTAGTTAGGCCATTTTAGGCTATCCATGCATACATTTATCTCTCTAACAAATTGCTGTCATAATACACAATTGAAGAAGTAAAACGCTGCACACTGTCATATAGATGTCTGCACCTTGAATTTCTCAATGTTACAATGTTATATATGGCAGGAAGAATTCGAATCCACCATGTCCAAGAGGCAGAAGAAAAAGGCCCCTGTGGTCGAAGAAGGGCCAGAAGTAGAGGTTGTCAGGAAGACCGAATACATATATGAATACACTCAATGTGTTTCCGGTGTTGAACCCGAGTACAAATGGGGTGAAATATATAGATTGATTTCCCGCAGGGAGGTTCTAGACACAGGCCTCGAAGAAGAATCCCTCTATGCTAACATAGAGAAATCTTCTCTCATGAAAGTTTCCACCAGACCAGAGCTGTTCCCATGCTCTGAAGTAATTGGTTGGATTCTTCCCCATGCAGATACAACCACAATGATCCTGGGAAACGTTGAAAAGCAAGGCTATGCCGCTTACAACCATGGATATGTGGCTCTTGCCTATCACTTTCCAGAGGCTCAGGTGTTCTTGTCTGATGATTGGTTAAACAGCATAAGAATGGACCTCATAGAGACCATGAAAAGAATGCTACTGACTGGTAATCATTTTAGAACCAGAGTAACAGGCGAATATGATACTGCAAGTTTGAGGGTTCCATACAGATTCATAGCCTTGATGCTCAACAGAATATTTGGACGAGCGCATGGCAGGTTATTCAAAATGGAATGGATACCCATCATATTTTATGTTGCAACCCAGGGGACAGTCTTCAACTGGGCCACCCTTGTATCGAGCAGTCTTTCTTCTTGCTTGGCTGCAGCTTTGGGAGGAGAATCCTGGAAAAAGTCTGGATTCTATATGAGCTCAATACTGATAGACTATATATTGTGCAACCAGCCTTTCCCTGGTATCAGGTGCATCTAAGATAGGGAAAGAGTGCATGTTTATGCTGCTTATAAACCGTTGTGGGCACACCAGTACCATATCCATTACAGAGAAGTCTGTGAGCACTTCATTATGCCACTACACACACTCATTTTCCGGAAAGAGTGCGACTGTATGTCAGAGGAGGCCATGCAAGTAATAGAAGATTACGCAGACTATTATTTGACTGAGGACGGCATGTACTTCAGGATGGTTGAAGGTTCGAGAGCTCCTTCCCTGCTGCCCAAATACGCAACATATTACATTGTCCATAAAGAGGCAGTCAGGCAAGTGTTCCTAGATGGAATAAGCAGCTTCCTGTTCGAACACAAGAAGACCGCTTATCCTCCCTTTCCCTTCAAACTAGGAAGCTACAGGTTCACTAAGGTGAAACAAGCTGAGGAATTCATAGAAGAGCTGCAGAAGTTTCATTTTGGTGAGATGCCTTTCCGAAGATATGATACTCACAGGAAAGTAGTTGAGCACTGTAAAGAGCATAAGGTGCATTTTGAGTATACACACCTTTTTTATAGGGAAGAATCTGTCTTCCGAAATGCCCCAAACATGACAGATGGGAGTACCGTAGCCCTTAATTCTCCTTCGTTCATCATGATGGACTCTGAAACCAAAAAGTGGTCAATCCGATAGGTTATGCACCTATCTCCTGTTTTTTTATTATTCCAAGTAAAGATACTGTTTTTTGTTCTGACATCTATCAGTTCAAGGTTGTCGATAACTTCATTGAAGTATTCACTGATAGGGTTTAGATGTCTTATCCCACCTTTTTTCTCATCAAGATTCTTGATCAGGTTGAAGTCCCCCCCAAGAATCCAAGGTTTTCCTTTTGACATTCCTTTAATCATCCTTAGGGAGTCCATAAATTGCATTTTCTCTTTTGCCCGAGGAGGGCCGTACACATTGGTCATGAATCCCCATATACTAGTACCTAAGATGTGAAAGGTCGCAGAAAGAGAGTGCCGAGATGCAGAGAAGTCAGAGAGAGAAACCTCTCTTGGGTTCCAGAGAATCCCAATACCTCCAGCTACCTTTTTAGCGTCCACTGCAATGGCCTCACATCTTTTCCAAACTTTTTCTCCTATGCTCTTCAGTTCCATCTCCGAGCATTTTGTTCCTTGCAAGAAAATTACTTGCGGATTTTCCAGTTCAATCTTTCTCCTTAGAAGACAAATCTTCAAGGTGCTATTATAGCCTCTTATATAACCGGATGTGATCCATATTCGAGACTTATTTATTTGTAGGAGAAAGGGCTGCATATATGGTAGGATATTGCCGTGATGCCACTTGTTGATCCCCAACCATTTGAATCCTTTGCATGTTACTATGTCTTCCTCGAGTTTCTTTCTTAACTTTCCTTTTTCCCTCTTGATATTTGAGGGATTTTACCAAGACCCCTAAAAACTTCATTGTTTTGGACTTGATTATCACTTTTTCGAGTAACGTAACCTGTTGTGGAAGTATCTTCTTGGGAATCTTCAACCAGATCCAGATCTCCTATCTCCACGTCTTCCTCTTTCGCTTCTTATGTCTTTTTTTTTGTCTTCTTTCATTTCCTAATGCTTTTCTTGGATCTGGAGCTTTGTGCTTAGATCCGCTTCTTGGGGTTGCTGGTTTTGAATCTTCTCTTCTTTGTCCTAATGTTGATCCTTTCCTTGGGTCTGCTAGTGTTGAAACATTTCTTGGGTCTGCAGGTGTCGTATCTTTGTGCTTTGATCCATGTCTATTTTTTTGTTCTGCTCGATGATAGAACTTTGAGGTTCTTGGAGGGCTTTGAACCTATTTTGCGTTTGGACTTTTTTAAAGATTTCGGGGACGGTGGATTTCTTGGTTGATCTTTTATTATTTTGGACTTTGGTGAACCCCTCAGAATCTTGATTTTCTTGTTCTTTCATTCCTCCTAGTTTTTTATTCTATGGACAGTCTCGGAACAAGTTCCCGTGTTCATGACATCGCCTGCATTTGAACGAGATCTATTCATAGTCGATTGCTTGAAACCAATCCTCATTCACCCATGTTAAATCTATTATGTCTAGAAGATCCTTTGATATGTCAAGATATATACAGATTGAGGCATAGGAAGTGTACCTTCTCTGTCGGGTTTTCTATGAGACTTTTACAAAATTTCCTAGGATGTTCCCAATGTCTGTGAGAATTTCTTCTGACCAATATTCCATCGGAAAGGAATACATTCTGATCCAGACTGGGACTATTGTGAGATTTTCCTTGTCTGGGTTGAATATTTCTTTCCATGGTCTTAAGAACAGACCAGCAGAGTTAAAGAAATAAGGCTCGCTCTCAAAGATTCCGGTTCTATCTTCTTCATTAAAAAAGATAACCAAAAATAAGCCTTTTGCTCCCAGTTGTAGATCATAATGGCCTTGTTGTTTCCAGGTGGTGTTTATCCACCACATTAAGGTCTTCTCCTTGGGCCAAATCCCCAAGAATTTACCTATAAGCGCATGCTCCATCACATAGTTGATGTCTTCCCTTATTCGGTCCGATTTGATCTAAAGCTTTGAAACCATTTTCAATTTTGGCACACATTGCCCCATTCTTATGTTAGCTTCTTTTGCCGTAGTTTCTTTAATGGATCCACCCATGCCTTCAGCAACCTTCCCAAGAGTATGGGACATTGGTCTTTTACACTTATCCATCTCTGTTTCCATTTCTGAGCTCTGAACAGGGGCATTACCCCACCGTCCGAAGGCTCACTCATCCCCAGACTAGACCAGTGGCCTAGGGAACAGGCTAAGGCCCCTATCAAATGTCAAACCTCACCCTATCAAACCTTCCCCCTCCTCTTTCTGGAACCAACAATCTCTGCAACTTGAAACCCCCCTCAAACCTTCCACCTCTAAGCTTGGCAGTGATAACATATATTCTTAATATAAGTCTTGCTAGTTTAATATTTTGAAGATAGTCCAATGATATGATCCCATATCAATTCTTAATATAAGTGTTGCTAGTTTAATATTTTGAAGATAGTTCAATGATATGATGCCATATATTAATGACTGACCTCCAAAGTACATTTAGATTAAACTAAATTTAAAACTTGTACCAATTTTATGGGTATCAAAAACTTTTCACTCGTTTTTGTCATTCTAAACTGGATAACTAGCACATATCATTTCCCATCGATATAAAAATGGACTAAAGGTATGGGGTGCATGTTAATGCAAAAGGTAAGTAAATCAAGCAGGAAATAAAAAGCATTATACTGACCATCTAAATTTATGTATCAAAGTTAGGTTTTAATTTCGATGTACTGAAAGAGAACATGACCGTTTGGAGGTGCGATTATAGTGAAATCGGACCGTGCTTCGATATTACTGGATTGAACAGAAAATACTGTTTGGAGGCGCTGTTAGTGTGAGATCGCAATAGGGTCGGATTTGTTCATAATTACCATGAGATATTATTCTCATGGGGCGATGCAGATGTGACAGAACATACTTTGATGGTTAGTTTGATATGCTATGAAATATTTTCCCGGTTAATTTTATTGGGAAGGATTACCAGTCTTGATTCTTCCACCTCTATAAAAGACTGGCAAAGCATAGCATAGAAGGTAAAAGCTTTGGCTCCATGTAATCTGCAGAGCATTCTTCTGTACATTGATGTTTTTATTAAATTCTAAGGCAACTGTTATTTGTCTCAGTGCAGCGTGAAGATGATGAGATGTAAAGGAGAAGCAATTTTTCACGGAGGGTATATGAACATTGTTCATCTGCTGTAAGTAGAATCAATAATCATAATTGCAATAAAATAATATTTTTTCATCTGGGATCTGTTAGAGAGAAGAAATTTTGACTCTATTGTAATCGAGTGGAACTCGAACCCGCGACCTTCAGATTTCTTTCATAGCTTTGAAAGAGTAATCCTCTAATCAACTAAGCTACGGGACTAAAAATCTATACAAACTATCAAAACATTTGGTAGATTACATAGTCAACCAAAATGCTATGCGCAATTTGCACTCTTGATAAAAATAAAAATTCAACAGAAGCCGTAATTTCAAAACTACTAGAAACATAAAATGAAAAATATAAGTGCAAATTGCATATAGCATCTGTCGCATCAAACCAGAATTTCATAAGTGCAAATTGCACATAGCATTTTGGTTGACTATGTAATCTACCAAATGTTTTGATAGTTTGTATAGATTTTTAGTCTCGTAGCTCAGTTGATTAGGGGATTACTCTTTCAAAGCTATGAGAGAAATCTGAAGGTGGCAGGTTCGAGTTCCACTCGATTACAATAGAGTCGAAATTTCTTCTCTCTAACAGATCCCAGATGAAAAAATCTTATTTTATTGCAATTATGATTATTGATTCTACTTACAGCAGATGAACAATGTTCATATACCCTCCGTGACAAATTGCTTCTCCTTTACATCTCATCATCTTCACGCTGCACTGAGACAAATAACAGTTGCCTTAGAATTTAATAAAAACAGCAATGTACAGAAGAATGCTCTGCAGATTACATGGAGCCAAAGCTTTTACCTTCTATGCTATGCTTTGCCAGTCTTTTATAGAGGTGGAAGAATCAAGACTGGTAATCCTTCCCAATAAAATTAACCGGGCAAATATTTCGCAGCATATCAAACTAACCATCAAAGTACGTTCTGTCACATCTGCATCGCCCCATGAGAATAATATCTCATGGTAATTATGAACAAATCCGACCCTATTGCGATCTCACACTAACTGCGCCTCCAAACAGTCTTTTCTGTTGAATCCAGTAATATCGAAGCACGGTCCGATTTCACTATAATCGCACCTCCAAACGGTCATGTTCTCTTTCAGTACATCGAAATTAAAACCTAACTGTGATACATAAATTTAGATGGTCAGTATAATGCTTTTTATTTCCTGCTTGATTTACTTACCTTTTGCGTTGACATGCACCCCATACCTTTAGTCCATTTTTATATTGATGGGCAATGATATGTGCTAGTTATCCAGTTTAGAATGACAAAAACGAGTGAAAAGTTTTTGATACCCATAAAATTGGTACAAGTTTTAAATTTAGTTTAATCTAAATGTACTTTGGAGGTCAGTCATTAATATATGGCATCATATCATTGAACTATCTTCAAAATATTAAACTAGCAACACTTATATTAAGAATTGATATGGGATCATATCATTGGACTATCTTCAAAATATTAAACTAGCAAGACTTATATTAAGAATATATGTTATCATTGGCAAGCTTAGAGGTGGAAGGTTTGAGGGGGGTTTCAAGTTGCAGAGATTGTTGGTTCCAGAAAGAGGAGGGGGGAGGTTTGACAGGGTGAGGTTTGACATTTGATAGGGGCCTTAGCCTGTTCCCTAGGCCACTGGTCTGGTCTGGGGATGAGTGAGCCTTCAGACGGTGGGGTAATGCCCCTATTCAGAGCTCAGAAATGGAAATAGAGATGGATAAGTGTAAAAGACCAATGTCCCATACTCTTGGGAAGGTTGCTGAAGGCATGGGTGGATCCATTAAAGAAACTACGGCAAAAGAAGCTAACATAAGAATGGGGCAATGTGCGCCAAAATTGAAAACGGTTTCAAAGCTTTAGATCAAATCGGACCGAATAAGGGAAGACATCAACTATGTGATGGAGCGTGCGCTTATAGGTAAATTATTGGGGATTTGGACCAAGGAGAAGACCTTAATGTGGTGTATAAACACCACCTGGAAACAACAAGGCCATTATGATCTACAACTGGGAGCAAAAGGCTTATTTGCGGGTATGTTTTTTAATGAAGAAGATAGAACCGGAATCTTTGAGAGCGAGCCTTATTTCTTTAACTCTGCTGGTCTATTCTTAAGACCATGGAAAGAAATATTCAACTCAGACAAGGAAAATCTCACAATAGTCCCAGTCTGGATCAGAATCTATTCCTTTCCGACGGAATATTGGTCAGAAGAAATTCTCACAGACATTGGGAACATCCTAGGAAATTTTGTAAAAGTCTCATAGCAAACCCGACAGAGAAGGTACACTTCTTATGCCCTGATCTGTATATATCTTGACATATCAAAGGATCTTCTAGACATAATAGATTTAACATGGGTGAATGAGGATTGGTTTCAAGCAATCGACTATGAATAGATCTCGTTCAAATGTAGGCGATGTCATGAACACGGGAACCTGTTCCGAGACTGTCCATAGAATAAAAAACCAGGAGGAATCAAAGAACAAGAAAATCAAGATTCTGAGGGGTTCACCAAAGTCCAAAATAATAAAAGATCAACCAAGAAATCCACCGTCCCCGAAATATTTAAAAAAGTCCAAACGCAAAATAGGTTCAAAGCCCTCCAAGAACCTCAAAGTTCTATCATCGAGCAGAACAAAAAAATAGACATGGATCAAAGCACAAAGATACGACACCTGCAAACCCAAGAAATGTTTCAACACCAACAGACCCAAGGAAAGGGTCAACATTAGGACAAAGAAGAGAAGATTCAAAACCAGCAACCCCAAGAAGCGGATCCAAGCACAAAGCTCCAAATACAAGAAAAGCATTAGGAAATGAAATAAGACAAAAAAAAAGACATAAGAAGCGGAAGAGGAAGACGTGGAGATAGGAGATCTGGATCTGGTTGAAGATTCCCAAGAAGATACTTCCACAACAGGTTACATTACTCGAAAAAGTGATAATCAAGCCCAAAACAATGAAGTTTTTAGGGGTCTTGGTAGAATCCCTCAAAGATCAAGAGGGAAAAAGGAAAGTTAAGAAAGAAACTCGAGGAAGACATAGTAACGTGCAAAGGATTCAAATGGTTGGGGATCAACAAGTGGCATCGCGGCAATATCCTACCATATATGCGGCCCTTTCTCCTACAAATAAATAAGTCTCGAATACGGATCACATCCTGTTATATAAGAGGCTATAATAGCGCCTTGAAGATTTGTCTTCTAAGGAGAAAGATTGAACTGGAAAATCCACGAGTAATTTTCTTGCAAGGAACAAAATGCTCGGAGATGGAACTGAAGAGCATAGGCAAAAAAGTTTGGAAAGGATGTGAGGCCATTGCAGTGGACGCTAAAAAGGTAGCTGGAGGTATTGGGATTCTCTGGAACCCAAGAGAGGTTTCTCTCTCTGACTTCTCTGCATCTCGGCACTCTCTTTCTGTGGCCTTTCACATCTTAGGTACTAGTATACGGGGATTCATGACCAATGTGTACGGCCCTCCTCAGGCAAAAGAGAAAATGCAATTTATGGACTCCCTAAGGATGATTAAAGGAATGTCAAAAGGAAAACCTTAGATTCTTGGGGGGGACTTCAACCTGATCAGGAATCTTGATGAGAAAAAAGGTGGGATAAGACATCTAAACCCTATCAGTGAATACTTCAATGAAGTTATCGACAACCTTGAACTGATAGATGTCAGAACAAATAACAGTATCTTTACTTGGAATAATAAAAAAACAGGAGATAGGTGCATAACCTGTTGGCTTTACCACTTTTTGGTTTCAGAGTTCATCATGATGAACGGAGGAGAATTGAGGGCTACGGTACTCCCATCTCTACAACTATCCAAAGCACATCGAACCAACAGAATGAAAGCCCAACTACTAATTTCCAGGGATGAAGACTTAGTCACCTTTCCTTTGTTATATAAAGGTTTTTTTTGTCTCCTACTATGTAAGACTCTATATGAGTATATACTCTATGATAGGTTTTAGAATATGATATCATACTAATAATGTTGTTTTTGTTGTAGTCATTTTTTATGAAAAAGCTACAAAGAGCATTGAAATATCTAATTTTCCTGAGTTAAAAAACTGCTCTATATCATTTCGCATTGGTATTAATATAAAAACTCTTCTGGTTACTATTAAAAAAACTGAAAAATTAATAAAATTTGAAAAACTATAAATATAATTTCAACTTTTCATAAAAAAAAATATTGACAATTTAATTTTTACTATATGAAACATTGTATAAATGTACACAAAGAAATATGATGTTGATGATAATAGATCTTTAGGTAAACACTTTATAAAAAGAAGAACAGATCTTAAAAATAACACAATTTATATATTTTTGTTAATATTTTTTTTATGAATTTTGAAACAAATTTTCATAATTTTTCTCTTTTTTCTCTTTTCCTTCACATTAAAGTTTTCTACCTCTCCAGCCTCAATATTTGGATGACACATTTTGGTAAAATTATTATTGCCATAAATATTATGAAATTAAAATAAAATATTTTTATAAAAACAATTTAAGATATGTTTTTCATAATTATGTATATATAAACATCAAATTGTTTCTTTGTACGATGTTTGTTCATTACTTTTTCTATTTTAATAGTGTTAATTTTCTTTTTACGACATCAATATAAGAAACATAATTGTAATCCTTAAAATTAGAGAATAATTCAAAATCTAGTTATAATATTACTTTGATATTATCATACACACACACATATATATATATATATATATATATATATATATACATATATACATATATATATACATATATATATACACATATACACATATATACATATATATATATATATATA
>LPNX010808146.1:474286-495238 GCA_001517045.1 Pseudotsuga menziesii
GTTGCATGTAGTGGATACTTGCTGAAATTGGCAGGTCTAAGTTGGGTATGGACAATTGTAAGTCTAATCTTGTATTTACAACTTTGGAACTGTTGCGACATCAAGCATCGAAAAGTCTTAAAAGCTCTTACAGTCGGACTAGATGTTAGCATGATTGGGAAATTTGGTGTTGGTTTTCACTCTTCATATTTGGTTGTAGAGAAGGTATTTGCCATAAAATATTATAAAATGGATTATTGTAAATATATTATAAAATATGGATTCAATATTGCAAAAATACAATAGAAATTGATTAAACTAGTGATTATATAATTATAATAGAGAGACTAACTACTTATCCCAAAAGAGTATCGAGCATTATATAAATTTGAATGAATTGGCATACTCAAGTTTCATGGGGCGTTGGGACCAATAAGCAAAACAGTGGCAAAACAATGGCTCATTAGTATCTAGCATCTCAACAGATAATCAAGTGTGGAATCTTGGAATTATTGCATGCATATTCTTGGAATCGAGATGAAGTGTAGCTTCTTCACGAAATTGCTTGCAACTTTTTGGAAAAATTGCAGTGCTTGTCCATCAAGGATTTTTCCACCACGAAGTATGTTACCACATAACCAAAATATGTTATAATTGTTTCTTCAGCCAAGTATGTTACGTAGTATGTTACCATGTAGCCATTGAAACAAGTTATAATTGTTTCAGCCACCTTAACAAATGGCATAATCAATTTAGCATGCTCGCCAGTTGGTGAATTGAACATGGTCAACATATACCCCATTATAGAAAGAACATATGGTTGGCGTAATTCATTGGTTGTCCATTCCTGATAGATCAACACCTGGTGAAAGTGGGACTGGTGATATTGCAGTAGATGCATACCAATCACTTTTGCATAATGCCTAATATGTGAGGTGATGACTTGTTTTGATGTGAGAATCCTACAGGCTGCATTCAAGTTCTTGGTGTTGATTGTGTGAACCAATTATTGGAATCTTGCACCTTATATGGAGTCAAGTTCCAAGTGTTTTGGCTCGACCTGGCATATTCACTTAGTTGCAATTCTTCACTTTAAGTCAGTGAGATGTTAATTAAATCTATTCACCTTAGTAATGATCTTATTACATTGTAACAACGAATGGAATACATAGAGTTTTAGTTGTGACGCTAAGCCAGTCAGGTATAGCACTTTGTATTGATAATGGGATGCCACATAGACAAAAGAAAAGGTTACATCTCCTAAGGTAAGTGCTACTTAGGCATACATACACATGGTATGACTTTGATACCAAGGATAGCATTAGAAGAGGCCCAGACCAATGGAATTATAGTTGGATTGGGGCTTGCTTCCCAATTACTAGCCAATTGTACCTTTTGTTTTGCATTTGCACAAAGAAGTCTGCTCTTGATTACTATCGTTAGCAATGTCATATTGCTTTCATTCACTATGTCATGTGACCCTAGGTTATGTGGAAATCATTGTTGGAGAGCGAGATATTGTTTTCATCTTACATTTGGTTAATATACATAAATTCAGATGCCATTCATGAAATTTGATATGTGATGTCATGAGTGCTTTTATTGTTTAGGCAATATTAATCCAGATCCACAGCAAGGTTCCATATTATTTATTTACATTGTCATCGTTGTGACTAGTATGGTTTCCAAAGTTATAAATTGTTATTCAGGCATGAACTAATTTCAGCTTCTTGTCTCAACATGGATACTCCATGTTACCACCTAAGTTGTACTTAGTGGTTTTTTATCAAGTGAGCCTGGTAAACTGAACAAGGATAACTTGTTCGGACTTCAGAAGGACTTCTGGGAAGTGCTTGTTGTACTACATCACATGTTCATACCCCATGGGGGGAATTGTAATAAATGTTCTAACATGATAGTGTCTGTAAAAGACTCAGTCTCTTAGACTTTATTTGTCAATCCGATCAACCCAGGGTGTTTTTTTCCTTGGTTATTATTGGTTGTTGAATAAACGACTGATAATTTCTGAGTTTTTCACTCCATACCTCCAAAGTTGGGGTGGTCGGCTTGGCATTTAGGCCTATTGAGGTTATTAGAGTCTATGTGTCAATGTATAAACATGCTAGACATCATGGTCAAGTCATATAAACATGTCTAAGTCCCCCTAGGTTTTTTTCAATTTTTAATTTTTTTAGTTTTTTCAATGTTTTTTATTAAAATTTTAATTTTTCCAAAACTCAGGCTATTTTTTAATACTTTAATTGAAAAATTGATTTTGTAATAAAAGTGGGCCAAATAATCAGTTTCAGTCATGTAGGTGCTCATTTTCAAGCTAAGAGCACTATGTAAACCCATGGACCCACTATTTCCTAGTTTGGAGTGATTTTCTATCACTCAGGTCAGAAAGCCTCAAAAATCAATTATTGATTATTTTAATTAATAAATTGATGAATAATGGAAAAAATCCAAAATCATAGATCAGTGGATTCTCAGCCGATTTGATTGAAATCAGTCAGATCCGAAGCAGATTGACTGGATCTAACAAATCCTTGACTGAAGGAGGTGATCAAATCAGATCCAGAGTTGATCTTCAGCTGTCTTTATGGGGAATTATGCCCTCTCTCTCTCCTCCACACGTGTGGACTCTCCTGGATGCTCTGTGGACTGATGTGTCGGTTTATGGGTTGATGTGTCAGCTGAATCAGGCCCCCGGTTGACAAGTAGGCTCAGTTCAGCTTTAGATATGCATTAATTGACTCTCCCTCACTTGATTTGATATCTCTCCTTGGGATTTGGACCCCCTAGGCTGGATCTCCTGGTTTTTGTATATATCCAAGCACAACAGCCTCTTCCAAGCTAGTTAGAGCTGGGATTGAGGTGCTACTGCTATTGTATTGTTGTTATTGTTCATTTGAAATAAAGAGAAGCTTTGGAGGCAAGACGGTGTTGTGCCATTGTATGTGTGGATGATCATTGCCATCTTTTTACTAAGGTAACCTGTATCTGTGTTCATAATTTGCTAATTGCTTGTGGATTCGTTGCTAAGATTGATAATAAGCTTATTATAATATTGATAGGAAAGGTGCTTTTCAATAAGTTTATTGGCCATCTCTTTCCTTTGATGCATGTTTAGAGATCTAGATTCAGCGTGTTCTATAAGCTTATATGCATATTATTCTGAATCTCTGTGTATGTACTAATCGGATCTCACAAGTTTTTCGGCAACTTTTTTTTATTTCAGTTGAGCTACAGGTTCCTAGATTGGAGAGGATGCTGATCTAGTTTGTTTCTTCACTCTCTCCAAAACCTTACAGATATAGTCCCTCGACATTCCACCTGAAAGCTCCACTGTGTATCTTCAAGGCTACCAGCATTTCTCTCCTCCTCTTCCTCCCTCAAAATCAACTCTTTTACCCGGTTACTTTGTTCATAGCTTTGATATTGTTTAGATCTATCATCTTAAAAGTAAATTTAACATATATCTATCTTCTCAAAGCCCATAGTCTAGATCTTGGTCTTAAAAGGTTTCATAAGCATTCTAGATTTAGCTTTAGGGAAATCGTCCTTTTTGCATGGAATTTTAAAGAAAATCGACAACTCGCATGCATTAGATTTATGTTTGTTGTTATAAAAGATAAATCTAGCAATCAGTGCACATCATATTGGCTGTCTAAAAGGCAAGCCAAGATCCCAAAGAAAGGTTGCTTGGGATCTTTTCTTGCTTTTCTTAGTTCCGTTTTTTACCTTTTTTAACTAGTTTTTACTTAGCATTTTTTGGTTAAAAGTAAGCAGACCCAGATGTACTTTCAAAGTGATTTTGGGCATCTTTCAGTCTAATAATATTGCTGTTTTTTAGCAGGTATAATAGAAAAAAAGAAGAGCTGCTGCTCGAAAGCGACTTTTGGGCCTCTGAATCCCCCCAGGGGTCTCCCTTTTTTACTGAAATTTTTAATTTGCGTACTTTGTAAGCTCTTGATTTCATTCTATATAAGAATCAAGAGGCGTCATATGACTTTGCTGATATTGTAACCGCTGGTAATAAAAATAATTTTTGAATAGGGTCTTTCGAGCCCATTCCCCATCCCCCCTAGGGGGATTTGAGTCCGTGTCTTTTTTTTTTTGCTTTTCGTTCATCTTTTTCAATCTAGCGTAGTATTAATCTGCAGGGTAGTATATTTTGATATAAAATCAATTCCATATTCCATTTCTATTGTTTTCAAAGTAACTTTAATACTTACTCCACGAGCCTCCTTTTGAGCCGAAAGGTGAAGAAAGGTTCATGGTAGTCTAATTAGAAAATTATGGTTTGCTCGTATTTTTACGTTTCATTTGCTATCATATTTTGTTTCAGTAACCATAATAAAATCAACCCCTCCTTGATTCCCCGATTGAGGTCCACTTGGACCGAAAGAGGTTCTTGAGGGTTTTCTTTTTAACAAGAACATCCATCTCAAAATTTACTAAAATTGACAAGACTCCGGTGTGTATGCTCTGCACTTGGATGCGGTTCGTCCGATTAGTCAAGCTGTATCAAAATCATTTAAGTGACTAATATAATTAGGATTCACTTTCCCAAATTGACAAACCATCAGGGGAAAATCCAACACCTAGATCAAACATATACGGTGGAAAAATACCCAAAGGAAGCGAGAACTTCTAAAAAAGGGACCTCGGGGCGCCGATCTCTGTCACACCCTAACGGGTGCGTTATGAACAATAGCCCCAGAGACTCCATTCAGCCCACATATTCCTTGCAGGTAGTCGTGAAGGTTTAGTTTTGGACATACTCTAAGTACTCTCGGGTATATCTGAAGTCCACCCCTTCGCATAATTTTAATCAACTCATATTTTCATATTAACTTAAAACGTACCAAGAGGCAATTGCAAAACATTCACTCCAAGCACATGCAAGTATATTGATTCCTTTTTTACTCCATTTTTAAGGCACTGGTTATTTTCTTGCTATATATTTATATTGTGTCTCAGCATTGTGCTTTCGTTCGCTCATTTTTGTATCTTGTCATCTATGGTTGTTTATGGTCAAAATTCAAACTCCTAAGTAACTCATTCAGTTCAACATCACCATACTAAGTAATTTCGCCTTAGTAACTTAATAGGGTCTACCCCCTTTGGCTTCGTTAAGAGTTGAGCCTAAACGGAGGAGTCAAAAACAAGGTGACAGCCTTGACTTGAGACTTGCCCCCAAGGACACACCGAGTGGCTTGAAGATTTCTGCCACGTGACCCAGGTGTGTGTAAAGCGACAACACTCCCAAGGATTTGTAATGAAAACCATTTAATGTTACACCTGTATGGAAACATTTAATGTCTCTTTCATAGGTGTTCATCTCTCCTATAACATGGCAGTGTGGCTAAGTAATTTTGGGGTTAATTGGCCTCTAGTTTTTCATTTTTTCTATATACCTTTCCTCTCTTTTTTTGTCTATGCAGACTTGATAACCCCTTAGTGATGATCTAACTGGGATAGTCTCGATTTGGATTTCGCTGCTCTATCTAGTTTGTAAACTCAATTCTAGTCCATACTTCTTTGACTCTCTAATTTTACCTTTTCAGATATTGAACCCATTCAGTTTTGACATGGTTTCTGATGTCCCTTCAGAAACTGTTCAAAGCAATCGATTCAAAATTAGGTTTGAGTGTATTGGTAGATTTTAACTAGCAAGGAAATTTTCCTACACAATTTTTTGAATCTACCTCAGTGTTTAATCAACTCACGGTTTCAAGAGGACATAACTAATATTCTCCAGAAAGTTTAACATCATCAACAATTGGAAATCGAGAAAGCACAAGAACACGTAGTTCAACATTATATCATAAACTGCAAGCTTATACCTAATTCAATTCCAAAAATAAATTACTCTCCAAATTCTATTTAATGTTTAGGAAACATGTACTTCTTTTAATTTATAATTCTTAATGCTTACTAGAAGCTTATAATTCAATGCAACAATTGAGAAGAGTATGTTTTAGTTTCATATTTAATGGAAATTCAAAATAGAAATTAAATACAAGAATTCATGTTTGCAAGCATCAATAGTTGCAAGTGATTAAATGAAAGCACCATTTAGCATACAATAGTTGCAATTGAATGAATGAAAGCAGTTTATCTGGTCGAAGTCGACCCATCAGGCAAGGTAGAATAAGCATTCCTTCTAGAAGGACCTGCATTTGACTGAATGAAAGCACCAATTATAATAACAGTAGTTGCAATTGACTGAATGAAAGCACTACTAGCATCCCCAAGACCATTAACAAATAATTCAGCTAGAAGTACAACAATCCAGAGGCTTTTGCAGGGCAATGTTGGAAAAAGTAATTAATCGCAGATCGGTATCTGATCTCAGCCATCTCTCTCAGAATCAATGTCACTCCAGATCTTGTCGATCAGTCTGACAAGAGGGAATAGTCCAAGATTGGGCAATGCAAACAAGTAAAATTAATTTTAGAAGCTAGGTTGTTAGGTAGATAGTTATTACAGTTGAGTCACGGGTAAAAGCAATTTTCACGTTTCCTATAAATAGTAGAACAAGATTGTAAATCAAGTTAAAAAGCAAAACTCAAGGTCAAGAAAAAGAGAGTGAAGTTGAAGCTCAAGATTGTGTATGTGATTCTTTCTAAGAGCGGGTAAAAGAATCGGTGGGTGACAAGTTTGTCATACCTTTGTTATTTCATCACAAGTTATATATATGAAATAGTTTATGGTTCAGTAAATGTATTGGTAGATTTTAGTGAAAGATACACTTTTAGTGAAAGATCAAAGAACCCATAAATTTTTCACTAACTATGTGTAGAACCTACAAGTCATCTAAAAAACACTAAAGTCTAGTTTTGTCGGAACTCAATTTTAGTAGGCTCGGTTTTGAGGCAAGTGTAGGACTAACAACAAAGAATTCAACTAAAAGGGAAACAATCGATATCCGTAAATGGGTTTTGCAATTTATATTAAAAATTATCATATAAAGAGGCGATGCAGCCCATGTTTATCTATCTCGGTTGCGATTCAGGGGTCATACGAACAAAAAAGATCCAATTTAGCGTACTAAGCTCGGTAGATCGTAGAATAATAAGTTGAGCAAATGCCAGGGCCAAGGACGATGCATCTCATGAGTTGTTTCCCACCGAACTAATACCGCTCCCGCTCATTGTTGTGACAATCAAAAGAAACGACGTCTATAACTAGAACGAGAAGCTCGGGGAGAAGAAGTAATAAGTAAGTCGCCAATCAATATAGTGTCTAGCTCCAACTTATTTATTCCCAAAACAGCAGGTAAACCTTTGCGATGACGATGACGGCGGTGGTTCCTGTAGTGAAGGCGGTGGCAGAGGATGACAATGCAATGAGGGCGGTGTCACAGGATGTCCTTACTGCCATTTAATTATGTTCAATTATTATAATTCACTACAGTACAGAATTGTATTTGAATGTTCTTATCTTATTACAAAGTTTCTCTATTATATAATGTTTGTTTTTGTTGCAACCTGATCCTTAGCCACTACACCTAGGTTATTATTATTACAGAGTTGAACTATAGCTGTAAGCATAATAATTTTTTCTTTTGTTGCTAATTGGTAGCCTCCAGTTGAATGTTAACATTTAGAACGAGTCTATCCAGAATGCTGGCATGAATATAAGAATATGGGTGGTTATTATTACAGAGTTGGTCTGTAGCAGTAGACATAATAGTTTTTTGTTTTGTTGCTAATTGAACAAGTCTATCCAAAATGCATGCAAGAATATGGAAAATGTTGATGTAAATGAGTAAATGGGAAGTTGAAAATGGGTAAATCAGAGACAATACTGAGAATGTTAGATGACAGGTGATGTAAATGTGAACCTCTGGCAGCCAAAACCTATGCTACAATCATTAAGGAATTTTCTCAATACCGAGAAGATCACCGTGGTGTTGGCAATAACCTATGCTACAGTCATTAAGGAATTTTCTGGGTATATTAAGGAATTTTCTCAATATCTTGAAGATTACGGTTGTATCTGCAATAACCTATGCTTCAGTCATTTAAGAATCTTCTCAATACGGAGAAGACTACCGTCGGGTTTGCAAATAAGATCTTCAAGTTTATAACCAATATATCAAAAAAAATAACAAAATCAATCTTTAATGTAAAAGCTTGGCTAAAATGATAAATTGTTTTGGTCAACCCTCAACTAATTGGGATTCAATTCAAATCGAATACTATATAGACTGCCCTTGCGCAAAACAAAACATATTGATATGTATATAACAAAAATAATTCGTTTGCCCTTAAGACTTTAAAATTATGTTTTTTGTTTGTTTCTTTATTAAACTATATATGAAATACCTACGTGGATTGGACGCCATGTAGAGACTCCAGCAATCCAACCAGCTCTCTTTCCCTTCGTCCACGAAATTAATGTTGCTTACAAGTTTCGATGAGAAAACGAAATCCTGCACAGAAAATTTATGAAACTAATGGTGAGATGGAATGTTCGAGATGCCGGATAAAAATAAAAATTCAACAGAAGCCGTAATTTCAAAACTACCAGAAACATAAAATGAAAAATATATAACACATAGTAACATCCCGGTTTTAAGTTATCCGTAACAGAAAATAGGCACATAGAACATCCTGGTCACAGAAAAGGAAAAAACATAAAATGTTCAAAACACTCTTGACCAGTCCAGGCTACAGTCATAAAATCAAAAACAAGTGTACAGAAGAAAATTCTCTCAATCAAAATACAGAGATGGAATATATACCACACGTCAATACATCACAAGGAAAATTTAAAAGAATACACTGCTATCAACGAATATTTCTGAAAATACAGATCCTGATTTAATAATGACCAGAAACATAAACTGAAAAAATATAAAAACATAGTAACCACCGTTGAATTGAAGTTATGAGAAACAGAAAATGTGGACATAAAACGTGCCGGTATGTGAAAAGTAATCAGGATTAAAATTACAAAAACTACAACAGCAAAAGTAAACTGTTCAAAATAAGTCATAAACTGTTCAAAATCGCCAGTCCAGCTTCTCCCTAAGTCATAAAATCGAATATATGTGTAAACAAGCTAACCCCGAATTTCATAAGTGCAAATTGCACATAGCGTTTTGGTTGACTATGCAATCTACCAAATGTTTTGATAGTTTGTATAGATTTTTAGTCCCGTAGCTCAGTTGATTAGAGGATTACTCTTTCAAAGCTGTGAGAGAAATCTGTAGGTCGCGGGTTCGAGTTCCACTCGATTACAATAGAGTCGAAATTTCTGATCTCTAACAGATCTCAGATGAAAAAATCTTATTTTATTGCAATTATGATTATTGATTCTACTTACAGCAGATGAACAATGTTCATATACCCTCCGTGACAATTTGCTTCTCCTTTACATCTCATCATCTTCACGCTGCACTGAGACAAATAACAGTTGCCTTAGAATTTAATAAAAACAGCAATGTACAGAAGAATGCTCTGCAGATTACATGGAACCAAAGCTTTTACCTTCTATGCTATGCTTTGCCAGTCTTTTATAGAGGTGGAAGAATCAAGACTGGTAATCCTTCCCTATAAAATTAACCGGGCAAATATTTCGCAGCATATCAAACTAACCATCAAAGTACGTTCTGTCACATCTGCATCGCCCCATGAGAATAATATCTCATGGTAATTATGAACAAATCCGACCCTACTGCGATCTCACACTAACCGCGCCTCCAAACAGTCTTTTCTGTTCAATCCAGTAATATCTAAGCACGGTCCGATTTCACTATAATCGCACCTCCAAACGGTCATGTTCTCTTTCAGTACATCGATATTAAAACCTAACTGTGATACATAAATTTAAATGGTCAGTATAATGCTTTTTATTTCCTGCTTGATTTACTTACCTTTTGCTTTAACATGCACCCCATACCTTTAGTCCATTTTTATATTGATGGGCAATGATATGTGCTAGTTATCCAGTTTAGAATGACAAAAACGAGTGAAAAGTTTTTGATACCCATAAAATTGGTGCATGTTTTAAATTTAGTTTAATCTAAATGTACTTTGGAGGTCAGTCATTAATATATGGCATCATATCATTGAACTATCTTCTAAATATTAAACTAGCAACACTTATATTAAGAATTGATATGGCATCATATCATTGGACTATCTTCAAAATATTAAACTAGCAAGACTTATATTAAGAATATATGTTATCACTTCCAAGCTTAGAGGAGGAAGGTTTGAGGGGGGTTTCAAGTTGCAGAGATCGCTGGTTCCAGAAAGAGGAGGGGGAAGGTTTGACAGGGTGAGGTTTGACATTTGATAGGGGCCTTAGCCTGTTCCCTAGGCCACGGGTCTCGTCTAGGGATGAGTGAGCCTTCAGACGGTGGGGTAATGCCCCTGTTAAGAGCTCAGAAATGGAAACAGAGATGGATAAGTGTAAAAGACCAATGTCCCATACTCTCGGGAAGGTTGGGGAAGGCATGAACGGATCCATTAAAAAAACTACGGCAAAAGAAGCTAACATAAGAATGGGGCAATGTGTGCCAAATTTGAAAACGGTTTCAAAGCTTCAGATCAAATCGGACCAAATAAGGGAAGACATCAACTATATGATGGAGCGTGCGCTTATAGGTAAATTCATGGGGATTTGGCCCAAGGAAAAGACCTTAATGTGGTGGATAAATACCACCTGGAAACAACAAGGCCATTATGATCTGCAACTGGGAGCAAAAGGCTTATTTGCGGTTATCTTTTTTAATGAAGAAGATAGAACCATAATCTTTGAGAGCGAGCCTTATTTCTTTAACTCTGCTGGTCTGTTCTTAAGACCATGGAAAGAAAGATTCAACCCAGACAAGGAAAATCTCACAATAGTCCCTATTTGGATCAGAATGTATTCCTTTCCGACGGAATATTGGTCAGAATAAATTTTCACAGACATTGGGAACATCCTAGGAAATTTTGTAAAAGTCTCAGAGCAAACCTGACAGAGAAGGTACACTTCCTATGCCCCGATCTGTATATATCTTGACATATCAAAGGATCTTCCAGACAGAATAGATTTAACATGGGCGGATGAGGATTGATTTCAAGCAATCGACTATGAACAGATCTCGTTCAAATGTAGGCGATGTCATGAACACGGGAACCTATTCCGAGACTGTCCATAGAATAAAAAACCAGGAGGAATGAAAGAACAAGAAAATCAAGATTCTGAGGGGTTCACAAAAGTCCAAAATAAGAAAAGATCAGCCAAGAAATCCACCGTCCCCAAAATCTTTAAAAAAGTCCAAACGCAAAATAGGTTCAAAGCCCTCCAAGAACCTCAAAGTTCTATCATCGAGTAGAACAAAAAAATAGACATGGATCAAAGCACAAAGATCCGACATCTGCAGACCCAAGAAATGTTTCAACACCAGCAGACCCAAGGAAAGGATCAACACTAGGACAAAGAAGAGAAGATTCAAAACCACCAACCCCAAGAAGCGGATCCAAGCACAAAGCTCTGGATCCAAGAAAAGCATTAGGAAATGAAAGAAGACAAAAAAAAAGACATAAGAAGCGGAAGAGGAAGACGTGGAGATAGGAGATCTGGATCTGGTTGAAGATTCCCAAGAAGATACTTCCACAACATGTTACATTACTGGAAAAAGCGATAATCAAGGCCAAAACAATGAAGTTTTTAGGGGTCTTGGCAGAATCCCTCAAAGATCAAGAGGGAAAAAGGAAAGTTAAGAAAGAAACCCGAGGAAGACATAGTAACGTGCAAAGGATTCAAATGGTTGGGGATCAACAAGTGGCATCACGGCAATATCCTACCATACATGCGGCCCTTTCTCCTACAAATAAATAAGTCTCGAATGCGGATCACATCCTGTTATATAAGAGGCTATAATAGCGCCTTGAAGATTCGTCTTCTAAGGAGAAAGATTGAACTGGAAAATCCGCGAGTAATTTTCTTGCAAGGAACAAAATGCTCAAAGATGGAACTGAAGAGCATAGGCGGAAAAGTTTGGAAAGGATGTGAGGCCATTACAGTGGACGTTAAAAAGGTAGCTGGAGGTATTGGGATTCTCTGGAACCCAAGAGAGGTTTCTCTCTCTGAATTCTCTGCATCTCGGCACTCTCTTTCTGCAGCCTTTCACATCTTAGGTACTAGTATACGGGGATTCATGACCAATGTGTATGACCCTCCTCAGGCAAAAGAGAAAATTCAAACTATGGACTCCCTAAGGATGATTAAAGGAATGTCGGAAGGAAAACCTTGGATTCTTGGGGGGGACTTCAACCTGATCAGGAATCTTGATGAGAAAAAAGGTGGGATAAGACATCTAAACCCTATCAGTGAATACTTCAATGAAGTTATCGACAACCTTGAACTGATAGATGTCAGAACAAATAACGGTATCTTTACTTGGAATAATAATAAAAAACGGGAGATAGGGGCATAACCTGTCGGCTTGACCACTTTTTGGTTTCAGAGTCCATCATGATGAACGAAGGAGAATTGAGGGCTACGGTACTCCCATCTGTCGGATTAGACCACTGACATATCAAGCTAGAATGGGAAAATGTGGGGATTAACCTGTGCATACCTTTCTGTTTTGAAAAAATTTGGCTTCTCCAGGTCGACTTCCCTGGAAAACTAAAAGAATGGTGGGAGGAAATACCAACCATTAGGGGAACGCAGATGTACCAGGTCCAACAAAAGCTTAAAATCCTTAAATAAAAAATCAAGAAATGGAACAAAGAATATTTTGGTAATGTCTTTAAGGAAAAAGCGGAGCTGGAAGGAAAAATAAAGGAGGTGCAAATCAAAGGAATACAAAATGCCTTCACAGTGGACATTCGGGAGCAAGAAAGAACTCTGATCCAGGAATTTAGCCAAAGAGAACATCAGGAGGAAATACTATGGAACCAGAAAGCCAGAGTAAAGTGGCTTCAAGAAGGAGAGAGAAATAGCAGTTTCTTCCACAAAGCAGCCATTCATCATTGCCATGGAAACCGTATGACTATATTGAAAACAGAAGAAGGACATATTACTGAAACCCGGGAAGAATTGGAAATCACCATGAATTCCTATTTTGCCAAACTTCTGGAGGAACCTAATTGGGACACGAATGCATCCCAGAGGGAGGTTTTGAGTCACATTCCACGGGTCATAACGGAAGATCATAACCTATTACTGCTGAAACCAATAGAGCTGGAAGAAGTCGAGGATGTGGTCAAGAAAATGTCAAATGATAAAGCTCTAGGACCAGATGGGTTCACCACCAACTTCTTCCATGCTTGTTGAGATTGGCTAAAAGAGGAAGTTTGGGCTCTAGTGGAGGACTCTAGGAAGACGGGTAATATTCTAAAAGCTCTAAATGCAACCTTCCTAGCACTTATCCCTAAAGAGACAGGAACGAAAGACCTTGGAAAGCTCAGACCGATCGCCTTATGTAATGTCATTTACAAAATCATCTCCAAGATAATAGTCAACAGGCTTCGTCCTCTGCTTCCTCTAATAATCTCTCCTGAGCAGGCAGGGTTCGTTGAAGGAAGACAAATTCTGGATGGCATCATCTTGATCCATGAAACCATCCATTCGGTCAAAATCAGGAAAATCCCAGGTATGATTTTAAACTTATATTTATCTAAAACTTATGATAAACTAAAGTGGCAATTCTTAGCAGGGATGCTTAAGGATTTCGGATTCTCTGATCAATGGATCGGGTGGGTCATGAATCTGGTTTCTTCGGCCTTCTTTTCCATTTTGGTTAACGGTAACCCCTCCACACCCTTCCAGATCTCCCGAGGTATTAGACAGGGGGACTCTTTGTCCTCTGTTCTGTTCATTATAGCATTTGAAGGTCTAGGTAGAAAGCTCAAGAGCCTTCGCTTGGAGAATAAGATCAAAGGGCTTTCCATTATTGAAGAGCTAGAACCCCAAACTCATCAGCATTTTGTAGATGATACGATGTGTATGGCTCCATCCACGGTTCAGGAGGCTCAAGGTATCAAAGATGAGTTGGATACTTTCCTAGAAGCTAGCAGACTTGAAATCAATAAGGTCAAATCCCAGGTTTAGTTCTTCAACAATCCGAAAATCATGAAAAGGAATATTTTAAGGATCTTGGGATTCTCTGAGGGTGGGCTCCCTTCCAAATATTTAGGAGCACCACTTGCAGAATAGACTATTAGATAGGTCTCGTGGAAGGATGTTCTGGACAAACTTAAGCAGAAACTCAGCCAATGGACGTACAGAGCCCTTAATTTCCCAAGTAGACTTACTCTGGTTAAGTCTATCCTCCAAGTGATGCTGCTTTATCTATTCTCGGTTTTGGCAGCTCCAAAATCTATGATTAAGCAGATCTGGAATATACAAACAAAATTTTTGTGGGGAGGAGACAACAGCCATAGGAAATGGCCATTGGTGGATTGGAAAACTATTTGCAAACCCAAATATGCGGGAGGGTTAGGTCTTCAAGACCCTTTAGATACCAAGAAAGCAATGGGAGCGAAGATATGGTGGAAATGGATAATTCACGAGGAAGAACCCTGGGTGAACCTATGGCATGCCAAGTATGCACAACATTGGACGAAAAAATCGCTGATCAGATTTTGGGAGGACCTCCCAAGTTCCAGCATCTGGAAATTGGCCTAGGAAAACCGAAACCTCATCCAATGACACAGTTTCTAGGAAGTAAGAGATGGAAGCTCTGCTCAGTTCTTCAGTGAGGCATGGAACCAAGAACAATGTATCGAAAGCCGGGATGACGTTCAGATTCTTATAGCCCATTTTCAACACAGACAGGTAAAGACGGTGAAGCAATTTTGGGACTCTGGGTCCTCTGACAAATTATTCAGGACTTGGAAAAGGAAAGACTGGTGGCAAAAACTAGCACCAACAGAGGACATTGAAGAGTTCTACATGGACCTTTATTCCAGGAAGATCCACTGGCACGAGAGTCCAGATAAAATACAATGGGGATATTCCAATCTTGGAAGGTTCAACATAAAAGAGGCCATAGGGGTGTTGAATAAAACTCACAGGCTGGAAAAGGAAGCCAAATGGAGGAAAATTTGGGGAGGGAATTGGTGGCCCAGGATTGCAGCTTTCTGCTAGCTTATTCTCAAATGTCGAATTCTCACATGGGATAATATACAAGTCCGGGGGTTTTCGGGACCTTCATGATGTAGTCTATGTGAAAACATCATTGACACTCTAAATCACCTGCTGGATGAATGCCCAATATCTACCGCTATATGGGAAAGAGGAACAGGGCTATTTAAAACAAACTGTAGACACATTGGAAGACCCGATATAACTATAGCGGAGTGGGCTAAGAATATATTCAAAAACAAATTAGTGAACAGAATATGGGAGTTATTTCCGGGCTTTATGGTCTGGGAATTTGGAAAACCCATAACTTAAAATTTTTTGAAAACAAAAAGCGCAAGGATAAATAAATATGGACAATTTTAGAAGCTCATTTAAAAGAAACTTTAACGCTCACCTCTTGGACACATGAGGATTCGAGGCAGAAGCATTAGAAAAACAAATCCTTCAAGGATGGGGAATAAGAAAGTTACCTTTGAACAATTCTCGACCCAACAAATTGATCAAGCAGATGAATAGCTCTGAGTTCTGGCAAAAACCTCTGAATGGCACCTTCAAGCTTAACTTTGACGAGGCTGCAAAAGGGAATCTGAGTCCGGCTAGTTTCAGAGGAGCAATTAGGGATTCTCATGGAAGAATCCTTAGTATCTATTAGGGAAGCTTAGGCACATGCACTATTAATCTAGCAGAGTTGGAAGGCCTCATAAACAGGATCGCGTGGGCGATACAGAACCAACGAACACTGATAGCGGAAGGGGATTCTCAGGTGGTCATCAACTTAGCCAGAAGAATAATGAATAGAGCGTCCATAAGTCAGGTTTCCAGAAACTGGAGGTGGGAGTGCAGCCTAACAGTGCTTAGAAGATGGCCGAGGGACAATCCTGCACTCTTGTTCTTGCATGTAAAACCATCAGGGAACAGGGTGGCGAACGCCCTAGAAAATGAAGGGGTTGGAAAAGATAGTGCCTTCCATGCAGAGGAAATCGTCGACAAACGGGATGTTCTGCTATGGGAAAAATGTGAAGCATTGGCAGGGATTGATGTCGAATGGCCTAACGTGGGCTAGCCTCATCAAATGTCCACTCCTCCGCCCTCGAGACAGGACCGATGCTATCACACTCCATCTCCTTCAGTGCCTCTTGTCTCTTCCTCCCTCACACACGGCCCCCATATCCTCTTCAGGAAGCCTTTGGATGGCCAAGTGATCCGTCATGTAGGAGCCCCTCTCTCCACCTCTAAGTCAGGTGCGAAGGAGGATGATGTGACACATGGACCACTTGGCATTTATTTCACGCAAATTTTTCAGTTGGGAAGTGAGTGAATGATGCGAAAGTGGCTGGTGGCACGTGCAGCCGCTGCGAGGAAAACAATCCGACATCGATCCCTCAATTATAAAATTTCCTTCTTTCATGCATGTGAGTTATGACGAAGTACAAGGGTTCAGAACTTTTAGGCTCACCGGTGGGGAACTTTCGAGTCTCTGTACTCGGCCTGTCAAAATTAGTAAGTCTCACACCAGGAGGCCTTTAATGGAGGATAAGGTGGCCAATCTCTCACACAGAGAGAAGAATCTAATCAAGATCAAAAGGATTTGGAATTGTAAGTCGGATGTTTCACAAGGAGCGAAAAGGAAACATCTACCGATGCTGATGAGGGATGGTCACATCATCAAGGCCAAGCGCATGTCTATTTATTCACCTCAGGATGGTGAGAGAATCACCAGGGTCGAGCTAAGCTTGGATCATTTCTGTGTGAAGTATCCCCTTTTCTATAATCTCTATGATAGAATGGCTCAACAATGGCAAGGGAGGCATAGCCAAGGGAAAAGGGGAAGAGTGGAAGGGGGAAACTTACCCTAGGTCGGTCCCTTAGGCAATAATCCACCGGTGGAAGAAGGCCCAACTCCCCTGTTGTTTAACTGGGGAGCTCAATATATGGCAGAAACCCCAGCAAGGGTGGAAGCCATTATAGCGGTGATGGAAGTGGAACTTATTCGAGAATATGAGACCCACCAAGGGCGGCCTTTAGGTTCCAGTCCATTTTGGACAGTGTGAATCTTTTTATCTTGGGATATTCAGGCGAAGCTGCAACTCGCACAGGGAATTCATGAATCCCTTTCAATGATCAGAGAAGGGCAACATGAGTCTGCAGCGGGCTTTCGCATGTTGGAATCGATTGTGGGTGAGTTGCTGGGTAGCTTATGGGAGCATCCCTCAGCGCCACCACCCTCCCCCATTGACCCTCCGTAGCAGTAAGGACCGGGGCTAGGAAGCTCTTTCAGACTTTTACATGTTTTTATTTCTGCATTCCATGATCGATCATAGTTATCTAGATATCTAATGCATATAACGAATATGGTTTTGAAAGTATCCGAATGTAATATTTTTGAGTGGGTTCGGGTAATCAACAGTGAAGACACCACCATTTGTATGTCTCTGAGCAGATACTAGGGTGCGTAGCCTCAGGATTTCTGCATATGTAATCGCTTTATTATGACTGCTATTAACGTGGGGAAGGGTCTCGATGGCAAGAACTTTAAAGAGACAAGGGGAGGTAGGAATAGAGGCCATGACAGACTAACTTATCTGAATAAGTGCTTGATCCAGCATCGTTCTTTCAGTTGGTCAGGACCTATTGTAAACTATTTTTGTATCATACAGTAATATAATGATTCTCTGCTTACAAAAAAATAAAAATTATATGTTCTGAATTTTTAGAGAGTATATATTTGACAAGTTGATAATGTTTTTCTCCTAAAACCTAATGTGTGAATTACTTGTATGTAATAATTAATCTAATATAATCACCACTTAATTTGTGAATGTTAAGCTCGTAATTGTATAATAATTAATTTAAATGTTAATATAAATCTATTGTATTTAATATAACAATTTTTAGTTCTGTGGATTCCTAGCTTCCAAATGGAGTTTGACTAAGCCTTATGCACATTAATTCAACTCACAAAGTCCAAATGGAGTTAGAGTGTCATGCACATTACTATGCCACTATGTGTAGTTATCATATGAGTTTAGAGGAATTTATTAGGAGTTCAGAGTAGTGTATCGGGAACTTCAACTTTCAACTCTAAAATGTAGTTTGACTAAACCTTGTGAACATTAGCTAGAATTTTGCGTGCTATATTGAGTTCCAATGTTACATGGATTACACATTACCATTCCATTAAGTTCAGTGATCACATGAGCTATTTTTTATTTTTTATTTTTTTTCAACTACCACAAAGTGTGGTTATCACATGAGCTATTTTGGATTTTTTTATAATTGTTAACTATGAATTTGCACTAGCACATAAAATCAATATGGAGAGTGCACTTGTCTCATTCCACATGAAAAAGCATAGATGGTAGTCCACCCCAAAATTCTAAGATATATAAGTGTTTCCCTTAAAAATCTTATTATTATAATTTTGAATAAATAAAATATATTGTTATTAATTATTACTAAGAGATATGATGATTTTTAAGAATGAATGCTATACATAGTTCTAGGATTAAACTATATAGTATTTGAATATATAGAAAAAAATTGTGATTATGGTGTGATTCTCTATCTAACTAATAAAATAGAAGAAATAGTAAAAATAAAAAATGGTCCATAGTTCAAGAATTGTATTGTATATTCCTTCGACATGTAGGAAAACATTATGATAATTTACAATTCTCAATGAAATAGTTTTGCAATGTAAGTTTAATGTAGCAAACATGTTTACTCATGAGTAAATATTCATAAATATTAAATATATGTTTATGAAGGAGTCCATCTATTCCGATTACATGGTATCATGTAAAAGAGAAAAAGAGGATTATAAAAATAAGGTTTTTTCTCAAATTAAAAAAAAATCATAAACAAAGTATATATTGCAATCATCATTTTAATATTTTTAAAAAAAATTAAATAATAATTTATTAAAAATGATACTTTTAATTCATCAAATTAATAAATTAATAAACTTTCATAACTTTAATAAATTAATAAGTTTCATAACTTTCAATCATTGTAATTAATTATAAAGATAACTTTAAAATTATTATTATGATGATGATGATGATGATGGTTAACGTCGTCCCCTGAGACCAAATTTTGGTTTATCAGACCTAAAGAAACGAATTATTTAGTTTTCTTTAAAATTTTATTTCTATGCTCAAAGAGTTTGGAGACAAGCGTCCGAGCTCACTATAATTTTGACAAGTTAAAAGGCTAGGAAGGTCGGTATTGCAACAAAGATTATGGAACTGAGATCTAATGTGGGTGTACGCATGACACTCTAAGAGGAAGTAATTTGCATCCTCAATGTTCATATTCTCACATAGATGGCAGATCCTTTCTGCCCATGGTGTTTTAGGAATTGCCCAATGACCTGTTTCTCTATGGAGCTCGTGAGAGTTTGTTCTTATCTTGGCTATATTAGTTTTTTTCTTTGAACTAGTTAAAGCAGAGAGATACTTTTGATCTTCTAGAGTAGGGTTGATGACCTCCTTATAATATCTTAGTTTTCTTTTAGCCTCTAGATATTTCTCACACCACATTTTCTCTTGAAAATTAGAAGTAACAATATTTTTAATGTTATTAATATTTTACAGTGCAATAGTTTCGTCGATCTCCCAATGGTTTAACCAAGCCCTGGTATCTTTACACCAACCTCGCTTGATTCTTAGGTGGTTTTGGCTAAAATTTAAAGCTAGCTTAGGAAGTCTATGGTCTCCCATGTTATTGATTTTGTGCTTGTATAACAAGAGCCTACTCATAGCGAGGCTCTCGATAGGGGAAAGACCCACTTCTATAAGGAGAATAGGGTAGGGTGTATTTATTTTAATTTTGAGGTTATACATTATAAAACGCTTCTGGATTTGCTCAATCTTTCTCCAGGATTCTCTAGAGATGTTGCAGCCCCAAACCTCACACCCATACAAAATAATAGGAATGAATAAAGTTTCAAAGATGAGCTTCTTTTATCCCACATCGTAAGGTTTGCTGCTTTACAATTATTTTCGAGAGAAAAATAAGCTTTCCACCCTCAATTAATCCTTTTCTCAATGCTATAATTCCAATTGAGCTTGTGATGAATATCAATTCCTAGGTATTTGTAAGAAGACACTTCCTCCAAGTTGATATTGTCATACACAAAATTAGCATAAGTGTCCTTCTTGGATTTGAGAATCATGACGTTTGTTTTGTTAGTATTAACCGGCATACCCATGGTAGAGAAAAAATCCTTAAGAAGTCTTGGCTACTTATCAATGCCAGATGAACACCTTGCCAAAAGAACAATATCGTCAGCATAGATAAGAAGGATGATGACTTGTCTAGCTAAGATCGTGCTAGCACAACCTGCTTCCTCTAAAAAACCTTCTAGCTTATCGATGTAAATACCAAATAGGGTAGGGGAGAGGGGGAAACCTTTTTTAACTCTGATATTACACTTAATATCTTTCGACCACCCCTCATTGCTCTTAAACTTGGAAATGACATTCTCGTATAAACATATTGTGACAGCTCTCAACTCGAAAGGAACCTTTATCGCTTCTAATCTGTTCTATAGGTTATTTCTAGGTACCGTATCGAAAGCCTTTCTAAAGTCCACAAAGCAATAAAATAGATTGGCTTTATCATTACGACATTCCTCCACAATGATCTCGAGAGTAACGAGGTGACCCGTTGTTGATTTCTGCCTTCTAAAACCTGCTTGGCCTTTAGCCCGCTTACCTTCATTTTCAAGCCATATGTTGAGCTTCTTTTCCAAAATAATACCATAGAACTTGGCTAAGAGAATGCTAATCATAATTGTACAATAATTATACCTTTTACCTTTTAATTCCTCAAATTAATAAATTCACAAACTCTCAATCATTATAA
>LPNX010808146.1:497581-524254 GCA_001517045.1 Pseudotsuga menziesii
GACAATATTAATTAGATTCATTTCATAATTTCAAAAGAAACATGTAGAGAATTATTTAGTATCAACATTCTACAATAACTAGAGTGTCTCTCTCACTAAGTTATTTTTATGGTTTTGTTTTTTAACTTTATTTGTCATTATAACATATTTCACTTACATATTAAAATAAGAAAACCCAAATACTTAACTTGTAGTTGTAAACATCCATAGATTATTAGGATTAATAAATTAATCCTCCCTTGACCACCATAGTCTATTTGTTTTTTCCTAACTTAGGGGGTTATTGCCACTTCACTAGTTCCATGGGGGGCTCATCTGGGCCCACATAACACTTAATGTTCCTGTCTGCATGAGTTTAGGAGCGTAATACCCCTCGTTACATTTTTGTTTTAGTATTTTTATTTAACCTATGTGAGATGGGAACAAGTAAGTTAATTTTCATATATATTTAAACATAATTCTGAAAATGAGATTTAAGTAGCTATGCAATTAATTGAAAAAAAAAAGGGTTTGAAACAGTTACAAAATCCTCAACATTCTTCACGAAGAGAAGTGTCAAGTAATAAGGGGAGTTAGTTATTTGCTATAAAAAGTCCTAGGCAAAGAGGAGAGGGCATGCAGAAAGAAAGAGGGAAAAAAAAAGAGATAAAAGGTGAGCTGCCAGAGATCACATGGGTGAAGGATCTATATAGTTATTCCATGAGATAGCGCAGAGCTGTCAGAGAAAATTTGTGGAATGCTAGACTCTGTACTAGAACCGTCAGTGAGCATAAGAGAATGCTAGGTTCTGGAGTAAATAACTCCCTTTAATTACTTGTGGCAACTTGAAGCCACAGGTAGTAAGTTTTTTAAACCCATAATTCTGGGCAAGGGGGTGGGACTTTGCAGGATTGAAACACTTCGAAGTTCTCAAAGGCTGGGTGGTGCATGGTTTCTAAACACTCGTTTTCGGAAGCAAACATACATGTTATCTCTTTTGAAACTGAAATCTTATGGTTTAAAGTTCTGTAAATGTTTGATTATTATTATAAAGTTTAACTATTTAAAGGTCTGTATTGGTGGATTGTTAATGCTCTAATTATCGTTAGCATTAATATTCTTAATTGATGGTTATTAGTTCTTTTACTACAATTAGAAACCAACCAAAGAATAACCTAGAATTTTGTAGGAACTCATTAAGATAGAAATAAAATTAAAATTATATGTATTCAGATTGTATTACTATATTAATCAATACACATTCGGGAAACAATCAAAACAAGAAGCATACATATAGGATAATAGTTTCCATAAATCAAATGAAAAACCCTTGAATATAACTTGAATATAACTGTTAGCATTGAGATATAACCCAGGGTTGTGGAAGTTGAATCACAAGGAAACAACAAAACCACTTTAAGAAAGGGAGTTGGCTTCTTCCTTTCTAGAGAGGGATCTCTCACAAAGTTTTAACATGGCTAGATATCAAAATAAAACAAAATTCAGACTGAGTTCGTGGTTGAAACAAGGCAAGCATAAATTGGGCTATGGAGTCACAAATATAGATGAATTACATAACAGTTTGCAGGGAAAGAGATACCAAGGAAAGATCGCACTCAGTTATAGTCAAAATGTTGTTGATCTGGTGATAAAAGAAGAAAGATGACAGTCCATCAACACAGAGGATTAGAAAGATGAATTTTACATCAATTTGGGGGGAAATCTTGGTGAAAACCTAGAACAATAGTCATAGCATAACAATATGAATTCTAAACTATTATACACTCATTGTAGATTTGAAGGAAGACATAATGGCAAGTTAAACAAGAAGACATACATAGAGAAAATAAAATAACAAACTGTAATTATGAATTGCACATGAATCTCTGCAACAATAAACCAGCATTCGACTCTGCAATTTTATTACTGATAGATCACAAAACGCATAACAAAAAATTATTACGGGTTTCAACCTTGTTTCCCTTTATGGAGGGCATATTTACAGTTTCCTAAGCTCCCGAGACCAACCTTGAAATAGAGCTAAAACAATTTCATCATGAAAACAAAATTCATAACAAAATGATGAACTAGCGAATCGGCCAAGATCATGAAACCAAACAGAAAACATGCGCTGGAGCGTGCATGATGAATCCGTTGAGGAGTTTTGACAACATGGATGCTGAAAAACAACCAGTTTGAAGGTTTCCGCCATGGCCTGCAATGTTTTTTATCCATCTTTGTAATTTACCAACAAACTGATTTTGGACCCTATATCTCATCTCAGGCTTCATTCCGCATCGTCGATCTAGGTCTGTGGAATGCGGAAGACGGGTTGATGACTTTTCCAAGGTTCAATTTTACACTTTCCTGCTTCTGCATTATCCTTTCCGCCCCTTTATTTTTCGCACCGTCGATCTGTATCAGATCTTTTCTCATTCGTTGATCTGATGTTTGCGGAAAATCAAACTCCCTCCAAAGTCTTGTCCTTTTTGGATTTCATACCTTCAAATTTACCTTTATATTTGGTTCCAATCTGGACCTTTGATCTAGACGCAGTTGGTATCTGGACCATTGATATGAGATCAAAGGTTTGGGTTGTGGAAATTGGGATGCAGGACTTCGACATTTTCCGCAACTGAACTTTTCTTTTTCAGCCTCACCTTTTCGATTCTGCCTTTAGAGGAAAATAGAAAGCGGATTCTTCATATTTCAAACTTTGACAATATGATCTTTCCGCTTCTGCCATTTTGCCTCCACCTTTCTCCTTCTGCCTTTAGCGAAAACCAGAAAGCGGACTTTCCATCTTTCTTAACTGTAAATTTCCTTCTTTCTCTCCGGCTTTCCACCTCCGCACTTATCCAAAAAGTGAAAAACAGAACTTTAATATTTCACAGATGCAAATTCTAACTTTTTTGCCCCCAACTTTCTGCTTCTGCACTTTTTCGGAAAGCGGAAAGCAGAGCTCAGACTTCAGCTTTTCAAGACCACAACTAAATTTTTTCGCCTTTCGATATCTGCCTCTCTATTCTTGTTTGAACCGTTGATCTGGGCCGGAAGCTCCCCCGACCGTCAATCATGTGGATCACTAAAAGTGGAAGTTTGACCTTTTATACCCATAAAATTTATGTTTCTGCTTTCCTCCCTTTGTACCTTTCGACACCATTGATCTGCGTAGGAGTTTTCCTGACCGTTGGATCTGGACTGCGGAAAGCAGAAGTTCTAACTCTCCACGACCAAACCTTTGTATCTTCTGCTTTCCTATTTCCTCTAGTTTTTCTTTCTGCACTGTTGATCTCTATGGAAATAGTATGAACCATCGGATCTGGACTACAGAAAGAAGAAGTCGGACTTACCACTTTTATAACCAAGTTTTTAACCTCTTCCACACTTTCCCTGGGAAGAAATGAGTTTTTGGCCTTAGATCTTGTGCATTGTGCATTCCCTCCGTCCATTTCCTGTTATAATTCAACTAAGGGTGGATTCCTTCATTTATAAACCTTTGAAGGTTGAAAAATCATAATTTCTTCAAGTTTTTTCCATTCTTACTCTGGAAATCCCCCTTCCAACACCTGCAAAAATTCATCAACAATATTAAGGGTTAAATGAAATGGAAATTTTTAGGGCCTATTCCTCCTTTTGATGGCCATATCATTCACTAAATATTTATCCCATAAATGGTGCTAACAACTGGCTCCAACTCAGGATGTTATCCTCCCTACAAGGTAGCAAAGAACCCCGTAGACCATGTGCCAAATCCATTAGGAGGCTCCAGGGTTTCAGACTTCATGCTTTTCTATTTATTTCTGTAAGTAAAAAACAAAGAAAACTAGAAACATGGCTACCCCTTCAGATCTTAGGGCCTTCTCTTTGGGCTTCAAATATTCTGGCTTCACCATCAGGACTTTTAGAAATGTAAAGAAAAAAAAATACATACAAGTATGATGCATAAATTACCTCCTCTTTCATGCTAAATAATGCTTAAGATATCTCCCATTTACTGAAACTCCCTTTAGCTGAGATCCATCCCGGTGATGTAGAATGAATGTATTGTCTCCTCTGTATGTTTCAATGATGTAGGGTCCTACCCACATGTGATCAATTTTTCCATGTTTATCTTCTTTGGGAGCATCCCACTTCAAGACCAAATCCTCAATCTGGAACTTTTCCTCCTTTACCCTTCTGTCAAAGGTTTTCTTCATTCTTTCTTGATCTAACTGTACTTTATCATATGCTTTGTCCCTTACTTCATTTAATTCTATGATGTGGTTAATCCTTCTTTGCACATTATGGGGCTCATCTCGTTGTTCTTGCAATAATTTAATGACTGACACACATAAGGATGTTGGAAAAACTACCTCAACTCCATATACCAATTGGAAAGGTGACATTCCAATTTCTCTTTTGGTGCTAATTCTGTCATCCCACAAAGCATATCTCAGCTTTGTATGCCAGGCTCTTTTGTTATCTTCCAATGCCTTCTTAATGATTCTTACTAAGTTGTTGTTTGAAAACTCAGCTAGCCCATTACCTTGTGGGTAATATGTAGTAGAATGATTTAGGATAATATGGTATTTATGACATAAGCTTACCATTTTCTTAGACTTGAAGGCAGGAGCATTATCTGCTACAATTCTTATGGGACAACCAAACCTAGACAAAATATTCTCTTCGAGGAAACCCATTATTACCGTATATGTGGCCCTTCTTGTAGGGATTGCTTCAATCCAATTAGTGAAGTAGTCAGTTGTTGTCAAGATCCATCTGTGTTGTCCTGAGGAGTTAGGATTTATTTCTCCAATAAAGTCTAGTCCCCACTACTAAAAGGGTTCTTCTGCTAATATGGGATTAAGAGGAAGTCAAAACAATTTTCCTTTTCCATCAAAGATCTAGCACTGGTGACAGGTAGTAGTCTCCTTGTAAGCATCTGAGAACATTGAAGGCCAGTAGAAACCAACCCTCAAAATATTGTTTGCAGTCACCTTCCATGAAAGATGTCCACCACTGTCTCCCTTGTGAAATTCTTTCATTGTCTGCTTAGCTTCATTTTCCAAGAGGCAGTTTAGTAAGACACTCCCCTGATCTTTCCAATAGAGGCATTTTTTCAAAATGAAAAACTTAGAAGATTTTAGCTTTACAAATCTTGCCCTTGTTTTGCTCAACCCTGCAGGAGCCTATAAATTCTGCAATACATATACAATATCAAAATACCAAGGGGATACAGAGAAATCAGGCATTACCTGTACCTCTGCATTAAGCTGATTGGAATGACTGGTCAAGAAGTTCAGCTGTAAGGATTCACAGTTTGAGTTCCTCATCATATTTGCAAGCCCCTTCCCTTTGATCAACTTGGTGGGCCATATTTCAATGTCATATTCCAATAACATAGCAATCCACTTTTCTCTCTTTCCTTCTGGATCTCGCTGTGTGAGTATGCCCTTCGCCACATTACTAGAAACATAAGTAATGATGTGTGACTAAAGAATGTAAAACCTAAAATCCTTTAAAGACATTACCAGAGCATATGCTTATTTCTCAATGATGTCATACTTCAATTCCCCATCCCTCAACACTTAACTGAAAAAAGATATGGATCGTTCTGCATTTTGACTGTTCCTTTGTAATAGTACTCCAGCAATGGTGTGGCCAGAAGCATAAGAAAAAAACAGAAAATCTTTGGCAAAGTATGGGCTTCCCATAACAGGTGCCTCTGTGATAGCCAGTTTGATGTCCCTAAAATACCTCCTTGCATCTATGGTCTGCTTAATCTCATGGTATTTCTTTATCATATTAGTGATGGTCATTAAAATATCAGCAAATCTAGGAATAAATATTTTTAGAAAATTTACCTGTCCAATGAAAGATTATACTTATTTTTTACTTCTTGGTTCTTCATCTTTCATGATTGCATTAATTCTTGCTCGATCAATCTTTATTCCATCCTTAGAAATGATATGTCCCAGCAACTTTCCCTCCTCCATTGCAAAATTTTACTTTCTGGGGTTCAGTGAAGGCTCCACACCTTTTGCATTTTAGGAAAAATTTCTCCAATTGTTTGAGATGCTCTCTGTCAGACCTTGAGTATACTGTAATGTCATCCATGTATACCACCACAAAATTGTCCTTCTTCTCTGCAAATGCAATGTCCATAACACGTTGGAAAGTGGCCCCTGCATTAATTAGACCAAAAGGAATTTTGGCATACATGAATGTACCCCATGGTGTAGTGAATGCAGTCTTCTCTTGGTCCTTAGGCAATACCTTGATTTGGTTGTATCGAGAGAAACCATCCATAGTTGAGATCCTTTCAGATCCGACCACTTTCTATAGGATGTGCTCCATTTTTGGCAAAGGATAATTATCCTTTATGGAGACTTTGTTGAGGTTCCTAAAAATCTACGCACAGCCTGATCTCACCATTCTTCTTCCTGACAGGTACCAGATTTTCTACCCAGTTAGAAAACCTCAGAGTCACTATGATCTTGGAATTGAACATGTTATCACCCTGTAATTTTCCTATGGTTGTGGTAGGAAGTCACATGGGTAACCATTTCAACCGATCTTTAGATTGTAGTCTATCCTTATAGTCAGATAGGGCTCTCTCTTTGTCACAGAGTCAAATTCACATATACATATGGCTTTAAGCAACTTGTAGAATGGCTAGATTTTTGATGGTAGCAGGGTATTTGCACATTTAAAAATGGTGAAACAAACAAACATGAAATACCATTAGGAAATTGAGTCAAGGAATGAAACATTCAAGGACTTACAACAAATAATAAACTGCAATAACCTTCATAATATGAGGCAAAATAGGCATCAATATTCAGAAAAATATCTTTAAAGAGATGGAAGGGGGAAATAAGAGGAATCCCAAAGTAATAGGAGATACCTATCTGGGGGTGAATCTCTCGAAACACACCTTTAGTAGAACAAACAACAAAGGCTAGTAATTGCAACCGAGCATAAAAGATTAATTCCAAAACATTTACCAGAAACACATAAACACAAGGAGCTTTTAATAGAGAGAAAATTCCTTGCACACAACTAGACATGCATTAGAAGAAGAAACACAAACATGAAAACGAAGTTTACAAAGGAAAAAACAAACTGAACAATCGACACCGTTATGAATATTAGACTTCCAAGCTAAGCTTTCATTAATAGTCCCAAGAAAATGATAGAGATACAAAATCTTAGCGCTAGGGATTCTGAATGAAATTTCCAACACTTTCATCCTCTTTTGAGGGTATATTTATAGTGTAAGCAGGTTCCCGAGACCAACCTAAAAACAGATCCAAATAAAGAGAATGGGGATCAAACCCGTACACATCAAATATTAACAACTTCAGATCTGGCGGACTCGCCATGATCATAAAAATGAAAGCACGAAACCACAAGGGGATGTGTGTGATGGATGAAAATGGTAAATTGAACACCCAAAATCCATGTTTGCTAGATGTGAACAATGACTCAATTCATCTTTCGACGCTCTGTAAAAGAATCTCTCCTTCCCTGAATCTTTAACTAGCAAAATCATCGTGGACCGTTGATCTTACCTCAAGATTCATTCCACACCATCGATCTATGATCTGTGGAATGTGGAAGACGGCCTGATGGCCTTTCCAAGGTTCAATTTTGCATTTTCCTGCACCATCGATCCGCATCGGATCTATTTTTAGTTGATGATCTGAGGTCTACGAAAAACCCAAAATCCCTTCAAAATCCTATCTTTTTTGACTTCCGACCTTCAAATTTACCTTTACCTTCGAGATCAATATGGACCATTGATATTGATGTGAATGGTTTCTGGATTGTATATCTGGAAAATATCAAAAATCAAAACTTCAACTTTTCAAGACCAAAACCTTTGTCTTTCTGGTTTCCAGTATCTGCCCTTCTTTTTTCTTTTTGCACCATTGATATGGATGCGGATGATTATCTTACCGTAGATCTAATGGATATCAGAAATCAAAACTTTAACTTTTTATGCCCAAATCCTTAGACTTTCTTCTTTTCGATCCCGGATAACGAAAATCGAAAATCAGGATTTTAGCTTTCCGGGAATGTACTTGTCTTTTCCCGATTCCTACTTTTACTCCCTTGCTTTCTAGTCGTTGATTACCTCAGAGCCATTATTTACCATCAGATCTAGACTAGAGGAGGTGGAAGTCGGATTTAACTCTTTTGTAACCAAATATTACCTTGTTCTAGACTTCCACCCCCAATTTTCCTTATGCAAAAATGATTTTTGGCCTTTTATCTTTTCCACGACACATCTAGACTGTCCATTTTGGTCCTCCTTTAGCCTTGATCGGATTTTCCTTACTTGGACACATTTCCAAGGTCATGCTAAAGGAACTTTTTGGGTTGTTTTGACAGTCGGGATTAGGAATAAGCCTCCCAAGCGCTTCAAACCCTTCCCTGAATATCTCTGGGTCATAAGATATGGAATTTTTTTTTACCCTACCCCTCACTTTTTACTAGTCCAGACCTTTGAAATGGGATTAATGCAAATGCCTTAGGTAGAAAAATTCAAAAATTTAGCACAGGTTCTAACAACGGCTCCAACTCGGGGATTCTATCCTCCCTATGAGGTAGCAAAGAGCCACATAGGTCGCACGCCTGGTCCACCAACTTCATCTGAAAAAGAAAACTAAATGACAGCCCCTGCTAGAGACCTTATTGGCTTCACCTCGGGCTTTAAGTCTAACAGGAGGGCTATCCACACATGCAATGTTGAAAACAAAAATGGTATATATAATTAAAATGGAGATCAATGTACTTTTACATAAAATAATGTTTGAGGAGCCTCCGATTTACAGGAGCTCCAGATACTAGGACGCCCTCCATCTCATCCAAAACATAGTCATTCTTTCCTTTGAAGGTTGCAATTTTATATGGGCCCTTCCATAGGTGATCAAACTTTCCATGCTTCTCCTTGTCCTCATGTGGTGCATCCCACAACAAAACTACATCTCCCAACTAGAAATCATCAGGCTTAGTCTTTTTTGTCAAAGATTTCTTTCATTTTTTTCTGAAACTTTGGGGTTCTATCAAATAACTTATCGCTTTGTTGTTGGAGTTCAATCAAATGATACATCCTCCTCTGGGTTGGATGTGTCTCTACTTCCTCTTCTTGTAATAGTTTCATCACTGGAAGACTTAAGGAGCTAGGGAAGATTACCTCAGAACCATAGACTAACTGAAAAGGTGAGGTGTCAATGGATTTCTTTATCTTGATCCTGTCAACCCACAAATCATGAATAAACTTTGTGTGCCAAGCCTTCTTGTTTTCCTGCAATAGCTTCTTGATGATTCTCATGAGGATCTTATTTGATGATTCAACCAATCCATTTCCTTATGGGTAGAGTTACCCAACTATATATGATACTTGGAACAAAAATCCACCATCTTATTTGACTTGAAAGCAAGATCATTATCAATGATTATCTTCCTAGGGACCCCAAATATCAACAGGATATTCTCATCCAAAAACTGCACGAACACTGCCTCAGTAACTTGTCTTGTGGGGATGGCCTCTATCCATTTAGTGAAATAATTGGTAGTAGTAAGGATCCACCTATAGTATCCTGAGGAGTGTGGATTTATTTCTCTAATGAAGTCTAGCCCACATTGTTGGAAAGGGGCTTCAACCTGTATGGGTTTTAAAGGAAATGGCAATAGTTTCCTTCTCCCCTCAAAGATCTGACATTTGTAACAGGCAGCAAATTTCTTGTGTGTATATGAGAAAATGGTAGGCTAATAGAACCATTACCTCATGATTTTGTTTATAGTGGCTTTCCAATAGTGATGGCCTCCACATTCTCCTTCATGGAATTCCTCAATAAGTCTTTTTTCCTCCTGCTCATCTACATAGTTCAACAACACTCCTCGTGGATCCTTCCAATACAATTTTTCCTCTAAGATGTAGAACCTAGATACTTTCTTCTTGAGAAATCTTGTCTTGTCCATAACCGCTAGGTCTTGAAAATGTTGTAACAAAAAGATGATATCCGTGTACCAAGGGGACGATAGAAAGTGCTCACGTATTGGGGGACCTGGCTGTCCCTGAGGGTTCTGTTCTTCTGCTAACAATTCAACAATCATGTGCAGGCTGAGAGAATCACAGTTTGATTGGGCCATAAGCTTGCCTAGTCCCTGGCCTTTGATTTCCAGGTCATACTCAAGCAAAATTGCTATCCACTTTCCCCTTCGTCCCTTAGGATCAGGTTGGGTAAGAATATCCTTTATAGCGTTGGTAGGGACATGAGCAATGATCTGGGAATGCAGGATGTACACTCTGAAGTCCTTTAAGGCCTGTACCAGGGCATAATATTGCTTTTCCAGGATATTATACTTTAGGGGAGCATCTTTCAAGGTCTTTTTGTAAAAAGAAATGGGTTGTTCATGTCCCTCATGATTCTTCTGTAGCAATACTCCTGCCACCCTGTGCTATGAGGCAAAGGAAAATATGAGGAAGTATTTAAAAAAACGAGGGCTTGCAAGCATAAGTGCTTTAGATATGGCCTTCTTTATGTCTGTAAAGGTTTGTTTAACTTTAGGATTCCACTTGATTTCTTTATCCTTTTGCATCATACTAGTTATATGTTTCACTATTTCGGTGAAGGAAACAATAAATCTTCTCAGAAATTTTACCTTTCCCAGAAAGGACTAGACTTTGACTTTATTTCAAGGGAGCTCGATTTTGCTGATTGCCTCGACCCTCTTCAAATATATCCTGATGCCTTCCTAGGATATTATATTCCCCAACAAAATCCCTTCTTTCATAGCAAAAAAATTCTACTTCGGATTTAGGGATATGCCGAACATTTTTCATTTTTTGAACATCCTCAGCAAGTGCGTGACATGTTCTTCATCAGACTGGGATAACATAGTGATATCGTCCAAATAGATGACCATAATTTTTTCCTTTTCATCAGCGAAGGCTATGTCCATGGCCCGTTGGAAAGTTTCTATGGCATTCATAAGCCCAAATGGCATTTTAGTGTACATGAAAGTGCCCCAGGGTGTGGTGAAGGTCGTCTTCTCTTGATCCTCCAGGTGCACTACGATCTGGTTATAACCTTAGAAGCCATCTAGAGTGGAGATCCTTTGTGAACCCACTACTCTTTGTAATATATGGTCCATTTTGGGAAGTGGGTAATGATCCTTCAAAGAAACTGTATTCAAGTTCCTGAAGTCAATACATATTCTTATTTCGCCATTCTTCTTCCTGAAGGGGACCAGATTTTCCACCCAGCGTGAGAATATGAGAGCCGCAATGATTTTGGCTTCAAATAACTTCTTGATTTCCTTTTCTATCTGGGGTAGTAGTTTGGGATTCATCCTTCTCATCTTCTGTTTGAAAGGCACCTCGTCCTTCTTGAGTGGTATGGTATGCTAGATTATGCTTGTATCATAAGCCTTCAGGTCACTGTAGTTCCAAGCAAATACATCTGATTACTCTTTCATAAGTTAGATGTACCTTTTCTTGGATTCAGGTGAAAGGGTATTTGCTATTTTGATGATCTTAGGTTGACCCTATGTTCCAGTATTTACATATTCAACATCTTCATAGCTTGGGACCAGTTGAGTTTCTTTAGTGTTATCCACCTGAATGGCACCTCTCCGTCCGAGTGCCGACATCCCTCATGTTGGCACACAAAAGGACATCTATGGATTGAGGGTTGCCCAAAACACTATAGATAGGATTATTATGAACTACATTCATCATCCATCCAGCTGGTTATTTTTTCCATTTTAGCTATGTCAACTTGTATACGCGACTCTCTATATATGCAACTCGCGGATCATATGTGAGTGTCGGTTGTTGCAGGTCACGTATGGATGTATACGCAGGTTGCTCTTATAGCAACTCGCGGATCATACGCAAGTTGTCAGTCTTGATACCCGTGGATATATCCCTTTGACATTAAAAATAAAAACATGTGATTACTTGAGATTAGTTAAGCCATTTACCTTAATCTCCTTAACTGTCTCAACCTCCTCAACCTTCGAAACTGCCTTATTTCACCATGTATAAATACAGGCCTTGGGGAGGGTGTTTGGTACATACACTTGGAGAGAAAAGTTATGCTGGTCGACTTTATACAGAAGTATTTGGAGCAGTGGAACTCAGAATCCTTTGGTTGCAGAGGAGTCCTTGTCTCAGGCATTGGGTTGTAATCTGAACTTCCTCATTATTGTTAATAAAGAGAATCCTTCTTCCATATGTGTCTTGAATGTACTTCATGTATTGTGGTTTGATAAATGTTTATGTTTCAGCATCCTGTATATGATTTATCTAACCTGTTTATATATATGAATCATCTTGTATTTGGAAGACTGAATCTTGACAGGTGAAGGAGAAAGCATCCCTGAAGACTTTGGAGGAGAAGCAGAGCGGAAGAGGACAAGCTAGGATCAACCGTCGTGTATCAGGTGAGTCTTTCCCATCCTCCTATTTGCTTTACTGGACTCTAGAGTCAATTGTCTGCAAGTTAATTGAGTATGTTGGTAACCCCAGCCCTTAGGTTATAAGGTGTATAATCCTATACAACAGAACTGGCGACTCCGCTGGGGAGCCTAGACTGCTGTAGGTTGTTTTCTGTCATTCCTGACCAGTATTTGCTTTGAAGTCTGTGTGTGGTCTTTTATCCTGGTTCATACTTGCCTCAGTATTTGAAAGTCTTGTGAATTTTTCTTGTTTCTTGAGAAAAATTTTGTACCTATCTGCGGGTTTCTCTTCTGCATAGTCGCGTATAGAGGCCTGCATATGCAGGTTGTTTTACTGGATAGTCGCATATCATACACGGGTTTCCCTTCTATACAGTCGCGTATATGCCTGGAAATAGGGATTTTTTAAGTTAAGGTTTTCTTGTTCCTTTCTTTGTCTAATTCCTGTTTCTGAGTTGATTTTCTTTATGAATGCTGTGTTGCTTGCTTGAATACCTTCGGTGACCACACTTTGTGCTTTTTGAAAGCCCTTGAGTCTCTTTTACTTGGCTTATTTTCTGTTTGCATGCTGAAGTAGCTTGGCCTGTTTGGGATTATAGGGTGAAGTGTCTCTGTCCAGATCAGTGATCAGGGTCTTGGGCTTTGCTTTTCCAGTCTGTCTTTTGATAGTAGTTGGTTGTCACTTGCCTTTATAAGTCTACAGTGATTTTTTTTGTCATTGTGTGCACCCAAGCTAGGGTTCCTAGTTTTCCTTTGTTGGTTGTTTCTGGGTCTGTTAGCCTGTTTGCTTCAGTTTGTTGCTTTTATACAGTTTATTTGATTCAATTTTACTCAAGTACAGTGCATTGTAGGTGCATGGTAGGGTTTTGAGAATTTTTAAAAGTGAAAAGAAAATATTGTTAAGCTTTTGCATTTTGTTTTTGCATAAGTAGTGTTTATTTCAATTTAAAAATATTATCTCAAAAACTACAAAAAACATAGGCTTAGTTTCTTTTATCGTTGCATTCAGTTCATCAATATATATTTGCAAAAAAGAAAAAGAAGTTTTCTTTTATAGTGGTAGTTTGCTTTGAATACACCTTTATTTTCATTTATTTCTTATTGAGTCAAAAACACCACAAGTACACCACTCCATTTCATTATGAGTACGAAACAACCCTTTAAAATAAACACATAATTTAAAATTTACTAGTAATCTTTTGTTTTTAGGGGCCTTTCACCTACTATCTTAGGCTAGACTTGTGGGATAGGAAGTGTAAACTTCCCACAAGTTATAAAACTCAGACGTAGTGGACCTTTATTTAGGTAAATCCTTGACTTTATCGATTGCATCTGGGAAGCTCCTCTCAAACGGGAGTTAAGCACGAGGCCACGTGGTGGCTTGGACAGAGGAGATAACCCTCTGAATCCTTGTCAAAATGTAACTCAGGACTTTTACGCATCTGGGGATTCTGTCCTAGACATAGTTTTGGGCTCAGCTACCCTGCCCATGCGTAAGAGTCCGACTTGCGATTGTCCCCCCAGACTGTTGGTATATCCAAGGTAGCCTTTAGTCTCTTGTCTTTTAGGGTTCATACCTAGGTAAACCGGAAGGTTATTTCTGGTTCACCTTGAACGGGCTTGGAAGGTAACCCTTGTTGAAAGTGTAGGAGGGCGGTTGGGTGATTCCTCTGCTTGTGCCTAAGAACCACTTCAAGGACGCCAAGTAATTGTTCATCAGCTTTCTTCGAGAAAGTATATCTTTTACCCTGGTTTGATTGCTTGAGGCTTTAGGATTTTTATAGTGTATGCTCTATGGTTTTTCCTGTGTTTAGTTGGCCTTAGGGTGTGATTTTTCAAATTTTTAATTCTGGAGGACCAACCTTTTAGAAGGTCAAGAAGGTTGAGAAACCTTCCTCCTCTCACCACATTGGAGCCTCCACCTCTACCCCAAAGGCGGAGATTAGACACTGATGGTTCATTTGAACTAGTAGGAATAAGTGAAGTTCTTGGTGAACCAGAACTGATAGCTAACCGTTTTGATATTGATACAGTCGAGATAGAAGAATTGCATACTGAAGAGTTTGCAATAAACTTTAACACACCCTTGACTGATTTAAACGATCCTGTGATCGTTCAGGCTAGACATTTTGATTCACCTGTATTAGGTGTCCTTATGGGTAGGATCACGTCTTCTGCAGAAGAAAATACTTTTTTGTTCACCTCAACCCTTCCAGTTGAAGGGGTACTACCTCCCTCGGTAAGTGCCCCTAGATCTAGTTTACCTTCTACACCTTTGAATCTAGCGAGCCGGGTGGTTCAACCACCGGTTCACTCAAACCTAGCAGGTACTTCTGGTGACATGGTTACTAGGATCCCCAGTATACCTACTATTCATTCTTCCTTTCCATATACTACCCAGAGTGGTCCGGTAGGATCCTCGGTATTTGTCCAAGGATTTCCTTGGAATGGGGGGCACATTGCCCCATCCAGTCCATACATAGGTCCACCTCCTTCATATGTAGGAGTGCAGTTTGGGAGCAACACCTCTTATGGGAAAAGTTTCCAAACCCCAATTTCACTCCCTTACACGAGCTCTCCCTTTTCGTTGTTTAGCGGAGGGATACCTACTCCTATCTTTCAGACCGCTACTTCTATGGGGACGGCCCAAAATTCTTACACTGCACCTCCCACACACAATCCTGTGGCTTATGGATGGAATCCATTTTAGAGCAATCTTCTCACTTCACAACCAGTGTCAGGGGGAAACCCCACTTTTACCCATGGGAATTCGGGGGCAGGTCCCTCTAATCCCCATGCTGGCACATCTAGTACCCCGGTTCGACCCAAACTTCCATTCCTGGCAACCTTAAACTTGCCAGATTTGTCAAAATTGATGAATGACCCGGTTAGGCATGACCCCTTGTGGCCACCTGTTCCCACCAAATTGCCCTCAGATATCCCTAAGTTCGAAGGAAAAGTTGGTGAAGATCCTGGAGCTCATGCCACCACATTCCATTTATGGTGTTCTTCGAATTTACTGAATGAATATTCAGTTAGGTTGACGCTGTTCCATAGGACCTTGAGAGGTACTAAGGCTAAGTGGTATATTGAATTTCCTTCTGCTACTTTCAGTAGTTTCTGGGACTTGGCTAGTGCATTTCTTAGCCACTTTTAGCTTCCGGTCCGATATGATTTCGGAATGGACTTGTTGTCTACTTTTAGACAAAACAAGGCTACCCACATCTCAGATCATATCCAAGAGTGGAGGAGGAGAAAGATCCTTATAAAAGACACTATCCCTCCTAAGTTCCTTTTAGAGTGGTTCCTTAAATCTCTGTTGCCATACATATCTAAGGACGTATCCACCTCAGTAGTGACGAATGAAGAAGAAGCCATTCTTAGGGCTCAGCAACTAGATTTGATTTATTCACAATCTGGGATCTTATTTGAGATTAATTATGAGGCACCGAGGCCTTCGCACGATGCAAAGAAGCCTAAGCCTGGACCCCATGCCGATGGTGTGGTTAGGCCCGTTAACTCTCCCACCGTAGAATCCTTGGCTAAGAAAATTCATCAGTTGTTCGTCAAGCAGTGCACAGCGGAGGCAGGAAAGGCTGCCCCCTCCCCCCAGAGTGCAAATGTTTTTGTACAAACCTCTCAGAAGGGAAATCAACAGGCCGGCGGGAAGAAAAAGAAAGGTAAGAAGGGAGAGGGAAACCAAAACAAGCAAAAGCCCGTAAACAATGCTGATGGGGGCAAGAAAGGAAAGAATAAGGTCAAGTTCCCTTGTAAGTTGTGCCAAGAGGACCACCTTACTCACCTTTGTCCCCTTATGGATCAAGCGCAGAAGCTGCTTAAGGCTCAACAACCGGCGGTCCTGAAGGATCCTTTTCCCCAAGGACAGAACTCTGCTTCAGCTTCTAACGTAGCAGGGGGCACTCAAACTACCCCTAACCCAAACTATATCAACATGGTTCAATCTTCGACTTTGTTGTAGACAAGGAACACAAATTATGAGAAAGAGACTCCTGAGAAGGGTAAAGCTGTAGGTGAAACCTCAAACCCTCTCACAATAGAGAAACCTGTTGAAACTATGCCAAAGATACCGAAAGGTGTCTTCAAGAAGACCTTGCATAACCCCAATGCTAGGGCTACTTCAAACTACTCTGTGGTTGAATACTTAGCTCAAAATCCATGTGCAATGTCGGCTTTAGAGGTTTTACAGAGTTGTCCCACTCAGCGGGATGCCCTCGTAGCAGCTTTAGGCAGCATGGTCTCTTCGAGTCTCATGGCGAAATTTCATTTATCTGATGTTAAAATTCACCTGCCTTACCATGTAGCCCTATCAATCGATGTCGTCCATGGTGGTAAGACCATTGGAAGGGAAGTTGTTGATGAGGGGGCCTCTACATGTGTTATGTCCTTGACCTGTTGGAAAGCTCTTGGATCCCCAGAGCTAGTCCCATCAAACACTTTGCTTACTGCTTTTGATGGAAGATCCTTCCGTCCGCATGGTATCCTGCCTGCTTTTGAGATTAAGTTGGCAGGCAAAGCAGTGTCTGTTGAAGTAGAAGTGATTGATGCTCCTTTGGACTACAATCTGCTTCTAGGAAGAAGTTGGACTTATGCGATGTCCGCTATTGCGTTGGCCGTTCTTCGTGTAGTGGTTTATCCACATGAGGGCAAGTTGATTACCATTGATCAACTTGATTTTACCCGAAAAGGTCGTTTAGAGTCTAATGAGTCCACTGTGCCATTGGTTGATCAGGTCAAACCTGCTGCACAGAGCTTGGGGGCTGGAATGTACACATCATTGATGGGCACATTCGATCTTCCAGCCCCGGTTAATTACATTGGTTCTACTAGTGTGGGGAAGTCCATCTCTACGGTTGTTGATAGGACTGATCCTTGGGTTCTCCCAACTCCCCATGAACCTGAAGTGCCCTTATTAGTAGTGGAGGTAGCTTATCAAGCCATCACTCAAGCCACTGTTGATCCCATTCCAGATCCTCTAATAGTCTCAGACGATCTGGAAGAAGTCTATTTGCCCGCATGGGCGGAAAACTCTTCGCATTCTATAGATTGTTTAGACATGGTTTTACCTTTCGATGACGCTATTCTAGAAGCCATGAGTGGACATGATAATATTTGTGAGGATCGTCATCATCAATCCTATTTTCTTCCAGAACTAAGTAGAATAGAAAACCAAGAGTTTCGAGTGAGACTGTAATAAGATGTTGATATACCTATCAATCCCTTGCTTAGGGAAGGAGTGTTTGCCGAGGGGAATATGGAAAATATTTCCGCCACTATACCTATTAACATCTCTGTAAACCCTGATGTCGTGGAAAACATATACATAGGTGCAAACTACTCTCCTGAAGAGATTTCCATCTATACTGCCCTTTTCAAGGAATTCCGCGATGTATTTGCTTGGTCATATGAGGAGATGCCAAGAATAGATCCATCAATTGTTGAACATGAAATCCGAACATATCCTAATACCAAGCCAGTTCGACAAAAATTAAGACCTGTGAACCCGCGTAAAGCGGCGACTATGAAGGCAGAAGTTGAAAAGCTGTTGAAGGCTGGTTTTATATATCCCATCGCTTTGACTGAATGGGTGTCCAACCTTGTTCCTGTTGATAAAAAGCAAGGGACTATTCGCATTTGTACAAAATTTAGAGACCTTAATAAAGCTTTTCCTAAGGACAACTATCCCACACCATTTATAGACCAGATCATAGATGCTTGTGCAGGAAGTGAGGTGTTTTCGTTTATGGATGGTTTCTCCGGCTACAATCAAATCCAAATCAAACCGGAAGACCAACATAAAACTACTTTCATTTTCCCTTGGGGTACATTTGCGTATAAGAAAATGCCCTTTGGATTGAAAAATGTTGGGGCTACCTTTCAACGGGCTATGAACTTTGCTTTCCATGACATTAAAGCCATTGTCAAACCATACCTTGATAATCTTCCCGCACATTCTTGTAAGAGGATCAAACATCCAGATCATTTACGGTTGATATTTGAGAGATGCAGATATTATAAAATTCACTTGAATCCCCACAAGTGTGTATTCTACGTCGAGTCAGGAAGATTACTTGGGTTCATTGTCTCTAGTAGAGGCATTCAGGTGGATCCACTAAAAGTTGAGGCCATTGTAAATCTGCCTCCTCCTCGTTCTCTTAGGCAACTTCAAAGCCTGCAAGGAAAGTCTAATTTTCTTCGATGTTTTATTGTTAATTATGCCAAGATCACTAAGGGTTTCCTGCTCCTGCTAAAACAGGATACCCCATTTGTATGGGATGAAACCGCACAACTTGCATTTGAGGCATTGAAAAAATCTTTGCTGTCGGCACCTTTATTACATCCACTAGATTATTCCAGGGATTTTATATTATATCTGGCCGCGTTGGAGTTGACCATTGGGGTAGTACTAGTCCAGGAGGACGATAAGCTTGTTGAGCATGTCGTTTATTACCTTAGCCGTGCTTTGGCCAGACCTAAACTTAGATACTCCCACATTGAGAAATTAGCCTTAGCAGTTGTTTATGCTGTGCAAAGGTTACGCCATTACATTTTACTGAGGACCACCACAGTAGTGGCATATGTAAATCTCTTCCAATATGTTTTATCCCGACGGATTGTTGGGGGGAAATTTAACAACTGGATAGTCATTCTCCAAGATTTTGACTTGGATTTCCAGTCCGCTAAGTCTAAGAAGTCCTTAGTTTTTGCTGAACTTATAGCAGAATTTCCTACTAAAGAAGATGTAGTGGTTGAGGATGACTCATTCCCAGATGAGCACATCTTCCTTATATCCACCTCTGATCCTTGGTACGGAGATATTCTTATATATCTCCAGACTTTGAAGTACCCTGCAGCTTCCTCAAGGGAGGAATGACGTAAATTACGCCTTCATGCCAAGAACTACCTCATTATAGGAGATACATTATATCGACGAGGGGTAGATTCCGTGTTGCGTCGTTACCTTACTCATGAGGAAGCGGAGATTTTCCTAAATGATTCCCATAGTGGAGAATGTGGGGGTAATTTATCTGGGTTAGCAACGGCCCATAAGATATTGTGTGCCGGTTATTTCTGGCCCACGATCTTTAAAGATTGTGTGGAAGCAGTGAAGCGCTGTCATCTGTGTCAGCGTTACACCAGGAAAATGTGGTCACACCCTGCTTCGTTATTTCCCGTTGTCTCGGTAGGCCCCTTCATGAAATGGGGGATTGATTACGTGACATGCAACCCAACCTCGCCTGGGGGGCATAAATACATCATTGTCGCCGTTGACTATTTTACGAAATGGGTAGAGGCAATGCCTACTTTCAAATCCGACGAGGAAACAACAACTTTCTTTGTATTCAATCAGATTATTGCACGGTTCGGTATACCCAAAGTGATTGTCACTGACCATGGCAGTCATTTTCAAAATAACATGATGACGGAACTGACTATCATGCTCGGATTCAGACAAGGACATTCTTCTCCATACTATCCGCAAGCAAACGGTCAGGTTGAGGCTGTCAACAAGACTTTAAAAACTATCCTTAAATGGGCAATTGATGTAGCCCGTTCTAACTGGCACATCATGTTATATCCTTCTCTTTGGGCCTACCGAACTAACATAAATACTGCTACAGGTTTCTCCCATTTCCAACTCGTCCATGGGGTGGAAGCAGTTACTCCGATTGAATGTGAAATCCCGTCTCTAAAGATAGCCATTCATGTGCTACCTGATACGACTGAGCTTGAGGAACGTCTGGTACATTTAGAACACCTTGATGAACAGCGTAGAGATGTGCTGACTGCTAATCAGGCTCATAAAAATAGGGTTAAATATCAATATGATAAATCGGTCAAACCTAGGGTTTTTTCTGAAGGGTAACTTGTCTTGCTTTGGGACTGTTTGTGCCAGAAATTGTTTCCAAGGCTAAAGAAACAAGCCAACGCAATCTCAAATAAAACTCAATAAAGTAAACTAGGTTTTAGGTTTTCTGGAATGTTTTCTTGGTTGTAAATTTGGTTATCAACAGGGATTACACTCATGAGCTAAACAAGAAACTGAATTATAAACAAGTAAAGACAAAGATGCATCATATAATCAACAAATATCAATCATAATATAATCTTAAAGTTCATTCAGGGCTGACAAGCATCACAAGTAAAGAAACCATGAACAAGCAATGAATATATCAGTCCAGTAGTTAAACAAACTCAAAATGAAGCTAAAACATATAATGAAGGGTAAAAGTGTCATATATTTCATAGTCTGTCATCAAATGCATACAAGAGTTATGATACTTAGCTCACAAAACTAGTCCAATAGACCTCCTGAAGTTCTCCCAAAAATCGAACCCCACTTCAGTCTTTCTCATCTATCTAAATAGTTTTTCTCAACAAAAACCAGTTAGGATTAAAACCCTAATTGCCTTCAACTAACCACTTGATGAGATAAAACAAAATTTACAATTTACAAAATATGAGATTTTCCAAAAATAGTAAACAACTAACTAAAGTGTTTTCCAAAAAGAGATAACAAATAACTGATTCAATAACTAACTCAAAGATCCTTTGCAGCCTCAGCTAGCAAAGCTATCCCATCCAATGCCTGAGCTTTCTTCCTAGCTCACCTCTGCTCCTCTTCCATGTCAGCTACCCTTTTAGTGAGCTCCTCATTTTTCTGCTGCAAGTCCTTAACAATTTGCTTCAGCTCTGTAGATTGCTCATCACTGCTTCTTTTTCTCTTTAAAGCCTCCTTAGAAATAGCTATCAGTTCCTGATAATGGTCATTGACCTCCCGCAAATCTTCCCTCAACCTTTTATTGACTAGGATGAGGCCATCATTGGTCTCCTGTAGGTAATTCATCTGATATTTGTACTGTTTAATAGCTTTCTGCATGTTTTCTTTATCTGAATCAATGACCTTTCTTGTCATGGTTTCTTATTCATCAGTGGGCTTCCATGGTATTTCAAGTCTCCTGAAGATGTCTGCATCTTCATCTAGCAGATCTGTGGAAGTGTCAGGAACATTAAGGTTTCCATGAGTATCTGTCTCCCTGGCTGTAGATTCATCCTTCAGTGGCTGACCTTCAACATGAGGAACCTTAGTTTCTTCCTCCTGCTGCTGTTTCAACATTTCAACTCTCAATTCAAGAAATACTGTAGACAATTTAGTTTGGGTGATATTTGACTCTTCTGCTGACTGTACTGATCTTTTTGCTTTTGCAGGATGATAAGATGAAGTTTTTGCAGCTGCTGTTTTCTTCCTTTTAATGCTCATTTTGTCAATTTCTGCTTTTTCATCTGATGAAATATCATCCAGGACAGTCACTCCTTTGACATTCAAACTAGGGTCCAGTAATTTCTTCATATTTAACCTTAGCTTATTCCTTGACCTAGTTTTAGGCCTCCATCCTGGTGCCACTTCTCCTATCATTTTCAAGGTTCTTCCTTTGTGCTTAACTGTACAAAATTCCAGGGCTTCAATTCTGTCCTTCTTTTTTCTAAGATTGACTGTCTTGTTTTCCTGAATGGAAAACTCCTTGCCTGAATCAGTCTTAACTTTAGCTTTGGCCATGGATTGATCCTCTTCTAACAAGTAACCCTCATCATCTGACAGGATAGTGATGGGACTCCTTTGCTTAGCGTCAATCTCTTCTTCCTGTCCAACAACATTTTCTGTGACAGCAGCTTTAACTTTACTGAAATCCTCTGTAGGTACCATGTGCTGTATAGGCTGCTTTTTGTCTTCTGTAAATAGTGAGTATTGACCTTTAGTGTCAGCTGCAAATACTTTAGGTTCACTGTCTTCCTTCACAGGCTCGGGTACTTCCTCCAGCTTGACTTCTTTCTTGTCTTCAAATTTCACCTTCTGACCTAATTTCCTTACCAGTACTTTCCCTTTGTCTTCCTGCTTTTTGGTTTGCTGATCCTCTTGGTTAACCTGAAAGCCAGACCAGAAGAGGAATAAATCCCAAGTTTTCCCTTCCTTCTGCAGGACAGTGCTAATGATTAATTTAATCAATCCATGGTGGAAAATTGATTGAGAAGTATGATCTTTATGGTCTTTTACTCTACTGGACATCTTTTGGAGACTTTTAAGCAAGAAAAAGGGCAAGCTCATTTTAGATACACCAACCATATGCTGTAGAAACCTAAAGTGGTACTGGAAAACATATGCATATCTGCGTTCACATGTTATATAGCTCTGGAAGATTTTGATAGGCTCCACCCACTCACTTTTGACATTCTGAATCACTATTCCTTTACCTTAATCTGGAGTAACACCAGGTAAAAGGTACCTCTCAGCATTATAAGTAAAGGGCAACTTCTTAAACCACATCTCACCCTCGTTTTTAATTCCTGTAGCTTCTGCTACTAAATCCACTGTCAATCTAAACCTTAGGGTGTCAAAAATCACCATATCCTGCTTATAGCCTTTAGCAAATTGATAAGAAACCTCAGAATTGTATCCATCGATCCTCTTGAAAAAATCAATCCATCCAGCATTTTGGAACAGTTCTACACAGCCTGGAAATTTCTCAATCCAGCTTGCATCAGTAGGTTCTGCCCTATTTATCTTGCCACTCTTACCCATTTGTCTTCAATGGCTGGAAACTATATGTTAGGGTTCAGTGGATGACCTAGCAGCTGTTGTTTTGCCCCTCAGGCCTCTTAAGTTTCAATAACCAACTCCACTCAATCTTCTTTGACTGCTCCCTTTGTCTTATAATACAGGAAAATTTCACCACAAGGTGGAATGATTTAGGTCACAGAGGATTCAATCTTCTTCACTAAGAATGTGGGTGAAATTTCACTGTCATTCAGTCTGTCATGGAAAACAATTGACCGCTGACCATCTCCAGAATGTACTAGACCACCTGTGTATTGAGACTCGGTGCCAAAAATAACCATTAAATCATTCTAGTGTCAACTATGAGCAATGTCTGTACTGAAAATCTTGGAGTTGCTAACTATTTAGATTAGCTTGTGGTTTCTAGGATAAGATGGAGATTGTTTATATAGCAGAGGAAAAGATATAAACATAATCCTAGGTCTGCTCACTTCTTGCTCTCAGTAGGTTTTTAGTACTAAAATGAGTCAGCTTAGCCCTTAATGAGATCAGGTCTTCATGTATTCTCAGATGTTCGGCTTCTTCATTACATTGTGCACGAACATCAAACTTATTTATGAAGTTTAGGCACCATAAACTGCGTAGCTCTTCACATCACCATACTTTCAAGCTTGGACAAGGTCATGTTCAAATGAAAACTGATATTTTTTAGGTAATCACTCACCAACACTCTTAAATCTCCTTATCTCTTCGACCAGAACATTGTTTAAGCATATATTAGCGTTCTGTTTAACCAATTTTGATAAAACAACATTCACTAAGAAAACCCCAAATTATCAGTCACAGAAATCTTATCGCGGAATACCTCTTTAATGTTCGACTGCAGTCACTTTGAACCATTCCTCATGTTGTTTGGTTGCTGGATTGAAGTATACAGGTGTCTTCAGCTACTCAATTTGATTCCAAGTGGCAAACTAAAGAAGCCCTAATTTCCTGTATGTCTGTGGAAGCCCCAGCTATGCTTTACAACTGCAACCTCCATTTTTTCAGGCCAACACCATCATTCCACTATGTATTCAGCTTCGAAATGGAGTTTAGGCATAACTCACTTTACATCAAACTCAATCTATACGACTATCTGTCACGACGAGCTGCATTCGGGCTGATGATAACCATGATTTCCTCCACGACATGAAACTACCTGTGTTAATGATGACTACTAACACAACACGTAGCAAAAATCTTAACTCACGCGATTAGTCTCTTTAGATTTGGAATTATGCAAAAAATCGGCTCAAAAGTCGGAGAAATTAACCTGCTCGATATTCTTGTAGCGCTCCTTTGTTATTTTTTCACACTTGCGCTACAAGAATAAATTGAACTCTATTTTGGCGTTGTTTTACAACTTTTTTCCATTTTGCATGAAGTTTAAGTGATGTTTGAATGATGATTATGCTTATAATATGATTTGTGAGTCCACTATTCAACATGATGACCTTAAAAAACCCTTCAATAACCTAAAGGATCAAAAATAAAATAAAAAATCTAAAAGCAAAATTCAAAATTTCACCTAAAAACTAAAAAATCTCTTAAAAGAAGCAAAAATCAAACATAGAAAATGAGTAACTTGGAATAAAATGCAAATCAAACAAAAATTTAAAGAAACATGTTATTGACTTAACAGGGACCAAGATAAAGAACCTCTGGGGGCAGGAAAATTCAAGGCTATGTGGTTAGGACCCTATGTCGTGTCGAAGGTATTAAGTAAGGGCACATATGAGTTAGTTGATTTTGATGGGAATAAGCTACCTGAGTCTAGAAATGGGCTCTACCTGAAGAAGTACTACGCTTAGGCTTAACACTTTTTCTTGTATTTTTATTGTATGTATTTTTTATGTACATTAGGTTGTCAGTTTTGTTTTATATATATATCTGCTGGTTGTTGCAGATGTCTTCTGAAAGGTATATAGGGTTCGCTGATGGCGCCAACCATCATACCTGTAACCTAGCTTCGGCAGCATGGGTTATCTATTCTCCCTCAGGACAACTTGTTGCCGTGGGAGGCGCTTGTCTAGGTCCTGCTTCTAATAATGTTGCTAAGTATAGGGATATCATTGAGCTCCTATGGGATGCTTTGTCATGTGGCATTACCCAGCTTGAGGTCCGTTTGGACTCTCAGTTGGTAGTTTCCCTGCTCAATCGAGCTTATCAGGTACAAAATCCTATCTTATTACGTCAGTTCATGCAAATTTGTTTATTGGAATGACATTTTGAGGTTATTACTTTCAATCATATTCCACGAAATCAAAATTCATTGACTGATGCATATGCTAATTATTTTAGATTGGAATCTTACACACATTTTATAAAGATATACAGCAAACATATGAAAAACATTTGTAAATAAACTGACAACACACAACAATATATATATATATATATATATATGTAAAATATCTATCCATAGATAGGTCAAGTCTGATCCTCAGATCCCGTCATATACAAAATGTACAAAAATGTGGATCATAGTCCATCAAAATGCCCTAGAACTAAGCACGGCCGCCCTGGCCACTAGGACCTCCTTGGTCCCCATGGTCCCTCTGCACTCTGGCTTCCTCAACCTCCTCGGCTTCGGCAGCTTCCACCACATCTATGTATACGAGCATTGCTCTAACCACTCGTCTGAAAAGACGTAGCCAAACCGGTGGAACCCCCAGAACAAACTCCTGCATGGCTGTAGGGATATGCTCAATATGCATTGTAGGTACTCGTTGGGTCAGCCTGGCCAGCTTCCCCTATAGTACCCTGATCAATCCTGGATCCTCACCCACGACAGGACGTACAAACATGCGAGGGTGCCCTTCAGGGCGGACCTTTCCAATATCTGCATTTTGACACATGAATAGGGTTAACACTTGTACATATGTATATATCTATCATTTGAAAAATTCATAAAAATTTGAAAATGATAAAAAATTAAAAATTACTTACCTAGCTCTCCCCATGCTCCTCCTGGAGGGAGGACAAGGTCGGGATCACCTCGGAAGTCCATCCCGGCATATGGAAATTTCTCCAGTGCCATCAGCTGTCGTTCCCACCAGGTATAAAAGTCATCATCATATACGTTGTGTACTATGTCTCCTCCTCCTTGACGGAGGAAGATGTCTCCCCACCAGCTCAACCTTGGCTGCCGTGGAGATCTGATCGGTAAAGGTATGGCAGGGCTCAATGCTGGTAATCTCTCAAAGAAGAATGCTACTAATATGCTTGCATTGTTAGAATAATCAAACCCATAGTATTACCCACTTAGACATTATTTCATTTATTTTGTCTTATTTTCCTAGTCCATGAGTCCCACCATGTGCAAGTTGCTAATTGCCTATCCATAGAGGTCAAACTTGCCATCTTTGACTCATGGAGCGCTTGGGGAAGCCTTAGGAATCAAATCTTCTTTATTCCTGGCCTCCTAGGCACCCATCTGCTTTTTCTTCTTTATTCCCTTCTTTTTCAGTGTTTTAAGGCACATAGGAAAGCAAGACTAGGTGAGGTGAACTTGTTTTGTTTCCCTTTCATCCTCCACTCTTTCCTCCATGCAAAAGCATGTTTGAGCTGCCATTCCACCACTCATTAGCTTGCCCATGCGCCCTTGCCAATTCGTGAGCCTC